>CM054126.1:71053488-71483593 GCA_028751855.1 Ambrosia trifida | reverse complement strand
GGATGTTTTTTTTTTTAAAAGTGACTACAGTGATGAAAATTCGACTATTATAACATCAAACAACTAATCAAAAAGAACAAACAACTACTCAACTATAAGGCAATGTTACGCCTTTTTATTCAATGACTATTTACAATATATTTTTGTACTTTTCTATAATAACTTCCACTCTTTTTTTGATGCTTTTCAAGCTCTTTTTTTCTCTCTTTTTTTTTCTTTTTTACAATACAAAACAACGTCCTACAATCGAATTTTCATCACTCGGGTTGAAATAAAAAGGCTAACGGGTTAATTTGGTTGAAATGAGTGGTCAAATGAAAAAGGTTTAAGGATCAAGATTGGTTAACTAAGGGATATTGAAACGGGTCAGGGATGAAAATGGTTTAAAAATAAAAAGGTTTAACCTAATGCCTTAATCATTCTTATGTTCACAATTGGTCTAGGGCGGTAAACGTATTAAAGGTGCAAGTTCTACCGTATGCAAATATAATGGCACACTCAATTCAAAGGAACACAACATGCAAAATAGATAGAATTTTATAAAGTGTAACATGTTGTGTGGCTCAAAATCTCACATGGAAAGATGGGTAGGTATATGAAATATGTGTAGTAAATCGACCTTTCAAGCAAACTACTCCTAAATAACCACCCATAATTCTTTTTACCAAAACTAGTTGAGAGTTATCATGCGAATTTTTCAGAACCTGACCATGACAAAAGACCAAAATGGTTCATACTGTCCCGTGTTGACTTAGTTACTTGCGTTCTTAGAATGCTTAAACAAGGACTTTTTTTTTTTTTTTTTTTTTTCAAATTTCCTCCCCCATCCCCACACTTAGAGTCCAACATTGTCCTCAATGTGTAGAATTTAAATGGTGGATTTCAAAATGCTTAAATTTTCTCACCCTCCCCCAATTAGAGGCCGCATTGTCCTCAATGTGTAGGAAGAGACTAAAAGCATGCACGGGAATGTGATAACCACCCACAAAGATTCACCTAGTTCAAAATAGTACACAATCCACTTATTCCTAACTAAAGAACCAAAAATAGAGAAATGAGGAGAGGTGCACCTGGTTTGATTTTTAAGCTCCATGTTCTTCGCTTTCAACAATATGCTCCATTCCATTGTGAATGAACCTACAACTCACAAATGTGTAGAAGCATGCTTCTCACAAAAGAAATTAAGGGTTGCTGGTTTATTATTTGTTGAGATAATGGGATTTGGTTGTTGTTTGAAATTAAAATCAGATTAAAATGTGGGTTTGTTGCAGCCCGAGTCGGTGACTCAATGACATGGAGTCGCTGACTCCTTAAGTTTGGAGTCGGACACTTTGTAGACAGCAAGAAGTTGAGTCTAGTGCAGAATGGAGTCGGTGACTCAGGTTGTTGGAGTCAGCGACGCGGTTTTTTTTTTTTTTTGGCTTCACAAACTCAAGTAACACCTAAGGACAAACATTTTTTTTCAGAATTGTATATTTTTCTCCCCCTCCCCACACTTAAAAATAAACATTGTCCTCAATGTTTCAAAATTGAAGGTTGATACTTATTAAAAGATTTATTCTGAAAAAACTTTGTAGAGGGTGTGAACAATCAATCCAAAACAACTCAACTCCTATCATTCAAAGACAAACATACACACAACTTTTTGATTAAAGGAACGGAGTGCACCTGATTAGTAGTCAATAATGCCCGTTCTTCAACCTTTTCTGTCCAAGCTGAAAGCTCCTTTCCTCCTCTTTTCTTGTCACCTACATCAATTCTTACCCTTCTCTTTGACATCAATCAGAAAGCATTTGAAGTACTTATTCAACAAAACAAACATACTAGACTAAAACATAAACATACACAACTCACGCACACATACAAAACACTCAACATAAATAAAAATGATCATGCCCACATGAATAATATAAGAAGGGAAAGAATACATGGACCTGATCAACGGGTTGCCTCCCGGAAGCGCTAAGTTTAAGGGTCTTCAGCCAGACCGAATACACCACCCTCATGGTGGTCGAGTGGGATGTCTTCTTCCCTCCGCCTCTAAAGATGCAACCCTCCTACATTCCGGTATGTCCTTTAAGGTGTTCCTAACCGGGTCAACCATCTTTTCTATTCTTGTTTCATTGTCCAAATCAGGCGGTTTCCTCCATTTCGTCTTCCTTCCTTTCATTGTCCTATTCTTGACTGCTCCAAACCTGCCAACCACACAAAAATCCTCTTTTGGGTGATCCTCTTTTACAAGAGGGTCACCACTATCAAAAATGTCATTTTTGGGAAATTTGTTATCAACAACCGAGTTAGACAAATTTGGATATACATTTAAACAGAGCTCACGGTCACCAAATTTCATGCTTACCGCTCCATTAGCACAATTTATATTAGCATGTGCAGTTGCTAAGAACGGCCTACCCAGTATAACGGTGGGTTGTGTGTTTATCACACTATTTACATAGTCTACCACCAAAAAGTCAACCGGGTAGTAGAAATCCTCTACTTTCACCAACACATCATTCACCATCCCCCTTGGATGCGTGAGAGTCTGATCAGCTAACACCACCATGGTGTTAATTTCATGTATTGGACCAATGTCATATTGGTCAAACAGACTCCCAGGCAATATACTCACACATGCTCCAAGATCTAGGAGCGCCCTTTCTATTTTAAGCTCTCCAACCTGAATTGGAATCAATGGGGCTCCTGGATCTTGAAGTTTAGGGGGAAGAGCATCCGACAAAACAGCACGAACATGTTCCCCTAAATGTTTAGGCAACTCGTTGTGCTTGTTTTGGTTGCTCAACTCTTTCACACATTCAACATGAGCAGGAACTTTTTCAATTGCATCAATAAGTGGTAAATTTATTTTGACTTGTTTAAAATTTTCCCACCTCTCGTCCTTTGGTGGGCTCCACTTTGACACATTGTTTGGGTCTACTAAAGCTGCAGGATATGGGATGGTATTAGTCTCCATCCCCACACTTGTCTTAGTAGTCATCTCATTTAAGCACTTTTCGCAAAAAGATTTTTTATAATTTTTAACTTCAAAATTATTTTGCGAAATATTTTCCTCTTCCTGCTCATCATCACTATCAACCTCCTCCACCACACCATCAACAAATTGTTGTGGTGGAGTTGTTTCATTACCCACAACCTTATCATTCGAAATAAAACTTACCGCGTTTATGTGTACGCTTTGAGTGTTCTTTGAACTCGATGCTTGATGTTGTGGGTTTATTGTTGTGTCACTTGGAAGCTTCCCAGCGCTTCCTCTCAATTGAGCCATTTCTTCCGCCAATTGACCCACTTGTTTTGTTAAGGCCTCGTGAGACTTATCTCTCACCTCATTCACCTTCTTCATTTCCTTGATGTCATTGTTGGAGTCCTTCATCATATTAATTAGTGCATCCAACTTTGAACTCAAGGACTCATCACCACCTTGACTTCCCGACGAATTTCCTTGATTGCTTGAGGAGCCGCCTTGGTTGTAACCCCGTTGGTAATTATTGTTGTACCCTTGGTTACCACCTTGATTGTAGTTGTTTCTTTGGTAACCACCTTGATTACCACCTTGGCGACCTTGATATTGCCCACCACCGCTTTGATTACCCGATTGAAAATTCGGGTTCATTTGATTAGAAGGATTACCATACCTAAAGTTAGGATGGTTTCTCAAGCCCGCATGATAAGTGTTGGAGTTCATGTCATACTTCCTTTCCCCATACACTTGATTCACTTCTTCGGTGGTTTGTCCCATATCACCGGGGCACTCACTAGCCTTATGCCCCAAATCTCCACAATTATCACAAACAGGGTATTGTACCGATGATACCTCCCGTTTCCTCATCCTTGCCAACTCTTTCTCCAATTGAGCAATCCAGTCCTTAGAACTTGAATCTGCATCGGGAAGAGATTTAGAGACCGGGTGTTTAGTTCTTCGATCAGCTGCCTCCTCCGATTTTGAATTCTTCGCCATTAACTCCAAAAAATCCCAATCTTCTTGCTCCGGATTAGACAACAATGTTCCATTGCTAGTAGACTTGAGATATTTTCTTTCCTCTTTGCTCAATCCATTCACGAAACTACTAACCAATTCCCAAAGGTCGATGTTGTGGTGCGGGCATTTCCGAATTAACTCCTTGAAACGAGTGAAAGCTTCATGAAGTGGTTCCCCTTGTAACTGTTGAAAAGAACGAATCTCTAGCCGCACCGCATCTGTTTTAAAACTGGGGAAATATTCATCCAAGAATACTTGTTGCATTTCTCCCCAAGTGTAGATGCTGTGTGCGGGTAAAGTGAGGAACCATGTCTTTGCTTTATCCTTGAGAGAAAACCGGAATAACCTCAACTGTACTTCATCTAATGAAAAATTATGACCTCCCATAGTACCACACATTGCTTTGAATTCGGATAGGTGATCATATGGGTCTTCATTAGCCATTCCATGAAAATGAGGAATGATGTTGATGTAGTTGGGCTTGCAATCAAAGGATCTTCTCCCTGGAGGTGGTGGTACAATAGGTGATTCGTTCTCAGATGCAAGTGGTCTAAACCGACCATTGACTCCATGCATTGGAACTGGGGGCCTTCGTCTTGGAGCATTAACTTCTTCACCTCTAGGTTGTCTTCCCTCATTAGGTCTTCTTTCTGTTCGACCCACAAAATTTTCACCCCGGTTTTGGTGAATGTTGGGAAATTGATGCCTTCTTGGGTTTTGTCTTGGTTGATGATTATTAATGACGTGATTGTAATAACCGTCATTACCCCCCGTTTCGATTTGCACCCACGTTAGAACTATTATCACCGTGATACTCTTCCTCATCCCCATAATCATCACTAACATTTCTGTAGCCCCAATCCTCATCATCCTCATTGTAATCCCTTTTAGAATATTCATCTTCTCCCGAGTGGTAGGAATGAACACTAACTCTGTCTGATGATTGATAACTTGGTACACTGAATGGGTCATCATCATTAATGTTCGCCCTCAATTCTTCAATATTCTCAACATAATCTTCATATCCGGCTTCATTGTACCGATTGACCGGATCAAATGTGGGATTGCCACGGTTAGACATGGAGGGACCTTGGTTTACATTTCGGGTGTTGGGATTTCGGTTGTGAATTGGTTGGTGAGGTGGGTTTTGTTGGGTTTGATTTGGATGAGGGAGTGGGTGGTCTTCTATTTTCACCTGAACGGCGAATTGGGTTTGAACTTGCCATTTGAACGGTTTCAAAAGACAAAGGTTGACGTACGGGTGGTGTTTGAGAGTTAGAAGGAATCGGCTCCTCTAACCGGTGTTGTCGATTTCTTCTTGCTACTCTCTCGATTTCTGGTTCAAACACTAAAGGAGATGTCCTCCCCGAATGTCGTGTACGCATGCACTACCTGTAAACTGCACAAATAACACACCCCGCGTAACAAGGAAAAGTAGAGAATAAACCAAACAAACAATTAAACAGATTATCACAATATCAACTACTCAATAAACACTAAGCGCACTAGCTCCCCGGCAACGGCGCCATTTGATGACCTGTCGTAAGGGTCATGCAAAACCTAATTAACCTATGTAGTTAGGGTAAATAGGGTATCAATCCAAGGAGCATGTGGTCAGTGAATATTGTTTAGTTGATTGGAAACTATTGCTTATGAAGATGCTATATAACTTATGAAGATTGCATTTGGTTCATTTAAGAAAGTTTAGTTGGAAGGAGTTTTGATTTATAAAAATTGAAATAGAAATGTAATAGAAAAAAAATAGTAAACAATTTAGATTGTAAGCAATTTAATTAAAAGGATCACACCTAGGTTTCAACAAATGAAGTCTAAGGTTTTCACAAATGGGTCAAACAAATGTAGTGCAATTGGTGTTAACGGGGTGATTGTTCAATAGGCTTAGGTGTCAAGTTTCATCAACATCAAAGATGGACTAAACTACACTTCATTACCTAGAACATACAACCCTATGTTTGTATTTAGAGCAAGAAAACATGTTCATGACACTAGAAATTGGCACAAGATCAATTAACTAAAATGAATTCAACATAAGATTAATCGCAATCTAATACAGTTAATTCAAACACACAATCACACAATTAAAAAGTTAAAGTAATACCCAAATGTTTAAACCCTAAAGCTTCAATTGTTTACTTCCTAGGCGTGATACAAGGAGATTAGCCACTCATGGCCATGGAACTTGATTCTTCAAATAAGCGGGTCTTGAACCTTGAAAACCTCAATGATAGGATGGATTGGTAGTGAAAGATATGATGAAAAATGATGATCTTCAATGATTTTGGTGTAATAGGGTGATATTGATTGTGATTTGGGGAGTCAAAGATGATGATTATGATCCCCAATATATGTTTTTATCACTCTCTCATCGAAATCCTAGTCAAACCAATCATAAAGTCCCATAAAAATAGCTTAAATTCGAATTTCCATGTTTGTTGACCAGTGACCTGAGTCGCCGACGCATAAGCTAAATTTACACACATAAGCTAAATTTACACCAGTGTAAAAAAAGGGGGGTTAGTGCCCTGACCTTTCGCGGCCTCGGCAAGCGTAGATTCTGAGCCGGCTGTTTTAGTAACCTGGCCTATTACAGGCTCATTCGCATTAACTCTCTTCTTTTCCGCTGCGACGTTGGGCGAATACTCCTGTGTGAGGCCAAGGCTAAAAGTGGGCTGGCTCAAGGTCACTTCTCCGGGTCCTGTTGCGGGTGGCAGAATGAGCTAGTTTTTGTCTTTGCTGGCACGCAACGGTGGGTCAACTGTGTCAAGCCCAGGCTAAAGCTTGGCTGATTGGACGAAGCGGTCAGCATCCCCGGTGAGCCTGCTACAATTCGCGCACAAAAAAAAAAAAACAGATTACAAAAAATAGAAAAACCATATTTGTATTTTTATTAAAAAAAGTAAGAGGTAGTTTTTTGCAAAAATTTTAGAAACGTACACTTGACTGGTGTGCATATTGTTTGCAGCCCAAACCTCATCCTGTGCGCATCCATTTGTTCCACTAGTTTCCTTCCTCCATTGCCACTGACCCCAACGCCACCCACCACTTCGTTTCCGGTGTCGCCGCATGCCCGTATGACCCCGGTCTCTGCCACGGCGCCGGCGGGTTGATATAATTGACTCCATTTACCTTCAACAAGTGGCGCGTCCTCCTGAACATCGTTCGGTGGTGGTGTAGCTTTGCTGCTCCCAGCCTCGCATCTCGAAAACAACCATCGACCGTCACCTTCTGAGTCCGACGACTCTGGTCCGGATGCACCCGCTGCCCCTGAATGCAATGTAAAAAAAGGCACAAAAATGTATACCAAAACCAGTAGCCTAACATGCGGGGTTTAGCATCACTCACTTTCAAAACTATGGGGGTCACCGACAGGCGACCCAGTGCTGTGCTCCTCAGCTAAGTTTGAAACAACATACTTTATCATCTTTGTTGGCGTCTCAAGCTCTTTCCCCTTCTCAGTTACGGGACACAGTTCCTTCTGGTACTCTGCTTCCAAACGACGCACGCTACTACTGGTCGGGTATCTTGAAGTTAAGGAACTCAAAATTGCACCAACCTGCATCTTTAATGACTTGAACTCCGATAACTTTTCGCGTGCCACACGCAATTCCACCTGCTTACATAGAAACATGTTACACAAAAAGCATATAGTCCAACAGACGAAAAAGGTCACGTGTTACCTCCACATCACCATCAGTAGCCATTGTCACCTCCTTTACTTTGCCAAGCCCCCAACCCCCATGTCGTAGTTCATGCTCCTGACGCCTGCTTAGCAACTCCAATGTAACACCCCAACCGATGGCGGAAACATCGAGGTGTCACGTAGTGACGATTGTTCAATAGCACATGGACTAAATTGTAAGTATTAATAGCAAATAACTTCCATTGTTCAAAACGAAATACAAAAAGTCTTAATATAAATCTCAAACATAAATAATAAACGTTCAACTTTTATTTAAGCACTAGGTCCAGCCTAAGCGTGAAAAGCATGCAAGATCAAACTTCACCTGAAACATGTACAAAATAATTTGTCAACACATATAATGCATTGGTGAGTATATCCATTTTCGTTCAACCAGTAATTTGCAATTTATGTGCTATGATATTGTAATATGTAAAAGGGTCAAAATCAAGCCTCCCATCGTTCAATAATCGTTCACCCATCGTTCAAGAAAAACCATAACAATGACCAAGGACTTAACTCGTTCACGTAAGTAACCAAGGGATATAATTCGTAGTACTACTCATTGTTAGGTGCGGCCCAAAGGTTAATGACTTTGACAAATCGTTCATACAATTCACACAAAACATATCAAAGAGCACATTGCTTTGTAAAGAGTATACATAAGTTTAATAAATATAGTACATGAATCACCCCAAAAGAATAAAACAGTAAAAAGGGGAAAGATATACTCACAGTTCACTAAATATAAATTCCGAGAAAGTTCGTCGTAAAGGCATAAGAATTCCGAGGAACTCAACCTATATATACAACACTAAATGAGGACAATGTCTAAAAAATATCTAAGACGACGAATCATCTAAGGCATTAAGACTTGCTAGACTCGTATTAGGGAAGATGAAATTATTAGTAATAATTTGAACGACAGTTTTTGAAATAAATATATTTACGATGAATTTAATAAATGACTAAAAACTCTTATGTGTTGCACATATAGACGTAAATTCCATTTTATAGAAAAATAACCTTGAAATAGAGTTAATGATTTATATTTAATTAAACAATTTATTATTATATCTAATTTAAATATAAATAGCATGAATAATACAAGGTATAATCCCAAAATGATATTATTATGAAAAATAATTATTTTATGATGTGGAATACTAAAATAATATTCCCATAATTTCCTTTAATTTATTTGCATTTAAAACATTTTTAATGGGCTTAAATAATGTTTTAATGGTTAAAATTTGTAAAAAAAATTAACAAAAATAATCATTTTATAAGAAATTACATTTTATTACAGTTTATTATTCATAAAAATAAATCTCCAGAAAATTTGAGGTTAAAATCTCTTAGAATGAATTTTTAATCATTTAATTATGATTAAAATGATTAAATTCAATAAAAATATAAAATTGAGACATTTTCCGGAAAATAAAAGTGCGGAAATCTTATTTTAGATGTCAAGATGTTATGTCTAAATTTTCATAATTTTTGAAGCAAAAATGGAATTTCTATGATTAATATAAGATTTTTATACATGAATATATAAGTAAAAAAAAATAAACAAACAAAATAATTGTAAACAAAAAAATTGTCCAAAACCGGTTTTTAAGGGACTCGAACCCGACCCCTTACCCAATCCAACCAACACACCAACCACTAGGCTATCTATGCCTTTTGTTGATATATTTGAACTTGATTTCTATTTATATTATTAACAAAAAGTGTCTTCTTCCCCAATTATCTAGCCCAAGAACCCTAACCCCAACCAAAACTCAATTAACCCGATTTAAGCATGATGGAAGCTCTGTAATAAGGGGGTTTTACCCTACCATGTGCGACTAACATATAACAAGCAAGAATTGACACTTACAACTCGTTTTTAGGCCCCAACTGAAGCTTCTTATGCTCGCAAAAAAAAACGCAGATTTAAGGGGTTTTCTGGACGTTTTTGTATGAAATTCGTTGTGGGTTTTGTTGTGTGAAGGTCTAGGAACGTTTTTCAGAGTTTAATTTATAAGGTTGTTTGAGTAAAACGGACGTTTTCCCAAGCTTTTAAAGATCGACGGTTACATGTTTTAAATCCTTTAAATTCGCGTATAATGGCTCGATCAATCATATAAACTCAATCATTAATGTGAAGAAACGCTTGGGAAATAGTTTAAAGGGTTGAAACGCGTTAAAACGAAATTGGTTGGGTCTCGCCGGACCTCAATGGTCGCCGGCCGGAAAGAGGGTGACCGGAATTTCGTGTAACAGCAGCAGATGTAATTTTTTTTTCTTTTAAACTTTTCAAGACTTGGCAAGATTGGCCCCTCACCTTTAACCTTAGTTAGTTTTAATGTTTCCTAGTTAGTTTTCCCTTTATATTAACTAACCAAGTTAACTAATCAAACTTAAAACTTTTATAAACTTGAATTTTTACGATATATTTTTTTTCGGATAAAGTGTCAACATACGCGTTAAATTAAATCGAGATCGAGATCCACAATACGTGCAAATAATATAACTTGAGTTTCGCACATTTATTAAATTTGAAAACGACAACAATTACAAGAAATGTTGGAAGGACTAAAATGAAAATATTTGGGGGACTATTTTTGTAAATTAATTGAAAGTCGAAGGTGACGGATGTCACAGTCTCCCCTACTTTAGAAAATTTCGTCTCGAAATTTCTTTCAAGTGAAGATTTCTGGTTGTGGAAAATATGAGTATGTTATCGACGAAAAACACTTACGCATTGGTTCAAGAAAGGTTTACAAACTCGATTCATAATATTCCTAATTACAGATATAAGATCTACATAAAAATCATAATCGTTTAAGTTCAACGTGCAATTATGGAGCATAAATTTTATAAGAATAAGATTGCCAACCTCCACAGTAAAAGGATGGGTAAGGTGAGGGCAACTACGAGCGAGCAAAGGTTCAACTTCTAACGAGACCAAACTCCTATCCACACCGGTATCAAACAAAATCGAAGCATATAAGTTAGTAATAAGAAATGTACCATTGACAACGTCGTTGATAGCTTGATCCTGGTTAGCATTGATGTTGAAAGCACGACCACGAGCTGGAGCTGCTTGAATTGCTGGAACTGCCGGGGCTGCTGGGTTGTGTTGACGGGTCTGGATAAAAGCCGTGAGATGAGGGCATCTATTTAGCATATGGTCGGGATCACCACAAGCGTAACAAACTCTGGGTTGACCAACTCCCCGGTTTTGGGTAGCAGTCTGTGGGTTATTCACGGGTCGATTAACAATACGACAGAAAGGGGTGGTATGACCCAGTCGACCACACGTGTCACATTTCCAGCAGGGTCGGTTGGTAGGGTGGTGAGAGTTGCATGTGGTGCACTTAGGGTGTACACCTGCATAGTTCTCTTGAACCTTTTGAGTTTGGGGTGCAGCGGGTGGGTTTGCAACAGGAACCTGTTTAAGAGGTGCAACAACAACATAGTTTTGGTTTCCACCTTTTCGTTTCTTATTGGAACTAGAGGCAGGGGCAGAGTTTTCTTGGGAGGGTTCAGTGATAGCAGGGTTTGAAGTGGTTTCAGTAGGCCTTTTAGTACCCTTACGAGTTAGAGTACCATCCTTGACATGCTTGTCAGTAAGAGATGCTGCGAGACAGATGGCATCTTCTACAGTAGCAGGTTTACTTCCCGTAACCGAATCATGGATCTGAGGTGGCAGTCCCTCAATATACTTCTCAATGGCCAAGGATACCGGGGTTACCATACGAGGAATCGGTAAGCTCAACTCGTGGTAACGGTTGTTGTAGGGAACATTATTTCCACTATCCTGCTTGAGGTGATAGAACTCATCCTCCAACTTCTTCATCTCACTACGAGGACAGAACTCAGTAGTCATGGCGATTTTGAAATCATCCCAAGACATAGCTAAAGCAGCTTCCGTCCCTCGAGCATGTTTTTCACCGTTCCACCAAGTGAGCGCTCTCTTTTGAAGAACACCCGTGGCATGACGAACACGTAAGTTGGCTGGACAGTCGCTATTAATGAACGTATTCTCCATACTTTCGAACCATTCAAGTAATCTAGTGGCTCCCTCAATGCCATTAAACTTGTTGGGATGGCAAGAGTTGAAATGTTTGAATGTGCACTTATTCTCACTAGTTCCACCATTTCCACCCGCATCCCCGTTAGAGTTCAAATTCGAGCTACCGTTCAGGTTAAGGTTTGGAATAATAGCATTAATGATGTTAGGAACAAGTGTTTCCAACTTGTCATTGAGCATGGTCGCGATGCGCTGATCAAATTTCAGTTTAGCCTGACGCTTCGAGGCTCTCTTACGAGATTCGCGATCAGACATCTACAAAAGTGAACAATAATTATGAGATTTGATTCCAAAAAAAATCTTGGAAACGCCATAGTTTATATCAAGACAAGTAACACATAACATGAGATATAGTGATTATAAATTGATTTAAGAAAAATTATGAACATCATAAAGAAAATCATGATAAAACTTCAAATGAAAATCAATACCAAGTATGAAACGAGATATAGGAGTGTTTCCAAAGAAACTGTTGACTAACTAAAGTAATTGAAATATTATTAGTGACTTGTGGGGGCGTACTTTAGCCTATAAGTGAATGCTCATCCCGAGAATTCCCAGGTAGGTAAACGGGTCCCTCGTCTGATTGGGATTTATGCGAATTACCAACCTAGACAGAAAACTCAGAATACAGGCGCTCACCCTTCCAGATTGCACGTGCCCCGTCACAAATATTTTCCAAAACTTTAGCGGATCTTGAAATGTGGAAATATATATATATATATATATATATATATATATATATATCCTCGAGATATGGATTTCACTCCTAACTCAAAGATATACTTCCAAATAGTAAAAAATATGATGGAGTGAAACTGGTCACTAAGATAAGGATATCACTCCTAGCTTAGTGAGTAAGTTTCTTTTGGAGGGATAGATTCCTTGAGATTTGGACGTCTCCTATCTCGAAAGGAAAATATTCCAAGATAAATAAAATAAATAAATAAAACATATAAAGAGTGAAACTATTCACCAAGGTATGGATATCACTCCTAACTTGGTGTTTCGTTCCATTTGTAGAATAAAAATCTTCTCCGAGTATAATGAAAAGTAAAAGGAGAAAATCTATCTAAAGAAATATGAGAATAGAAGAAAACATATAATGGGTAGCTTAGTTATAGTCTAGGTCAAAAGCATTTACTAATAACCTAATTCTCTATAACCATGGCTCTGATACCAATCTGTAACACCCCAACCGATGGCGGAAACATCGAGGTGTCACGTAGTGACGATTGTTCAATAGCACATGGACTAAATTGTAAGTATTAATAGCAAATAACTTCCATTGTTCAAAACGAAATACAAAAAGTCTTAATATAAATCTCAAACATAAATAATAAACGTTCAACTTTTATTTAAGCACTAGGTCCAGCCTAAGCGTGAAAAGCATGCAAGATCAAACTTCACCTGAAACATGTACAAAATAATTTGTCAACACATATAATGCATTGGTGAGTATATCCATTTTCGTTCAACCAGTAATTTGCAATTTATGTGCTATGATATTGTAATATGTAAAAGGGTCAAAATCAAGCCTCCCATCGTTCAATAATCGTTCACCCATCGTTCAAGAAAAACCATAACAATGACCAAGGACTTAACTCGTTCACGTAAGTAACCAAGGGATATAATTCGTAGTACTACTCATTGTTAGGTGCGGCCCAAAGGTTAATGACTTTGACAAATCGTTCATACAATTCACACAAAACATATCAAAGAGCACATTGCTTTGTAAAGAGTATACATAAGTTTAATAAATATAGTACATGAATCACCCCAAAAGAATAAAACAGTAAAAAGGGGAAAGATATACTCACAGTTCACTAAATATAAATTCCGAGAAAGTTCGTCGTAAAGGCATAAGAATTCCGAGGAACTCAACCTATATATACAACACTAAATGAGGACAATGTCTAAAAAATATCTAAGACGACGAATCATCTAAGGCATTAAGACTTGCTAGACTCGTATTAGGGAAGATGAAATTATTAGTAATAATTTGAACGACAGTTTTTGAAATAAATATATTTACGATGAATTTAATAAATGACTAAAAACTCTTATGTGTTGCACATATAGACGTAAATTCCATTTTATAGAAAAATAACCTTGAAATAGAGTTAATGATTTATATTTAATTAAACAATTTATTATTATATCTAATTTAAATATAAATAGCATGAATAATGCAAGGTATAATCCCAAAATGATATTATTATGAAAAATAATTATTTTATGATGTGGAATACTAAAATAATATTCCCATAATTTCCTTTAATTTATTTGCATTTAAAACATTTTTAATGGGCTTAAATAATGTTTTAATGGTTAAAATTTGTAAAAAAAATTAACAAAAATAATCATTTTATAAGAAATTACATTTTATTACAGTTTATTATTCATAAAAATAAATCTCCAGAAAATTTGAGGTTAAAATCTCTTAGAATGAATTTTTAATCATTTAATTATGATTAAAATGATTAAATTCAATAAAAATATAAAATTGAGACATTTTCCGGAAAATAAAAGTGCGGAAATCTTATTTTAGATGTCAAGATGTTATGTCTAAATTTTCATAATTTTTGAAGCAAAAATGGAATTTCTATGATTAATATAAGATTTTTATACATGAATATATAAGTAAAAAAAAATAAACAAACAAAATAATTGTAAACAAAAAAATTGTCCAAAACCGGTTTTTAAGGGACTCGAACCCGACCCCTTACCCAATCCAACCAACACACCAACCACTAGGCTATCTATGCCTTTTGTTGATATATTTGAACTTGATTTCTATTTATATTATTAACAAAAAGTGTCTTCTTCCCCAATTATCTAGCCCAAGAACCCTAACCCCAACCAAAACTCAATTAACCCGATTTAAGCATGATGGAAGCTCTGTAATAAGGGGGTTTTACCCTACCATGTGCGACTAACATATAACAAGCAAGAATTGACACTTACAACTCGTTTTTAGGCCCCAACTGAAGCTTCTTATGCTCGCAAAAAAAAACGCAGATTTAAGGGGTTTTCTGGACGTTTTTGTATGAAATTCGTTGTGGGTTTTGTTGTGTGAAGGTCTAGGAACGTTTTTCAGAGTTTAATTTATAAGGTTGTTTGAGTAAAACGGACGTTTCCCCAAGCTTTTAAAGATCGACGGTTACATGTTTTAAATCCTTTAAATTCGCGTATAATGGCTCGATTAATCATATAAACTCAATCATTAATGTGAAGAAACGCTTGGGAAATAGTTTAAAGGGTTGAAACGCGTTAAAACGAAGTTGGTTGGGTCTCGCCGGACCTCAATGGTCGCCGGCCGGAAAGAGGGTGACCGGAATTTCGTGTAACAGCAGCAGATGTAATTTTTTTTTCTTTTAAACTTTTCAAGACTTGGCAAGATTGGCCCCTCACCTTTAACCTTAGTTAGTTTTAATGTTTCCTAGTTAGTTTTCCCTTTATATTAACTAACCAAGTTAACTAATCAAACTTAAAACTTTTATAAACTTGAATTTTTACGATATATTTTTTTTCGGATAACGTGGCAACATACGCGTTAAATTAAATCGAGATCGAGATCCACAATACGTGCAAATAATATAACTTGAGTTTCGCACATTTATTAAATTTGAAAACGACAACAATTACAAGAAATGTTGGAAGGACTAAAATGAAAATATTTGGGGGACTATTTTTGTAAATTAATTGAAAGTCGAAGGTGAAGGATGTCACATCCAACGACCAATGATGCATTGCACGCACACCCTTTGGGGTGTTCATACCATCAATGGCAAAACAATCAACATACAGTAGCTGCCCCCAAGAAAAACAAAAAAAGGTAAAAAAAAAACAGGTGAATTCTACGAGAAAGGTGTTAACTATAAATGCGCATGGGTAACTGTTCGTACCGTTAAAAAGGTCAATGGGCCAACAAATGCGCAGCCAGAGTCACCCCGCCTCCATTTCTGCTTACATGTCAGAAGAGAATTTACCATGAAGTCACACCAATCGATCTCCTTGAACCGTGTTTCACTTGTAAAACATTTTGGGATTTCTTCTTTGCTAAGACCATTCCCATGAGAGATAATCATTGTTGTTACGAACAACATTATGAAATGAACCTTGAATATGAACATGTCTTCGTATTCGTCGGCGAGTATCTTGTTCACTATCAGCGAGGTAGAAACGTAAGTGTTCACCGAGTAGCGATCACGCCAGACCTTCAGCGCGGGGTCCCACTTCTCCGGCTCGCCAAAACTTCAAAACTTAATGCCTCCACATGGGACGCCTGTAACAACCGGCAAAAATAAGGTAATTCCGTACAAATTAATTAATATATGATTAACGTAATTAAATGCAATTATGTGTGATTTAATTATCAAGGCCTTAGGAGATAGCAATTTCCAAATAGTGCATAGGAATGCATACGTTTAATGGTAAAACATGATTGGATCATGTGCGAATAAGCTATCCGGTATGGACGTTGGCAATTACCCGGTAATAATTAAATAAACGAAAAGGATCCCGGACACCCAGGATATAAAATAAAGGGTATTTTCATAAGATATAATGAGTTTTGGAACTCCAAAACCATAAATGAAAACGTCTTGTACTAATCTCCCGGTAACGAATAAAATGCGCGTACCGCACCCGATACGCGTATAACTCATAATTTCACCCGGCAAGGGCCTAAATAACCAATCAACGCTTAAATTAGACTATATTTAAGGGTTATTAAAGGTATTTTTAATGTCCGGATAACGCGTGATTAAAACCCGAAAAATACCCGAACGACGGGGGATTAAACGTAACAAACAATGGGTAAATATTTGAAGTTGTGGACCCCACCTAGACCCATCAAAGGGCCGGCCTAAATGGCCAAGATTATGTCCATGCAAGTGTTAATAATAATAACCTAAGACCTAGCATAAAGCATGCATATGTATAAGACAAAAGGTGTAAGAAAAACACTAGTACAAAAGCATGCAAACCTTGTCCCCCTTTTGTAAATTTTCGGCCAAGAGGCCCTAGAATCCAAGACACAACCTAAACATATCATTACACTAGTGTACACATGCATGTGTGAAGGATATTATATAAAGATTATGATGGATCCTAAAGGTTTAACCAAGATTTGCAAGCAAGCCTCCCCATCATACATACATACACGGCAATATATACACACACACATATCATATCTTTCAAAAATATCCCAAGTACACAACTCAATCCTCCATAAGATTTCTTGAATCTTTGGAATGATTACATGTGATAAGGCTTTATATAACATGTGTTAGAGATTTGGATATCAAAGCAAAACTCTTCCCTTTCTTTCTTCTTGTGGCCGTGAGCTTTACCCCTCCCCCATACATCATTCTTTCAAGTTTTTACATCTCCAAATCACTTAAAACAATCCATCATCCAAACCCCTATTGTGTGTTTCAAGCTTGGAGCTTAACCATTAAGGAAGAACACACTAAACCCCTCTCAAAATCAAAGGTTTTGTCTTCCCTAGCCTTGTGCTAGTAGTAAGCTTCTTAACCTTGTTTTTGATTATTATTATTATTCATGTATGTGTTCTTAGAAGCAAGTTGTACATGAAGGGTTTAAAAGGTGGTTTGAACATAATCTTTAATAGGTTTTACATGTGTAAAATGGATGATTAAAGATATGTAAATAAGTCATGGATTTGATGATAATGAAGTAATGATCTTGAAAATATATAAAGTTTACACTTAAACTAAGTAGGATGATGATTTGGGTAAGATTTGTGGAATAAACTTGAATATGTTAAAAAGTAGTGTTAATCATCTTAGAATGATCATACATGGTATACTATATGGTGGAGCATGCTAGAAGTTCATAAATGAAGAAGTTGAAAAATTAAAGTTTACACACTTAGGTGAATGAAATTTGGTTATGTTGAACAAATACATAAAACACACATACAAGTAGTCTTCCATATGGAATATAAGACTAACAAAAGTGTTTTGATACAAAAATAACTTACCAATAAAAAGTTGAATCTTCAAAGTCTCCTATTTTGAGTGAAAAATGTTAACTTTGGAAGTTAGAGTGGAAAAATGCAACTTTTGAAAGTTGAGGGACTAATATTGTAACTTTGAAAGTTAGAGGACTAAAATGGATATTTTAGAAACTATTAGTCCAAAAATGCAAGTATGGAAAGTTCGGTGTCAAAAGTGTAAGTAATAAACTTCTAAGTATGATTTTGGTAAATACTAGTAGATATACTTGGGTATTTTTGTATAAAAGTATATTTTTGAAAGTTATAAAAATATGGGTTATATTAACATAAGAATTTTTATAAAATAGAGATTTTATAAAAATATCAAACAAACTTGAGAAACTTATACAAAAATGAATACTTTTATATAAATGGGAATATAAAAGTGTTGGAAACATTTTTGTAGTTAAGTTAACAAGTTGGGTTAAAAATACATAAGTATTTTAAACCATCCAAGTAACATGTGAAAAGAGGAAGAAATATGGATAATGTTTCTATAAAACACTTGTTGGGAAAAACTTGGAAAAATTAACTAATCGAGTTAAGATATCGAACTAAGACGCGTTAACGAACCATACACGGACAAATCATGAGAAAAATGCCATTGCGGCAAGATAAGAAAAATATATATTTTAAGAAGTAAAATATATATACATTATGGGTGAAAACTAATGAACACTTTCCTAAGTGTTAAAGGAATTATTCGTGGGAGAAACACATGACATAAACAAATAAGACGTTAAACAAACGTATATACTTAACAAGAAAAATTACACACTTATATATATGTACGCTCGTCTCGGCAAAATTCTAGTATATCTACTTAATGGGAAAGTAGGTATGTGGGAAGGAAAGCCGCAACGAGAAGACAAAGATATATATATGTGTATGCCGTACCAACGAGATCCTAGTATATTTATTTGAATGGGAAAAATAAATATACGGTATGGTGAGTTGAATCGGGCGTTAAGAATATACAATCGAACGACAAGATCTTAGTATATTTGTTTAAATGCGAAAACAAATGTGCGGTAAAGTGAGTCGGGTCGAGTGTTGAAATATATATTATATCGAGCGATGCGATCTTAAGTATAATTATTTAAATGGGAAAATAATTATATGTTAAGTGACGTCGAGTCGATGATAATAAGATACAAGTTAAGGAAATATTAACAAGAGTAATATATAACTTGTAACACAAAGGGTAATGTAACGCCAACGAAACCTAGGATACACGCTTAATTAAACGGGATTTGGAATAACTTGTGGTCGGGAGTTGGGTGTACAACTTGCCAAGGCACATGCACTATAGGAACAGTGACTTATACGTCTAGAACGTTTGTAGGTGCGAGGCCATCTTTGCTATCCGCCTAGTAAGCCAGACAGAGTTTCAGGTGAGTTTCACGGCCCCATTTTAAACTATTTTTACGTTTTTCGGGGGAAAGATATGTTAGGGAAAATGTATGACGGATTTATTACTTGAGGTGTGACCGCCACTCGGGGTTGAGTCCTCGCCTCTATAATCATTTATTCAGGGAAATGAAACCGGAGGAATATTGAATAGTACTATTGGTGCCTGACAAGGCCCACCCCTAATCGATAGCGTCGATTATGCATTAGGTTATGCCTGGGGTGCATATATTCTGAACTTAAGTCGTGGGAAACCGAGTAACGACTTGGAGCGGGGCATATTTATTTTATACGTCTTGGTTTGATTATAGTCTCAAGTAGATTTATAGGAATTTGCAACTCCTATATATTGTCATAACATGGTATTTCCCAAGTATTCAAGTTTTGGAAACTAAAAACCTGTGAACTCACCAATATATTTATATTGACGAAACTTTTAAACATATCTTTCAGGTAATTAGATGAAGGAGAACCGGGCAAGCTGGGTCGAGGAATCCTCCAATGCGGCGTCAAACTTTTGCGGGGTTTCACTTTTATTTCCCAAGGCATTTGGGATATATTTGAGAAACCTCTATGATTGTCTTAAAAACAATTTACTTTTGTGTAATATTTGAACAAGATTTGACGTCATAATAAATGACCCATTTTCTTAAATTACTTGTGTTTAGCAATAACCTTGACTTTATGCTTTGAACCGTCGCGCCACGTGTTTCCGCCATTGTCGTGGTGTGACAGAAGGTGGTATCAGAGCCAAGGTTATAGCGAACTAGAGTATTTTCTTTAAAAACTAGACTATAACCGGATTTGGTTCAAAAAGATAAAGTTTTCAAAAGGAAAATATTTATAGTTGCTAAAATGCAATAAAGTAATTTTTCAAGAAAGCATTGGGCATGGGGAGATTCCGACCAAGCTAGCCAGGGGTATCGTTATGCATTAACGTAGTATTAGAGGTTAGAAAGGATACTGATAATGTACGCCTTAACTATCTAATTTAAATTAATTCATATATATACATGTACGGTTCTTTTGCCAGGATGTCGGACGCTGGTAGCATAGCGCCCAGTTACGATAGCAGCATTCAGATCATCCCCGCACCACCGCCTGAGCCAGTCGAGCTGGTAGTACTTGATGCGGAAGACGACGACGTGGAGATGGACGTCGCGGGAGGATCAGATGACGATTCGGACGAGACGGATCCTAGCGAGGATCCTGACTGGGCACCTGTAGGGGACGACGCACCCGCCGTGGTCGACGCGCCGCTACCTATTGTACCGGCCGCACCTTTAGCCCCACGCCCCATCCGAGCTATCAGGGACTTCCCCGAAGGCTGTGCCGGACCGTCCCGGCCGATCCCAGCCCAGTCGGAGACAGTAGAGTCTCCATTCGACAGACAGGCTCACGTTGAGCATGAGCCAGCACCTGTACCCCACATCCACATTCCTCCAGGCATGAGGCTCATGCCGATCTCCCGTGGGAGGAACGGGTGGATATCTGATGACTCTGACGACGAGTCCGTAGCCTCAGTTGAGCACATGCTGGTACCCGAGATCCCAGCTGTTCAGGAGGAGCCAGTGGCTCCAATGATAGAGGACGCACCTGAAGACCCCGTAGCCCCACCAGCACCACTTGAGCCCGCACCTCAGGAGGGGCCAGCCTTAGCAGCACATGTACTTGAGGGTAGCCCCGCCGATAGCTCTGAGCTACGCAGGGCAGGTATGGCAGCCTTTGCCACCGCGAGCCCTCCTACCCCTACCGTTGTGGTATCCACTCCAGAGTGGGCCACTGTTTCAGAGCCCCTAGTAGCCCCACTAGCCGAGCTTGTACCACCACCCCCAGCAGCCATGACTTTACCGATCCCCACCCTTCCCAGCATGACACCTGCACCGTACCCTCTAGGTGCAGGGGACCCTTACATGATGCCACCCCACTTTACCCTCAGACCACCAGGTTTTACCCCGTTACTACCACACATACCGATACCAGCCCCCTTTGGGCCATTCCCATCAGCACACCCAGATATACCCGGACCATCCCAGCCACCTAGGATGACACCCTTGTCTGGACCAGCATGGTCCACTGCCATCACCTTAGAGCGGGACTTTCAGACTCTCGCTGACACGGTGCAGCGCACCGTAACACAGGTAGAGCAGCAGACCCGTCTGATGTGGACGAGGATGATTGATGCACGGGATGCTTTGGCGCATTATGCGGAGGAGTTACTGAGCATGGACGCTCAGTGTGGTATTACAGGGGATGCGCATTTTGCGCATCGACAGTTCTTGTATGAGCGTATCATGACGATCAGCATGACGATCAGTACGCATGCACCGCAGTACCAGTATCCGCCACCACCGCCACAGTGAGGATGTATCAGGGATGCACGGAAGAATCACCAGCTTATGTACATAGTAGCAGCAGTATGGTAGTACAGCACGGGTTATGACACTCGTCTGCATTTTGCCTGGCCGTACGGGTACTACGGCACATGATATGATGTTTTATTTATTTCAAAAACAATGTATTGTATGAGAGATGTATTCTCCATTTTGTTATTATGAACAAGCATTGTACTAGTATTATTGAAATTAATGAAAAATCTTATTATTATGGTGAAATATGTTGTTGTCTATGATTATTATTGCTTACTCCATATGTTGTGGTTTGTGTATTTGTGTGGTGATGTTGTGTTGATTACTATTTATTTCTGTATGATGTGTTGGTATGTTGTGTGATGACATGGTGTTGATTATTGTGTTCATATTCTGGTTTGTTATTTATGCTTTATATTGTATAAATGTTTGCCAAATTAACCTTTGATAATTATTATTGAAGAGAAATGGCACCGGCCACTAGAAGCAACAGCGGTGCAGACGGACTGCCCGCAACACCAGCCGAACTTGAGACCATGATTTCTGAACGCATAGCCCGCGCGATCGCGGAGCACGAAGCTGCTCGCTCCGAAAGATCACGCGATTTGACTGGGAGTGACCGACAAGAAACCTCCCCCACTGGTAAGAAGTTGAAAATAATTGATTAAGCGATGGGAGAGTATCCTAAAACTCCTATCCCATAATAACATACAACTTTATTAATGCAGAAACGGCCTCGCGAGAGCGTGGCTGCACCTTCAAAGCCTTCCTAGACTGCAAGCCGCTCAATTTCAACGGCACGGAAGGATCAGTTGGCCTGGTCAAGTGGTTTGAAAAGACCGAGGCAGTTATTCGTATCAGTGGGTGTACCCCACGTCAGTCGGTTATGTATTCCACCAACCTGTTCTTGGACCAAGCACTGACGTGGTGGAATGGACAAGTCCAGTCATTAGGTGATGACACTGCTTACTCCCTGTCATGGACAGAACTGAAGGAACTTATGATTGCTGAGTACCGCCCGGCAAGCGAGGTACAGAAACTGGAGACTGAATTCTGGAACCTCACTATGATGGGAGCGGACGTTACTGGTTACACGTCTCGATTCCATGATCTTGCCAGATTGGTGCCACGGTTGGTCACCCCTGAAAACAACAAGATTGAGCGTTATTTGTTCGGCTTAGCACCGCAAATACGCAGCATGGTCACTGCTTCTAAACCTACGACCATGCGCGCAGCCATTGATCTTGCGCTTAGCCTCACCGAAGATGCTATACGCATGGGCACACTGATCCGACAAGTTTCGGGATTGAAAATTTCTGAGGCAAGCAGTGTAGAAGCCAAGAACCAGGGATCAAACTCAGCTGTTGTGTCGAATGACCAGTGTAACAAGCCGAGATTCGGGAAAAGGAAACGGGATGAAGGAAAAAGGGACCGAGCGTCGGGTAGCTCAAACAAGAAGGGAAAGGGATATGTTGCCACGGGACGTGGTAATGGTAACAAACAGGGAAATCAGGGAAGAAACAATGGGTTGACTTGTGGGAAGTGCCACCGCACAGGGCACAAGACTGAAGAATGCCGTTCTGGAGCACCGAAAAATGGAGGGGCTAGACCATGCTTTGCATGCGGGTCGTTAGATCATTGGAAGAAGGATTGCCCCAAGATCAACAACCAGGCCCGCGGCCGGGCATTTGTGATTGGAGCCGGTGATGCACGGCAAGACCCCAACGTGGTCACTGGTACGTTTCCTCTTAATGGTCATTATGCCTCTGTATTATTTGATACCGGTGCTGACTTTAGCTTCGTATCCATTGAGTTTAAGAGGCTACTTGGTTTAAAAACTAGCAAACTAGATACACCCTACTCTATAGAACTGGCTAATGGTAAAACTATTGAAACGAGAGAGGTAGCAAAAGACTGTAAATTAGAACTCTGTGGGCACGAGTTTGGGATTGATCTTTTGCCAGTTGTGTTGGGAAGTTTTGACATAGTTGTCGGCATGGACTGGTTGTCCGCACATCATGCCGTCGTGATTTGCAACGATAAGGTTATTCAAGTCCCCCTCGCAAGCGGTGAAACTCTCTCAATTCAAGGGGAAAGACACGGGACGCCACTAAGAATTATTTCAAGCATGAAGGCTCGTAAGTGTCTAAGAAAAGGGCTTGTCGCGTTCTTGGCACACGTAGTGGACAAGAAAGCCGACGAGCGAAAGTTGGAAGACATTCCAGTAGCTAGAGATTTTCCGGATGTATTTCCAGAAGATTTGCCGGGGTTGCCGCCACCTCGACAAGTCGAGTTCCGCATCGACCTCGTTCCTGGAGCTGCTCCTGTGGCACGATCGCCATACCGCCTAGCTCCATCAGAGATGCAGGAACTGTCCAGCCAACTACAAGAATTGTTGGACAAAGGTTTTATAAGACCGGGTTTCTCGCCTTGGGGAGCTCCCGTCTTATTTGTGAAGAAGAAGGATGGCACATTTCGCATGTGCATCGACTATCGAGAGCTGAACAAGCTAACCATCAAGAATCGCTATCCTCTCCCCAGGATCGACGATTTATTTGATCAGCTCCAGGGTTCCAGCTATTACTCCAAGATCGATTTGAGGTCTGGCTATCACCAGTTGCGTATACAAGAAGAAGATGTACCAAAAACGGCCTTCAGAACCCGGTATGGACACTACGAATTTTTGGTAATGCCGTTCGGCTTAACCAACGCACCAGCGGTTTTCATGGACCTAATGAACCGCGTGTGTAAGCCATACCTGGACAAGTTCGTCATAGTCTTCATTGACGATATTTTGATCTATTCACGCACAAAAGAAGACCACGAGAATCACCTTCGGTTAATTCTTGAAGTATTACGCAAAGAGAAGCTCTACGCAAAATTCTCAAAGTGTGACTTTTGGATTCGGGAAGTTCACTTTTTAGGCCACGTGGTAAACGAGAAGGGCATACACGTCGATCCCGCCAAGATCGAGGCAATTAAAAATTGGGAAGCCCCTCGAACTCCTACCGAAGTACGACAATTTCTAGGCCTCGCGGGTTATTACAGAAGGTTCATCGAGAACTTTTCAAAGATAGCACAAGCTTTAACCATGCTAACCCAAAAGGATAAGAAATTCGAGTGGACGGAAAAGCAAGAGGCAGCATTCCAATTGTTAAAAGACAAGTTATGTGGCGCTCCGATACTATCACTCCCCGATGGTACGGAAGATTTTGTAGTTTACTGTGATGCCTCACATCAAGGCCTGGGTTGTGTATTGATGCAGCGAGAAAAAGTAATAGCTTATGCTTCCAGGAAACTGAAAATCCATGAGAAGAACTACACTACACACGATTTGGAATTAGGTGCAGTGGTGTTCGCTCTCAAGATATGGAGGCACTATTTGTACGGAACCAAGTGCACGATTTTCACTGATCATAAGAGTTTGCAACACATCTTTGATCAGAAGGACTTAAACATGCGACAAAGGCGATGGGTCGAATTATTAAACGATTACGATTGTGAGATAAAGTACCATCCCGGTAAGGCGAACGTCGTAGCCGACGCCTTGAGTCGCAAGGAACGGGTTAAACCATTGCGTGTTCGAGCCTTGGGTCACGATCCACACGAATCTGACTGAACGAATTCGTGAAGTTCAAGTTAACGCCCTTAAACCCGAGAATGTCAAAGGTGAAAGGTTACGAAAGATGGTTGATTCACTGGAACCAAAAGCGGACCAGACACTGTATTTCATGAATAGAATTTGGGTCCCAGTATATGGTGGATTGCGTGAGCTAGTATTGGCCGAAGCTCACAGTTCTAGGTATTCGGTTCACCCTGGTGCAGACAAGATGTTCCACGATTTGAAGGAACTTTATTGGTGGCCAAATTTCAAAAGGGATATAGCAGCCTATGTTGCGCGATGTTTGACTTGCGCAAAGGTCAAGGCTGAGCACCAGAGACCTTCCGGTTTGCTCCAGCAACCGGAAATACCGGAATGGAAATGGGAACGAATTACCATGGATTTCATTACCAAGTTACCTAAGACAACAAGCGGCCATGACACGATCTGGGTAATCGTTGATCGATTGACAAAATCTGCACACTTCCTTCCGATTCGCGAAACGGACAAGTTGGAGAAACTGACCCGTTTGTACATTAAGGAAGTGGTATCTAAACACGGTGTACCTGTTTCTATCATCTCCGATCGGGATAGTCGTTTCACTTCCAGATTTTGGGAAAGTTTAAATGAAGCCCTCGGTACTCGCCTCGACATGAGTACCGCATATCACCCCCAAACGGATGGTCAAAGTGAACGAACCATCCAGACCTTGGAGGATATGTTACGGGCATGCGCGATTGATTTCGGAGGTAATTGGGACACACACTTGCCGTTGGTAGAATTTTCTTATAACAACAGTTACCATACGAGCATTCAAGCCGCACCGTTTGAAGCTCTATATGGACGCAAGTGCCGATCGCCATTATGTTGGGCGGAAGTTGGAGAAAAACAACTCACCGGGCCCGAAATTGTTCAAGAGACCACGGATAAGGTCTTTTTGATAAAGGAACGCCTCAAAGCGGCCCGTGACCGCCAGAAAAGCTATGCTGATATGAGGCGAAAGCCTTTGGAGTTTCAAGTCGGAGACAGGGTCCTACTGAAAGTGTCACCTTGGAAAGGTGTCGCGCGCTTTGGGAAGCGCGGAAAGCTGAACCCACGATATATTGGACCGTTCGAAGTCTTGTCCAGGGTAGGCACAGTGGCATACAAGCTCAAGTTGCCTCAAGAGCTTAGTGGAATACACGACACGTTTCATGTGTCAAATTTGAAAAAGTGCCTATCCGACGAAACTCTCATCATTCCAGCAGACGAAATCCAGATTGACGACAAGTTACATTTTGTTGAAGAACCAATCGAGGTAACTGATTGGAAGGTCCAAAAACTAAGGCGCAGCAAGATCAGATTGGTCAAAGTGCGCTGGAATGCCAAGCGTGGACCGGAGTTCACGTGGGAAAGGCTGGACCGGATGAAGCAAAAATACCCCGCCCTATTCGAGAAGAAACCTGTACCGGAGAACTCGAAGTGAATTCCGGGACGGAATTCTCCTAACGGGGGGAGAATGTAACAACCGGCAAAAATAAGGTAATTCCGTACAAATTAATTAATATATGATTAACGTAATTAAATGCAATTATGTGTGATTTAATTATCAAGGCCTTAGGAGATAGCAATTTCCAAATAGTGCATAGGAATGCATACGTTTAATGGTAAAACATGATTGGATCATGTGCGAATAAGCTATCTGGTATGGACGTTGGCAATTACCCGGTAATAATTAAATAAACGAAAAGGATCCCGGACACCCAGGATATAAAATAAAGGGTATTTTCATAAGATATAATGAGTTTTGGAACTCCAAAACCATAAATGAAAACGTCTTGTACAAATCTCCCGGTAACGAATAAAATGCGCGTACCGCACCCGATACGCGTATAACTCATAATTTCACCCGGCAAGGGCCTAAATAACCAATCAACGCTTAAATTAGACTATATTTAAGGGTTATTAAAGGTATTTTTAATGTCCGGATAACGCGTGATTAAAACCCGAAAAATACCCGAACAACACCCGAACGACGGGGGATTAAACGTAACAAACAATGGGTAAATATTTGAAGTTGTGGACCCCACCTAGACCCATCAAAGGGCCGGCCTAAATGGCCAAGATTATGTCCATGCAAGTGTTAATAATAATAACCTAAGACCTAGCATAAAGCATGCATATGTATAAGACAAAAGGTGTAAGAAAAACACTAGTACAAAAGCATGCAAACCTTGTCCCCCTTTTGTAAATTTTCGGCCAAGAGGCCCTAGAATCCAAGACACAACCTAAACATATCATTACACTAGTGTACACATGCATGTGTGAAGGATATTATATAAAGATTATGATGGATCCTAAAGGTTTAACCAAGATTTGCAAGCAAGCCTCCCCATCATACATACATACACGGCAATATATACACACACACATATCATATCTTTCAAAAATATCCCAAGTACACAACTCAATCCTCCATAAGATTTCTTGAATCTTTGGAATGATTACATGTGATAAGGCTTTATATAACATGTGTTAGAGATTTGGATATCAAAGCAAAACTCTTCCCTTTCTTTCTTCTTGTGGCCGTGAGCTTTACCCCTCCCCCATACATCATTCTTTCAAGTTTTTACATCTCCAAATCACTTAAAACAATCCATCATCCAAACCCCTATTGTGTGTTTCAAGCTTGGAGCTTAACCATTAAGGAAGAACACACTAAACCCCTCTCAAAATCAAAGGTTTTGTCTTCCCTAGCCTTGTGCTAGTAGTAAGCTTCTTAACCTTGTTTTTGATTATTATTATTATTCATGTATGTGTTCTTAGAAGCAAGTTGTACATGAAGGGTTTAAAAGGTGGTTTGAACATAATCTTTAATAGGTTTTACATGTGTAAAATGGATGATTAAAGATATGTAAATAAGTCATGGATTTGATGATAATGAAGTAATGATCTTGAAAATATATAAAGTTTACACTTAAACTAAGTAGGATGATGATTTGGGTAAGATTTGTGGAATAAACTTGAATATGTTAAAAAGTAGTGTTAATCATCTTAGAATGATCATACATGGTATACTATATGGTGGAGCATGCTAGAAGTTCATAAATGAAGAAGTTGAAAAATTAAAGTTTACACACTTAGGTGAATGAAATTTGGTTATGTTGAACAAATACATAAAACACACATACAAGTAGTCTTCCATATGGAATATAAGACTAACAAAAGTGTTTTGATACAAAAATAACTTACCAATAAAAAGTTGAATCTTCAAAGTCTCCTATTTTGAGTGAAAAATGTTAACTTTGGAAGTTAGAGTGGAAAAATGCAACTTTTGAAAGTTGAGGGACTAATATTGTAACTTTGAAAGTTAGAGGACTAAAATGGATATTTTAGAAACTATTAGTCCAAAAATGCAAGTATGGAAAGTTCGGTGTCAAAAGTGTAAGTAATAAACTTCTAAGTATGATTTTGGTAAATACTAGTAGATATACTTGGGTATTTTTGTATAAAAGTATATTTTTGAAAGTTATAAAAATATGGGTTATATTAACATAAGAATTTTTATAAAATAGAGATTTTATAAAAATATCAAACAAACTTGAGAAACTTATACAAAAATGAATACTTTTATATAAATGGGAATATAAAAGTGTTGGAAACATTTTTGTAGTTAAGTTAACAAGTTGGGTTAAAAATACATAAGTATTTTAAACCATCCAAGTAACATGTGAAAAGAGGAAGAAATATGGATAATGTTTCTATAAAACACTTGTTGGGAAAAACTTGGAAAAATTAACTAATCGAGTTAAGATATCGAACTAAGACGCGTTAACGAACCATACACGGACAAATCATGAGAAAAATGCCATTGCGGCAAGATAAGAAAAATATATATTTTAAGAAGTAAAATATATATACATTATGGGTGAAAACTAATGAACACTTTCCTAAGTGTTAAAGGAATTATTCGTGGGAGAAACACATGACATAAACAAATAAGACGTTAAACAAACGTATATACTTAACAAGAAAAATTACACACTTATATATATGTACGCTCGTCTCGGCAAAATTCTAGTATATCTACTTAATGGGAAAGTAGGTATGTGGGAAGGAAAGCCGCAACGAGAAGACAAAGATATATATATGTGTATGCCGTACCAACGAGATCCTAGTATATTTATTTGAATGGGAAAAATAAATATACGGTATGGTGAGTTGAATCGGGCGTTAAGAATATACAATCGAACGACAAGATCTTAGTATATTTGTTTAAATGGGAAAACAAATGTGCGGCAAAGTGAGTCGGGTCGAGTGTTGAAATATATATTATATCGAGCGATGCGATCTTAAGTATAATTATTTAAATGGGAAAATAATTATATGTTAAGTGACGTCGAGTCGATGATAATAAGATACAAGTTAAGGAAATATTAACAAGAGTAATATATAACTTGTAACACAAAGGGTAATGTAACGCCAACGAAACCTAGGATACACGCTTAATTAAACGGGATTTGGAATAACTTGTGGTCGGGAGTTGGGTGTACAACTTGCCAAGGCACATGCACTATAGGAATAGTGACTTATACGTCTAGGACGTTTGTAGGTGCGAGGCCATCTTTGCTATCCGCCTAGTAAGCCAGACAGAGTTTCAGGTGAGTTTCACGGCCCCATTTTAAACTATTTTTACGTTTTTCGGGGGAAAGATATGTTAGGGAAAATGTATGACGGATTTATTACTTGAGGTGTGACCGCCACTCGGGGTTGAGTCCTCGCCTCTATAATCATTTATTCAGGGAAATGAAACCGGAGGAATATTGAATAGTACTATTGGTGCCTGACAAGGCCCACCCCTAATCGATAGCGTCGATTATGCATTAGGTTATGCCTGGGGTGCATATATTCTGAACTTAAGTCGTGGGAAACCGAGTAACGACTTGGAGCGGGGCATATTTATTTTATACGTCTTGGTTTGATTATAGTCTCAAGTAGATTTATAGGAATTTGCAACTCCTATATATTGTCATAACATGGTATTTCCCAAGTATTCAAGTTTTGGAAACTAAAAACCTGTGAACTCACCAATATATTTATATTGACGAAACTTTTAAACATATCTTTCAAGTAATTAGATGAAGGAGAACCGGGCAAGCTGGGTCGAGGAATCCTCCAATGCGGCGTCAAACTTTTGCGGGGTTTCACTTTTATTTCCCAAGGCATTTGGGATATATTTGAGAAACCTCTATGATTGTCTTAAAAACAATTTACTTTTGTGTAATATTTGAACAAGATTTGACGTCATAATAAATGACCCATTTTCTTAAATTACTTGTGTTTAGCAATAACCTTGACTTTATGCTTTGAACCGTCGCGCCACGTGTTTCCGCCATTGTCGTGGTGTGACAACGCCAAACACCTTATGCACAACTTGCGCATCTATACTCACCTCCTGTTTACGAGACCACAGCCTCATCTTATCAGGTTGGAAAATATCAACTGCGTAGTGTGCGATTTTCACCGGGATACCGTCTACGCGAAAACGCAGTAAATCCCCGAAACCCATTTGCCGAACCACCTCTTGTTGACGGCCACTGAGTTTTGAAATTCCCAGGTAAAGCTGTCGGGGGGACGAACGGGTTTTTAAACTACCCCAAGCGTGTTTTTTGGGAAACTTAGCGCCTTTCTTCGGCGAGATCGTATCAGACACATAGCCACCTTCAGTCCCTGTGTCGGCATCACGTGTTGATCGTTTCTTTCTTTTAGATAGGGTCGCGGGCGCAGCAGACGACCCGACATATATGGGATGCTTTGGGTCATTCCCCCTGCACAAAATAACCATCACGTGGCGAAACTAAAGTACCCAAAAAAACAAAAATTAATAATTAGGAATGGCCTAACCTCGTCCACCGGAACTGACACGTATAACTGCGCTAACTGTCAAATCTTCCACACGGGGTCATTTAGAACTTCTCGTACCAGCCACCGTTTTATCTGGAAAAAAAATCACATAAAAAAACCCATTTTTCAACGTCTGTCTACCACCCCCCGGTGTAAAAAATAGACATTCCATCCATTGGCGTTTGTTTTACCCCAGTGTAAAAACTCAAAAAACTCAACCTACTCATCGTCCAAAAAAATCCGAACCCTTTATTTCTTATGTTATCTATTTTCTTCATTACCCCAAACTCATGACTAAAATATTCCCATGAATCATGTGTCAAAAAAAAGCAAAAAAATATGAACCTAACATCTTTACCCCCCCCCCCCCCCCACACACTGTCAAAGAACGTTCAAACCCACCATTATCCCCACTTAAAAAACACACAAAACCAAAATAAAAAAATCCATCATCAAACAAGAACAAAAAAAAAAAAAAAAAAAACAGCACCACCTATTAAACGCAACCCCTACGGTTTAACACCAATGACAAAAAATAAAAATAAAATCCATATCAAACAAAGTAATTACGCATACCCCAAACCCTAAAATACCGTCTTAAAAAACCCTAATACTTTGAAAACAGGTGGGGGATTTCCACTGAAAAAAAAGCACAAAATTTGGATAAAACATACCCTATATCGGAGTGTTGAAGATTAGTGTTTCTCACGAACGGGTGATCGGTTTATTCTCTTCGAGCAGATGGTTTTATGCTTTGGGATGATACAAATCAGGAAATGGGGAGAGAGAATACGTGAGAGAGTGTTTTAAATTTTGAAAACCACTATTGTGAGTTTAAATCAGGGGTGGGAAACGAGGTGTCAGTTTTACAAAGTTTCCCTTGCCCAAAATACCCTTAAAAGTAATTTTTTAATCTAAAATTAATAAAACTTATTATAATCTTCACTAAAAACAAAAATCCACCACAATGTTTCTCAACCCTTGGATCACCAAGATCTATGGCCCAAAATGGTTCTCTAGTTCTCACAACTCAATGGGGTTCTCACATGATCCGGATCCATACTAAATAAATATATAAAAAATAGGCTCGTTTGTTAAACATGTTCGAGCTTGTTTATTAAACATGTGTATTTGGGCTTTTAGCATCTTGTTCAGCTTGGTTAATTTCGATTAAACGAGGGTAAAAAACCGATAACCGGTTTTTGGTTAATTAGGTTTTCAATTAATTGGTCTTTGATTAATTCGGTTTTCAGTTGATTTCGGTTCGGTTTCGTCAAGTTTTTGTTTGGTTTCGGTTAATTGGTTTAGTTATTGTTCATCCGTAGGCACTACTAATCATAAAACACACACACACACACACACACACACACATATATATATATATATATATATATATATTAATTTAAAAAAACTATAGCAATACTTTGCTCAAATTATATAAGAATAAAATACTTGTTTTTATGATGCATTTTTATTTTAAATTATTAACGTATGAAAAATTTATGTTTGTGTAAAACATGTGAAGGTAGTTGGTTTACATTAAAGGGGAAATTGTAATGACTGTTTAAATAATCAATAGTTAAGGGAGCGAAGGTGTAAGTATTGTTTAAAAAGACATATTTACCCCCGCAAAAATAATTAACACACGCATTAAATGTTGTACCTTGAGCAATAGTACTTGCATTACTTAAATTTAAGAAGTTTCACCTCATGCTTAGAGGATTTTGTTGTTATTGTTATTACTAGTGGAAATACCCGCGCATTGTCGCGGGTACTTATGTTTTCTTTGATGCACGTTACACGATAGGTTTCACGTAACGCGTCTGTCTATGTGGAAAATTAAAAAGCGAGTAACAAAATACATAGATATTGTGTTCTCGTGGGTACATGGTGGGGGTACTTAATTTGTATGTATCATTACTTATTCATGAATAGAGAATTTATGTATATACTAAAAAGACTTTTATATTCATGGGTTTTCACTACAAAAAAGCTATGGATTGCCATTGTTTGTGATCGGAAGCCAGATAGTTGCATGCATGCATATCACCGTATCTACATGTCATTGTAAATGTGGAGAGTCAAACCCGCATCAGCAAATCCAAAAGTTATGCATATTGCCACTTGCATGTTTTAAGTGGATGGTTTCTTTGGTGGTCCTTCCCCTACAACCTAAGCGGTTAACGCGGTAAAATATCGGTAATCGGTCAAGGACCGATATTTGATATATCGGTTATGGCGGTGAGATATCGGTGGGATATCAGTAGTTATAAGTATAAGGACTAGATGTGAATTAGTAAAGATAGGGGGTTAAATGTTTAAATACATAAACTAATTTTACACTTGTTATATAAAATATTAGAAGTTTAGGCACTAAATATAAACTATTGAAAGGTAGAAGGGTTATATATGTACATTCTAAACATTGAGGGGGTAACTTAATATTAGGGTATTAGGTTAAAATAGATAAAAAAACAACATAACAGCCGTCATCTTCTTCATCTTCATTCAAGCAACCTCTATCTCCATTGCTGGCTACCATCTTCATTCCAAACTTGATCTCCATTGTTGTGCTTCATATTCATCTTCATCGTGCTTCTCAATCATTGTCGCAAGTAAGCTTAAATTTCCTCATTTTCATCTCCATTATTGAGCATAAAAGGTTGGATTTTTTAGTCTGAGACATGAGTCAGACTAAAATTTGGCCATTCTATCTACTAAAATGGGTAATAAAAACAGAAACCGAGAATTTCGGTGATATGAACGAGATTTTTGAAGTTAAATATCGGTGATATATCGCCGATATCGGCCGATATTATCGCCACCCGAGATTATAACCGATATTATGCACCGAGATTATGCTTTAGGTCCGATAACGGTTATATCAGACCGATATAACCGATATATCGCCGATATTAACTGCTTAGCCTACAACTTGAGAGGGAAATAGATATGATCAGTTTTTAAAAGGAGTACAAAATGATACTATTATCATATTATCATATTATGTAAGCAGGTAGACCAATAGTTAACATGATTAGGAAAATAAAATGAAAAGTAGACACATGACATGCACAATGAAAATAGAACACAAAAACGAGGTATCAGTAATTGGAAACGAAAATGTAAAGATTTTACTAAACCTATAAGAAGCACTTAATAATGTTACTTACCTTAATATTAAATCTTAGAATGTGACGGAGTCTCCAAATCTTTGAGGCAGAAGAGACTAAACACCTTATTGTAAGCAGCAGGCCCGTTTGTGGTGCACCTATTTTCTTGTCAGAATTTTCATATTAGATAGTGTGCATCAAACCTGGAAATGTGATTCAACGAAAAAGTTGAGTAGGCTGCAACTTGGGCATATACGCATACCATATGGTTTCATTTTGTTCAAACTTCTATCAATGAAAAATAAAAATATTAACACTACAACAAAAAGGGCTTTTAAGGACCTTTTGTGTGGGACGCTTGTAAAATAGGGTCCTAAAAAACTATTTAATAGGACGAATGAACTTTTGGGGTCCTTTTATAATATACGCTACTAAACCAGTGTCCTAAAAAGTTATTTAATAGGATGGATGATTCTTTGGGGTCCTATTATCATATAACTTAATAAGACCCTTAAAATGTAGATCCTAATAAAGTAATTTATAAGACATTTAGTTGTGGGTGTCCTATTATGTGGTAATGTAATAGGACACTTGATCACTGGGGGTCCTATTATAACATAACTTAATACGACACTTTGTAGTTAAGTCATAAATGTTTGATGTTATAGGACCGTTTCTAGTAGAAGTCATATAAGAACATAACTTAATACGACACTTGACACATGGGTCTTATAACTTTAACCCTTATAGGACGCTTAATCATTGTGATGTTATTATAATACACCATAATAGGACACATGATATTTGAGTCATAAAACATCAGTTTTATAGGACGCTTTTTCACTAGAGTTTTATTATAACATAACTAAATGGTATACTTAACATTTGAGTCTTATAACTTTAACTTTTATAGGACGCTTAATCATGATGGTATACAACTTTATATTTGGTGTATTTAGATTCAATCATTTTCATCTACATAGTTTGGACGCCTATGAAATTCAAACAATAAAATAGTTTGTAAAGGCAAGGTAAAAAATGTTAAGAAAAAGTAACAATAAAAAATATTAGTCCGAAAATAATACTTGACCCGCCATATTCACACTCAAAAAATTCAAAGAAAAAAAAAAACCGCCTCTCTCTCTCTCTCTCTCTATATATATATATATCTCTGTATCCTTTTCAACCCAACTCAAAATAACCCTAAAAAAACAAACAACCTTCAACCCAAAGCAGAAGAACAACGCAAGATTCCGATCAACAATAGCCCCCACCGAACTACCACACGGCTCTGGTTACCCAGTTTTCCGATCAACCTTCAACCCAAAGCAGAAGAACAACGCAAGAAGGTCAAGAACTGGAGGGCAAGAGTTAAGGAAAGCTACTATGATCCGTCTTTGTCACTTCAGGAACAAATAAATTTTAGGCCAAAACAAGTTCAAAAAAAAACAATGGAGGAGACTTGTGAAGTATTGGAATAAAACAAAGTCTAAGGTATGAAATAACCTTACACTTCAAATATAAATCCTCAAAATTTGGGATGTTACAATTAGTTTATTTCTCATTATGATATTTTATTTTCTATTGAAGATGGTAAGTGAAAAAAACAAGGTGAATCGGTCAAAAAAGAAGATGGTGCAAGTTACGGGTAAAAAAAGTTATGCTCGAGTCCGTGAAGAGTTAAAGGTGATTGTATGAAATAGTGCAATTCTTAATGTAGCATGTCGATATCCGTTGTTACTACTTATTTTCTTTTTATTCAAACAGGCATCTGTGGGACAAGACCCAAGTCGATTGGAAATGTTTCGTGCATGTTTCTCCAAACATGGAACTACAAAAAATGTGGAAGCTGCAAATGCAATTGTAAGTAATTTCTTATATATTCATATACATATCTTTTCTTTATGTTCTTGATGTTGTTAAAAATACATATCTTATTTTTGTTACTATATCTAATACAGGCACAGATGCAACAACTTAGTTCTAATCTTCCTGATGGTTCGATCGATAAGCCTGGACCAGATGATGTTTTTTCTAAAGTAATGGGGAAAGATCGAAATGGTGATGCAGTCATGTATGGTCTGGGTGTTCGTGCTTCTGATGTTTGGGGTGTAACATCAAGTCGTTCAACATGTCGTAGAGAAAACATCCAATTGAAGTCTAAATGTGAAGAACTTACTAGTACCGTGGCTCGGTTACAAGCCCAAGTATCGGAGATTAAAGGGAGTACGGATGGTCCTAGTGTTCCACCTCTTACATCACCACATTTTCCCATTGCAACCAATGGACCTCCACGTTTACGGGTATTTTTCTATATAAATCTTTATTTTTTTTTTGTGAAACGTTACTTGTACTATTGTGACTAGAGTTTGATATGTTTGTTGAAAACTAAAATCTAGGTCGGAGATGAAGTTGTCCTCAAAAGCATTCTAAACTCTGTCGAGATTGTAGCAAGAGGATGGGTGAAGAGCTTGGACCCAAATGAGCTAGTTGGTGGTACAGAGATTGGACAAGAATGGTGTGAGGTAAACGTTCAAGTAGCAATAAAAATAGATGAAAAGTTGGTGAGACCATATGGGTTATTTTCCACAATTCAAGATTGTATTGGTGCCTCCATTGCATGGCCTTGTCCTTTCATCTCGGTATGTAATTATTAATTTTGTGATACGAATAATTTTAATAATCTGGAACTTAATGCTTATACACGGATGGTTTATTTGTAGGTAGTCCGTGAGGATTGAGGACACATGATAACTCAGGATTCTATGCTGCTTATCTCTTTCGTTGCTTTTAGTTTCTTTGTTAAATGTTACAAAACTTTATGTTGGATGATGCTATAACTTATTCATGTTTAGTGTTTTTATTATGAATATGTTTATTTGAAATATAATAAAGTTTTATTTCTTTCGTTAGTTGATGTTATATACAATATATCATAAAATTGTGTGTGTATATGTTTAAAAAACCGTTGTATCATGACTTGTTAGGACTTTCAAATTTGGTCCTATTAAAGTGTACGAATATGCTTTTCTTAGGACGCTATATTGTTTGTTCATTGACATCTTATGCGACCATAAAACTGGTTTCATAATCTTATTTGAGATATTAGGACGCTTTTTTTGGTACTAATGCTTCTATAATGTTACATCATAAGGGTCCTATAACTTAATTTTTTAGGACTCTTGTATGTGTATTAAAAGATTAAAACTAGGTAAGCACATGTTAAAACCTTGTAAAAGTGTCCTAATATGTTTTACTAGGAGTTTTTTTTTGGACATATTATGCGACCATAAAATTGGTTTCATAATCTCATTTGAGATATTAGGACGTTTTTTAAGTTTCGTGACTTATTACGACCCCCTTACATGAAACGCTTTTACCGTTGGTCCTATTAAATAAAAGGTCCTATAAAATAACATTTTAGGACACTTTTGTGCGTACTAAAAACCCATTTTTGTTGTAGTGTAATATTATTTTTTGAACGTCAAATTTTTATTACACCTTTATTTCACCTCACCTTGCATTTGCAAGGATTTGAACCCACAACCTTACATTTGTAAGGGGGGACACCATGCCACTAGACCAAGAGGTCATAGGTATAAAAATATTAATTAATATTAACATTTTATAAATACCAAAGGTATTTGCAAATTTCAGAATGCTATGTTGAAATAGAAACATTAAGCATTGTTGTTCCATGCTCGCTTACCGTAGAAACTTTAGTATGATACGTACGCCACCGGTGCTTTTCTCATCAACTCGTTACCTTCACTGGTTCTTGATCATTCCTCTCTCTGTGAGGTTTTATTTGGTTCTCGACCGGATTACTCCATTTGTCATACTTTTAAGGTTTTTTGTTATTCGTTTCTTGGTGATACCCGAGCGGATAAACTCTTACCCAAATCTACTCCATGTATCTCTTTTGGCTTTCGGATTCTTCTTCTACTTCCCTTTCCTCCGTTCCTATTTCATCCTTCGATAATCCTCATCCTTTTTCCTCATTTGTTTCTCCTTCATCTTCTACTTCTTATTCACCTCCCCCTCTTCATCATTATCCAACTCCTCACACTTCTTCTTAACTTTCACTTTCACATTCTCCTGCCTCCCTTCATTCCTTTCCTCTTCCCCCTCATCCTTATCTATCTCATCCTATTTCTTATTTACCTTTACCTCATATCATCTTTCCCCCTCCCTCTCTTCTTTCTACTGCTTTGACTCACCCCATGATTACCGGTTCTCGAGATCATACTCTCCAGCCTTGATATTTTCATGATCATGTTGTATTTGATGCTACTACCACCCCACTACCGAGCCCCCTACTTTTCATCAGGCTTAGAAGTGGTCTATCTGGTGTGTTGCGATGCGTTTGGATATTGGTGCTTTACATGATAACCAGTCATGGACTATGGTTTTTGCACGTGTTGATGCCAACATTGTTGGCTGAAAGTGTGTCTATAAGATTAAGCATAATCCTAGTGGATCTAATAGCATATACAAACTCCGGCTTGTTGATAAGGGCCTTCAATAGACAGAGGGAGTTGGTTACACTAAGGGCGGACGGGGTGGTCCGTGATGGCCACCCCGTGATGGCTGTGATACCGTGAAACACCGCCCCGCCGTATCAATCACGCCTGCGAAGAAGAAATAGCGTGATATATATCACGATGGTGATAAAAATCATCTGCAACATATTATTTTGTTTTTGTTAGAAAAAGTAGGTGGGGACCACCCACCAACACTCTCTCTCTCTCTCTCTTGATTTTTATTATAAAAAAATAGTAATGGGTGTGATGGAATGAGGTGTCACAAGGTGATTGGGTGTGATGGTTTTAGTGATAATTGTGAACACCACTACATGGGTTTAGTGATGAAATGTGATAGAATGTGATAAAATGAGGTGGCACAAGATGATTGGGTGTGATAGTATGATGGGTGTGATAAACAAGTGACCACCCAATGTGCCCTAAGATGTTTAGCCATATGGTTAAACCTCTTACTATCTGGCTTGTTTTATCTATTGTTTTCTCACACAGATCAGCTATTCAATAGTTCGATGTCGACATTGCCTTTCTTCATGTTGCCTTATATGATATTGCCATACATGTCGCAACCTCAAGGCTTTGTTAACTCAATTAGACCTCATCGAATATGTTTAGTATAGAAGGCCTTATATGATATGAAACAGGTACCCCGAACTTAGTTTTCCAAGTTCTCTTCTGTACTTTTTAGAAGTGTCTCTTCTCAATGTATGTCTTATACCTCACTATTTATGTATAGTTGATATTCTATTGTGTGTTATGTATTGGTTTACATGGATGATATTATTATCACTAGGAGTTCATCTTCATTTGTGGCGGATTTGATTGGGTGCTTACACTCACAGTTTGCGCTCAAGGATTTAGACACTCTTTCATATTTTGTAGGGTCAAAGAGGATTGACAAGCAGTATAAACCTTAGTCTTATATCCTTTGGATATTTTGTTTAAGTATAGAAGCTGCTGAAGTAGAAGATCACTAAATCAATGAAGAAGCTGATAACAAGTCCTGAAGAGTAAAGATCAGAAGTTCTGAAGATGAACCAGACGTTATCTGAAGAACAACTCATGAAGACAAACTCCTGAAGTGTACTCAGCAGAAATTTGTCACTCATCAGTACTTCCTTAGAAGCTTCTCACCGCCATTGATCTTTAGCAGTTTAGTTTTATATTAGTATAAGTTATTTTATGTACAAGTTGCAAATACTACAGCCTGTTTTAGTATTATTATAATCACTTCAATACTTCCAATGTACGTATTGTTGGTCTATAAATAGATGGGTTCATCCCCTCTATTTTAGATAACCTTTTGCACTAACACTTCTAATATATTTTGAGAATCATTCAAAGCATTTTACTGTTTTATTCATTCATTACTTTGATTCTCATTTACTGCTTTAGTTCGTTGATTAAGGGGGAGTAATAACTCGAGTTAAAAGTGAAGCTTTAACTTGAACACTTACATTTATTCCGCTGTGCTATTTACTTTGATAGATCATACAAGTGTTCATAATAAGAATCTGTTAAAACAAACTTACAACTGATCCAACATATTTCTTGGGTGTACATGTTACATTCTTTTAGGATATGTTATACCCTTCCTAGCAGTGGTATTTACTTGATTTGTTGCAGCGCACTGGTTTTACTAAGCGTCGTCCCTTGTCTTCTTCTGTTGCATCTAGACGACAAATTTCTCCTCATATGGGTACACCATTGACTGATTCTAATTTACATCGGAATATCATTTGTGCCTTACAATATTTAGTTGAACCGGAAATTCTTATTCGGCAGTCATCAAGGTATCTCAGTTCTTACTGACACCTACTTATAGTACTGAGTTGCAGTCAAGCGTATTTTGAAGTATCTCGTGTTGGAATAAATATACGTAACGTTTGTATATTTATCGATAGCCATTATAATCATTTATATAATGATGATCAATTATTAATATTATCCTAAGCCCAATAACAGATATGTCTTTGATGGGCGGACTATCATTAGATGGGCCTTATTAGGGTGTCCCCTGGGTATGTATAAATAAGGAGAGATTATTATGAGATTAGGGTTGAGACAATCATAACACATAACACCATTAGCCATCCCCTATCTCTCTCTCTCTCTCAATGTGTTCATAACTCAAGAACACATAAACCATCAGAACTGCATACCCTAAAGGGAACCCGATCAAGATGATGGTGTCTTCCATTACTGAGGTTCCTGAACGGATAAGCAAATCAGGTACACTTAATTAAATCTTATGTTTATTCCTTATGTTCGTATTAATATAATCAACATGTGGTATCAGAGCAATGTTGATTATATCAATTTTAATTCGATTTGCAAAATTAAATAATGATTTGATAAATAATGACGCTGAGCAAATCACGAAATTGATAAATAGATATGGTTCGAAACATTGAATGTGACAGAAAGTTTCGAAATAATGATTTAATTGATTTGATAAATAATTGTTTTGATTTAATTAAAGTTTTATTAAAATATCAAAGTGTGTACAAAAACTTTCATGAACCTCTTGATTTTATCAAGGTTTGACTATGAAATATGCATATGAATTATTTTGTGGTTTGAAAAATAATTGATTTCATATGAAAATTGGCCACTGTGCCAATCAAATAATGTTTTGATATCAGTTAGTGACGGCGAATCGAATTATTTGAAAGTTTCGAAAACTTTGATTTACTAAAATATTTTGATTTATCAATCGAAACTTTAATAATAATTCTGATAATTAGTACAAACGGTTCTTGTATGTTTATAGGACTGTTTATAAAATTCATCATTATTTTAATGAAAATCGCTATAAGTTGATTACAACTAGGATTAAAATTTGTTTCCTAAAATTTTTGGAGTAACTTATTCTCCAAGTTTTAAATTAAAGGTTATCATAATTTTCGAAATCTTTTGGAGATATACTGAAATCCCGAAATCAATTGAAACGGATTTTCTAAAATCCCTAAATTATAGCACTTATGGGTATCACAGTTCTCGGACAAATTGTTCACGGATTAACTTTTTCGAAAGATTATTCTCATACAGGTTTCCGAATTCAAGTTTTAGAATCAACAGTTCTCGGTTTTTTCTGTTTTCCAATTCGAGAACCTAAACCTAAATCCGAGAACTATTACTAAATCCGAAAACCATTACTGAATGCGAGATCTCTTAGGAATTCGAGAACTAACATGTTAACCGAGAACCTAACTAATTTCCGAGAACCTAAGGCCACCCGATAACTATAACTTTTTCCGGGAACTCATCACTTTCGAGAACTCATTAAGTCTTCGAGAACTCATAATTTCGAGAACCCCTTATGTTATTCGAGATCTCATAAGTTTTCTGGGAACTCATTATTTTTCCGAGAACCCCTTATGCTATTTGAGAACTCATATATTTTTTGTTAGAACTAAATTCTTTGAGAACCCATTATTTCGAGAACTCATAAGCTAATTCGAGAACTCTTCTTTTTTCGGGAACTCATAAGATTACTGAGAACCCATTATTTTTTCGGGATCTCTAATAAAATTTACGGTTTTGATAAAACCTAATGTATCAAGTTTATTCAAAACATTATAAAACCTTGCTTAACTTGCAATAACATTTTGAGGTGTCACTTCTGCCCAAAGGTGATGTGTCACATTAGTTCGTTATAAAGATCTCGTTAAGCATTGTAGCTCATTCACATAAGTGCCATAAAGTTTCACTTCTGCCCAAAGGTGATGTGTAACAGATTATGTTGGTGAACTGAGCGTATTGCATTAGAACTTTGAGTGTCTCACTTCTGCCCAAAGGTGATGTGTTACATTCATTGTTAGCAACTTAATACTTAAATAAATAGCGTATAGCCAAAGCTAGAGCATGTTATTTAAGTAGCTTATGTTGGTGTTATAATATTATCATGTCTTCATTACAAAATTGATCCTCACAATTAATGATCCTTCATTAATATAATGATCATAATCTAAGTCTGCCTTACATCAATACCCGTAACTCCCAATCTCACATTCTTCTATAAATTACTATCTCAACTAAGTAATCCACTCTAATTATCAAAACTAAGAAGAGTTATCTTAAACTTTTTTCTTATTAAGTCTTAAATTACCTCTTAAGACATAACATTCCTACGCTTTATCTGATAAAGTATTACAGAATAACATTGAGCATAAGAAAGTGGGATACACAAAATGTCTCTTATGGTAATCAAGAACGCTTTTACTGATTCCTATCAGGTGAGCTATTAAAGATTCTGAAATTCCTAAGACTAATGTATTATCTATGGAAATGAAAGAGTATAACGAGTTCCTAAGAAGCATGAAATAAATAAATCTAACTCTATGGTTAAATGGGATCTGCGAATACATCTTAATATTGAATAACATGACCCATAAAGCTAAGGGGTTACACATGGAAATCAATAAATTTCTAGTGCATAATAACTTTTCCACCAGTACGATTAGATGCATTATGAATCAACTATAACACTCGGAAATATAAAAGTAAAATGAGTGTGTTGGTAGCAAATTACGTACCGGAATAGGAACGCATTAAACTAGAAAAGTTGATGTTATTCACCTTACTACCATTAAACCTAAAAGAGGAAGAATAATTACCATAGAGAGGATAATTATAAGGTATGGAAACAAGATACAAGTACTACTTTTAGCTATAAGTTTTCTCCAAAGGGAAAGTCTTACTAAGCAAAACTATGCCATTAAGAATAGGCATAAGCAATGAGATTACCCATAAGTAAAGAGAACAACTGGCTAAGATATGTAGTGCCTAATTAAGGATATTTAACTCCACAAATGCTAATGAATTCCAATTAACACATGATGGTTGAGTCTAGTTTTATACGTTTCCTTACCATAATTCAACAAATGCTTAAGATGAGAGTTTGTGGCAAAATTAAGGGTCTATTAACCATTAATAACTGATCTTAGTGTTGAAGCTTTATGATACCTTATGATATTCTTGAGATTACTCAGAATTTAGTATCAATACTAAAAGCTACAATTTTTTGACAGTTACAAGGTTTTAATGACAAACCCAAAGCCACTATTAAGTTAAACTCTCATATTGTTTGTTGTCATTATTTGAATAGAAACCTTATGAAATAAAACTAGATAATCCAATAACGTTTTCACAAATTTGTTATCATGAAAATGAGTATTTAACAAAGGAAAATGAGACCCATGCAATTCATCCACTAAGATCAAAATTTCATAAGAAATGATGACTAGGTCATTAAAGGATGCTTGGCTATCAAATCTCATTCTCAGTGACTTTAAAGCATGTGTTAAGCGCCCTAAACATTAAATGACGAAAGGAATAAATGGGTTTCCATCATAAGTCATAATTAATTGACATTAGTGGAGCTTAGATAAATATCTGATTGTATCTAACATGTTTCCTACCGACCAAAGTATTAAAGAAATCAATTCATATATACTTAACGAGATTCCCTCCAAGTATGTCCTTAAAGTACCTTATGAAATTTGGACTATAAGGGAAATCAAGTATAAAATATATGAAATATTCTCGTTCACACGCATCGTTAAAACTTATTATGTGGAGATACTAAGAGACCTAAAAGATTAGTGGGAGCATTAGATGTCCTAATTATTACTTGCAAAACTTACAGAGGTGGGGGGAACGACCATTTGATCTATCCTCAAATTACACCTCTTGCACTGGACAACGCTCTATCACAACTTGTCTCCTTAGCATTTAGCGGACTCCTAACAAAGTTTTGTGGATGCTTAAATATGGGCGAACTTAGATTTCTTACTAAAGTAATCCTCATCAAGAGAAACAACAATAAACATCATTAGGTTGTTTTCTCTATTAAAATCTATGGATCTTCCAAATGTTAGATCTTAAGCATGCTGAATTCATTAAGATCTCTAAGGTAAGTGGGAGCAGTAAAAGTCCTTATTATGACTTTTCGGAAGTACAAGATGCGGGGGAGAGACTCGTTAAAATTCAATTTAACTTCGATTATTCCTCTTGTACACCTTACTGCACCAACCCTTACACACTTAGAAACTAATATTGCTCCTTATATACTTGAAAATAAAAACACATAACTAAAGTTAAGTTTGTATCATAATAAACCCAATTTTCAACTCAGGAGGTCATCTGGGTCTAAAAGCCCATTAAATTTGATGATTATGTAACCTTCCTGACTAACACAAAATGGATGTTTGGAAAGTTTACTGATCCTACCTCTTCTAATTAAATCATTAGTATCAATCAATCTTCTAAATGGAATAAAGCTATTATTAGCATAAATTATTCCATAATTTAGAATAATGTTTGGGATTTGGTTGAATAACCTAAAGGTATTCATAATTAAACCAGACCCGAATAGAACGTTGTAAGATAAGATTGATTGTAAAAGATTATACTCAAGGTGGGATTAGATTATCAAAGAATCTTCTTATCTGTATTACAAAATATTTCTTTGAGGATCATTACTGTCCAAGTAGCTCATAATAACTAAGAGCTTCATTAGATGGACATTAAGACAACTTTCCATAACGATGACCTACATGTTCATTAAGCAACCTGAAAGTTCTAAACTGAAGGTTAAGAACACTTAGTCTGTAAGTCAATAAGATCCATGTATGGGTTGATGCAAGCATAAAATGTGTTGGAATCATAATGAAATTCTCTTCATCAAGAACTAAGTGGATTAAAGAACCTACCTCAAGATGAGTGGGAGCAACTAATGAAAACTTGTCCTTACATAGATGACGTTTCTCTTGACAAGTATATGTTACCTAAGTCAAAGCATTGTTCATGCATAATTTTGACATGATGACTATCGGGGATTCCTCTTACGTAATAGGAATCAAAATATACCGAGATAGACCCAACGGGATATTAGTTTCATCCCATAAGTTTTACTCTAAGCGGGTCCTTAAGTATGTAACATACAAAATTGCTCTCTTTTAGAGGATAATAGGATAAATGAGATTATTACCTTACGCTTCATTAATTAGAAGACTGATGTAAATTTAAGTCTATGCTTGTTTATGATATTGTTCGTATTGCTTAATTCTAGACTTGTCTAGATTGATGAAAAGCATCTAATGGAACATTACAATATCTTTAAGAAACAAGAGACTATAATCTAAAGAAGAAGTGAGAACCTAAAGTGATTGACTACTCTTACTCTAACTTTGTTATATTCAAAGGAAATCAAGTGTCAATTTCGGGGTATATCATAATGTCGGCAGACATAACCATTTTATGAAGGAGTCATAAGGAACTGTAACAACAACCTAAGTTATCATGACATAATGTGTTGCTAATCACAACAAAATGGTCATTAAATGTTGTTGCTATATTTATCAGTTGGCTCATAACATATTAACTCCATATAAAGACTAAGTTGAAGACTTACTATGATAAAGTCAGCTACCATAATTTCTCAAACAGTAACAGTTTGAGAGGAGCTGCATTAGAGTTGGATACGAAATTATTGTTCGCTTATGATTAAGAACAAATAGAGGAAATCAGAATTTTGTATCGAATGTATTCATGATATGCTTATGGATCCAATAACTAAAGGTCTATCACCCATAAGTCTCACTAACGGGCCAACTAAGAGAAAAGGGTATTACTAATGACCATGTACAACTGCATATCGTACTATGAATGACTTATGACTAATGACTAATGATTAATTTTCCTCATTATGATTTGTTTGTCTATTAGTATGCTAAGCTAGCATAATGGCATAAAGACAAAAATATAACAAATCAACAACTAAGGGCATAACGTTAATTGATCCTAATGTTAAGTTTTAAATTTGGGTATAGTATGATTAATGGGGGTCCTAAGTCGAATAAAGACTTAACGGCTGTATTTCTCTGCTACATTTTGGGTTTAGAACTAGAATGAGTATTAATCTCTGCAGACTTACGTAATACTCATAATAAATGATTACTCGGCTAAGTGGGAGAATGTTGGAATAAATATACGTAACGTTTGTATATTTATCGATAGCCATTATAATCATTTATATAATGATGATCAATTATTAATATTATCCTAAGCCCAATAACAGATATGTCTTTGATGGGCGGACTATCATTAGATAGGCCTTATTAGGGTGTCCCCTGGGTATGTATAAATAAGGAGAGATTATTATGAGATTATGGTTGAGACAATCATAACACATAACACCATTAGTCATCCCCTATCTCTCTCTCTCTCTCTCTCTCTCTCTCTCTCTCTCTCTCTCTCAATGTGTTCATAACTTAAGAACACATAAACCATCAGAACTGCATACCCTAAAGGGAACCCGATCAAGATGATGGTGTCTTCCATTACTGAGGTTCCTGAACGGATAAGCAAATCAGGTACACTTAATTAAATCTTATGTTTATTCCTTATGTTCGTATTAATATAATCAACATCTCAAAGGCACGTTTTCATGGATTGTGTATTCGTTGATCTGATAGTCTTAATATTCATGCTTATTCTGATGCTACTTGGGTTGGATGCCCTGGCGATCGACGTTCGACTATTAGATATTGTGTCTTTCTTGGGCTCAACCTCATCAGTTGGAGCTCCAAGAGGTAGCACATTGTTGCCAGTTCTAATATAGAGACTGACTATTGTCCTTTAGCTCATACTACTGCTAAGATTCGATAGATTATGTCATTATCGGGATAGCTTCACATTTCATCCTCTTGTCCACCTAATCTGTGGTTTGACAACATTGGTGCCACTTACTATGAAGTCAACTCAATGTTTCATCAGCACACGAAACACTTGGAGAATGACTAATCTTTTATTTTGGATATTGTTTGATCACAAACTCTCCGTGTTCGCTACGTGCCTACTTCTGTTTAGTTTGTTCATCTTTTGACTAAAGAGTTGTCATCCCCTCGTTTTGACACTCTTTGGTCCAAGCTTTATGTTGTTGCATCGCGTTCAACTTAAGGGGGGCATATATGTATTAGTAGAGTGTTAGTTACTAGATCCATTAGTTACATGAGTCGGTTACACAGTTAGTGTCATCACATCTATGGGTCTTCATCATCTATTGTGAGTGCATTGTACTGAACTCAAGGGATTGTATGAGAGAGTTTTGATATCTTATTACAACTTATTCACACGAAATGAAAGTTTAAAGACATTTGTAGTAAAAATGTTTTATGATAAAATATTAAATCCATACAAACAAAACCTTTCACGTGAATTGAGATGTTCAAGTTTTGAGGTGATATAGGTTATGTGGCCTATACATTTAATTTGACATATAAAGCATTTGTATGTTAGCGAGAACACTTACGTTGAATCAAAGTAATAACTTTTTTAAACATGAAAGCCTATTGTAACATGTTATATATAGTATTCACACTTTTCTCAAGTAAAAGAATAAAATAAATATTTAATTAACTAACGATATATGACAACTCTATTAAATTTTCATGGAACCACACTTTTTCCCATTCTAATTGTAGGACCTACTTCCCGAAATTCCTCGAACATCAATTAATAACTGTAGCAAACAGTAATCATCATACGCCAATAAAATAGTGTAAATGCCGATGACCCCCAGCCCAGCTGGGGTGAGGTGCGCAGGTTTTCCCCACAGGTGGAGGTTCGACTCCTGTTTGTGGCGGTTTCCTGCGCTGGGGGTTGGAGGTTCGTTCCCACGCGTCTTTACGCGGGCTTGCAAACGTTGGAGCCGGGGTTCGAACTTGCGCGGTTTGGGTGTTTTTATGGGTGGTTCTCCGTTCCGTCTAGCCGTTCAAAAAAAAAAAATAGTGTAAATAATAGAAAATACGATTTATACAAAAGATTATTTTATTATATGAAACTAAAAACCACTAATTTATATTTTAGTTTCTATAAAGAATTATTTGATTATATTTGAGATCATAAAGAGCACATTTAGTTTTAGTAGGGTTCTTGATGGCGGTCTTTAAGAACTCGTAAAATTTTTTAAGCCTTGAGCGAGAACTGAGCCCGCGCCTCTTTAATATAAATTCAATAATCCTATATAAAAAATCATCGACAATAATTCCACTAACAAGACTTTTATGTATAACAAATAGATGTGTGTGTTTATATGTTGTAAAAAAGTTAAGGTACCCAAGAGACCGGGGCCTGGCCGTCTCCCACCATGCACTCCATTTGGCCCGAGTTTGGGGTGTTGATATAGCTCATGACTTGAAATTCATTAAAATAAATACTTGCTTGGAATTTACGTGGTTTGTAAACAAAATGAGGTCGAGTCGAGGTCAACTCATTCGAATAATTTTACATAATATTATATTGTAATATTAACTTAATACCTCAATACCTAGCTAGGATGTTTTGGGTTCAAATCAAACTCAATTCGATTCGAATCAAATTCTAATTTGGAATTCAGATCTTCAATCGAATTCGAAATTGTGTTTTTCATTTTGATTCGATTTAAAATTTGATTCATATACATTTAAAATTGAATTCGAATTAAACTTACTTACACGTGTACATATTTATTATATTATTTTTTACAAAAGTGGTAATTAATATAATCCCACCCATTTAACATGCGTTACAAGTTTTTGTTCTCACCTAAACTTGTTACCCATCAAGTTCCGACATACCTAAACCAACGTAAACGTTTTCGGTTATGTTATGTTTCATTTCTTTTGAAAACAATCCTTAATGTGAAATGTTTTTTTTATTTATTAATCCTCTTCCTAAAGTTATGTGTGTACGTCGGTTGTCAATTCATATAGTAGTGAACACATGTTATTATATTTATACCTTTTTTTTTTTTTTTTCGTCAGTTTTGTACTTTTTATCTAAGCTAATAATTTTTTTTCATATATTAAAATTTGAATTAAAAATTATACAATAACACCCAATAATTCATACCGGATAAAAATAAAAGAGAAAAAAATATGAAACCTAAATTAAACACACTTACGTTTAGCACAACCCTTTAAAAAAACGGCCTATATACCGTTTATGGTTCACAAAACCCACTTCGCCTACGAACCCTAACATTGAACCCGCCATCCATGTGAGCCGTGAGCAATGGCACAAAAACCGGTTCTTTGGGACTAACCGATACAAGCTCGAACCGGCTTAGAACCGAAGCCATCACATACTTCATTTGAATAAACGCCATTTCTTTCCCCAAACAAACCCTTGGACCAGCTTGAAAAATTGGGAACTTGTACGGGCTTTCCATTTTGAACCCGCTCGGTTCGCTAAACCACCGGTCCGGCCGAAACTCCAAACAGTCTTTTCCCCATAATGTTTCCATCCTCCCCATACCATATGGGAAGTACATAACCCGGTTCCCCTTGTACACCGCCGTCCCGTCCGGCAATACATCGGCTTCCGCCGCGTGCTTCGAGTCCCACACCACCGGCGGGTATAACCGCATCGATTCACATAAACACGCCTTTAAATAATCCATTTTCTTCAAATCTTCAAAGGTTAACTTATTGTCATGAAATGGTACATCTTTTAAAAGGTCGTTTTCAATACTCGGGTGACGTGTCAACAGCCAAAAGAGCCACGTCATCGCTGCAGATGTCGTGTCTCTTCCAGCCATTAGAAAGCTAATTACCATGTCCCTAATGAGGTCATCGCTATGACCTGATGACATGAACCGCGATAACAAATCTCTATTGTTATCGCTTCCATCCATATGTTCTCGCCGTGCGCGGATGATCTCATCCACCGCACGGTGAACGACCCCAACGGCTTCTTTTAATTTCCGTTCCCTTCCTACATTCAACATCCTCTTCACCTTCCACACCCAACTTGCTGACGCAGTGCCACGCATGGCACTAGCTCCTGCCGCTATATCAAAAGCTGTTACCAACGACGGGACAGCTCGGGTGTAATTCAAACAACACGGATCCCACCCGAGTGATATTTTACAAATAGTATCAAAAGCCAACCTCCTAAGGACATCTTGCATGTCCACCACCTCATCGTCTCGAACCGCGCTTTCGAGTAAAGGAACAAGCCTTTTCGTCACTTCCTCTTCAAGAACACTAACCACGAACTCGCGCAACGACTTAGCGCTAAACTCATGGCTCGCTAACTTACGCTGTGTGCTCCATAACTCCCCATCAACGTTAAATATCCCTATACCCAAAAAGTCACCGAGTAGGTCCGTAAACGGCTTCCCTTTCGGGTAGTTTTCGAACCTTGTTTTAAGAATGTGCTCGATGTTTTCGGGGTTAGCGGTCACGATCATTTGGTTCTTTCGGCTACCAAACCGAGCCAAGACGATGGTTTGCGACGGCGAATTCGATAAGAGCTCAGTGAACCAATGGATGAGCCGGTGGCGGTTTCGGTGGAACGACATAAAACAACCGATGAATGGATATGATTTAAGGTTATTTACGGTTGTGTTTGTGGTAGTTGAGGTTATCAAGATTTGAAGCAAATAGAACAAGTAAAGAAGTACAAAAACTAGAGAGAGAAAGTGGATGAGAGAGAGAGCAAACATGGTTGTTAAGTGGTGGTGTGATGGTGGTTGATGGTGGTGTAATGTTATACATATATATAAAGATTATGAAGTGAAGTAGAGATGGTTACAACACTTAAAGAAACTTGTGGTTTACTCTTGCTAGATGCTAGCTAATTAAATTACGCATGTTTTTCATGCAGCCGCAATGTAACGTGTTAATGTTATTTGTCACTAGAAACACGTGTGGAAATATATATATAATATATTGAACATGTATATATGGATGATGGATCACATATGAAGATTTACTTTGGACGGAAAAAAAATAAAATTCCATATCTCAAAAGCTAACTAGAAAATCACATATGAATATTTACTTCATATGGAAATCATTGATATGCATAATTTTAAAAGATTATTATTATATTTAATGTAACTTAAATGACCACAAGGTTCTTGAGAAGAATGTGGTTATTTGAAAATTTTCTTTTTTACTTCTCATATCAGTTTTGGTAGCAAAGATAGTTTGGTTTATCTAGTTAATCGCATGTTAATTGCCGAATTTTGATAAAACCTGCAACATTTAAAAGAATGGCATGTCATCGGGCATGGCTTATCCCGATGACATGTTGCCAAAAAAACATACATCGTCATAATTTTGACACTACACCTTAAAGGTGTCTAATGTTGCTATTGGTTACCCTTTCCTGACGATAAATTGCTTTTAAGGGTCGCTTTAAAAGCAATTTACCTTATTAAAAACATAATAATATTTAAATAAACATAGTTTTATTTTGAAATCAATTACAAAACAAAAGTTAATATAATATACATGGTGATTTTGTTCGATAACTTTGGATGTTAAAACACATATAACCAAACTATATATTAATCTATAATATTATAATTGGGTAAAAATTTATTAAAAATTATCACATACTGAACGGTATGTATCGAATAAGAAAACTTTATTTTTGATGTGTAATGGACATTCAAAACTTGTCAAAAAAATAAAAATTGTTGGATTAATTCTAATCGAGTTTTAATAAGAGTTTGAGATAAGATAAGATAATTTAAGGGGTGTTATTTAATAAGTTTGGTATTGGTTTAGAATAACTTATTTTTCAAGTAATTAATTTACTATACATAGAGACAGAGAGTTATGTATTCAGTTGATTTGTCTAGTTGAGTTTATAATATTAACAAAGAGTCGAAACCGAGTTTTGCATCAAATATGTATACTTGTGTTTGCGTGCACTGGGCTAGTTAATATTCCTAATACTGGTCTATCCGTAAGAGGGGACATGACACAACCAAAATTGCTCACAGGTCTCCCATTACTAATTATTAAAAAAATAGCTTAGGCTCAAATCATTATTAGATAATACTAATGATCATGACATTTAAGACTAGTGGTCTAGTGTTAATAGCTACTTTATAAAATAATAATTCATAGTAATCACCAACTCGCTAACACGTAGTTCCTTAACAACCATTCATATTTATAAATCACCAACTACCTATGTTAATTATTTTCTTATGTTAACAAAAACTTTTTGAGCTTTAAAGCTAATTATAGCGCTCCTAAGTACATTACAAATCAAACGGCATTCACCTACAGAAGAAGCTGTCGGACGATATTTCGACAAAGGAACGGTTCACCGAAAGATCACTGTTAGCCTATTACATTACAAATAAAAACTTGATGACTTTATATGATAATGGGATCCATAATTGATTTTAATCAATCTTAGCCATGGGTTTGATCAATCTTAGCGATATGTATTAAAAGGGTGTGAATCTATGACGTGACACGGCCATGGATTTGAGTTTAGGCTAATTGAATTTGGGTTGGTCGAAATTTTGTAACTTAAATTGGATATATAGGTGGACTTACTAGACATCGTTATGTAATTGTTTTGCGGGTTTTTCAGTTTCTTGCTAGCCCGTTTTCTGTTTTTTTTAATATAGAAGTTTTGCCGTTAAAAAAAATGAATTTGGATCAGTTAGGGTCGAACAACGAACACATAATTAAATAATTTGTGTTTGTGTGCAATCTAGTGGATCAGTTGTTGACCTGCTTATTTATTTATCTTTTAAAATATGTTTTTTTTTGCCATAAATAAAACTATTAGGTAGTTTTATTTTAAAATTCTTAATCTTAGTGATAATATGTCATATCTAAATACATTGCTTCCGAAAAATATAAATAATACGTAATTTTATAATATTAAAATATTAATATGTAAAAAGTTAAGTATTTTTTATTTAATTTTTTTTTAGGTAAAAGGGTTGTGATTTTGGCAACCCATCAGTATGCGTACGTATCATACTATCATATTATGTGCACCACTGTGTCAGCTTGAGCATGTTTAAATTTCGGTTTGACATGCCAAGTTAAAAGCATGAACAAATGAACAATAATAGTAAAATAAAGTCTTTTCTTTTATATTTTTTTTAACGGCAAATTTCTATTACTTATAAGACTTGAACCCATGATCTGCCCTTAGGTGTTCCCAGAAGCTTTGCTTCTACCCAAGGTTGTAAAAATCCTGATTAATCACCGACTAATCGGTGATTAATCGCTAGTCCTCACTTTACTGATTAATTTTGGGCTAATCACTCAATTAATCAATGCGCGATTACTCACCGATTAGTCAGACCAAATTGGTCTTGGTCGGACCTAAAAGCCTCAAAATTAGGTAAAAAACTGAATTCAAACGGTCAAAACTGGAGCAAATCGCTCAAATAAAACAAGTTCTTACCTCAAAATTGGATCATAATCCATGTTTTAGAAGCAAAATTGATGAATCTCCATAAACCCTAGTTTCGTCTGATAGTTCCTTACGATGAAACAAGGAACGGAGAGGAAAAACGGGATATGGTGAACGATAGAGGTGATTAGGGTTATTTACTTATTTAAGTTTTGGTATTTTAATATTTAACCCTCCTTCCATATTCACTAGTTTATATTTGGCTCATAAACTTCTAAATTTATACATACAAGGTATAACATTAGCATTATATATGTATAAATTTGGAAAAATATATATAAAAATCCAATCCGATTAATTCCTAGTCGGTACCCCCACCGGCCGACTAACGCCTAACGAGTTCTACAACACTGCTTCTATCATTGGGCCACCAACCCCAATGGCTAAAAATAATATATTTAATTATTTTAATGATATATAACATGTTTATTATTTCTGGAACTACACGTTTTCCTTTTCCAACTGTGACTTAAAAATCCTAACTTCATTTTTCCTAATAATTGAAGTCTAAAACAGCTTTAAATATAGTTTTGTTTTTTTTTTTTTTTTCAATTTTTATAACCACCCGACCAGCCGACCTCCATTGCACCATCATCAATGCACCTCACTTACTCCTTAAAATACGGCTCATTTATGATTTTATTCATCCAGAACTAATGTATATTCAATTATTCATATAGGGTTGGTTATTGTCACATCCTACTATAATTAGGCATCGGTTGTTACTTTTTTTTGAACGGCTAATTATTTTGTCACCCACGGGATTTGATCCCTCACCATTTGGAAAGGTAATGCCTTATCCAACACGTTGATACCACCAGGCCAAAGACCCTTATTTTCACACACACCACGTATAATGCTATACACATTATATATGGTGTGATGGTAAATGAAAAAAATGTTTTGTTAAATTTTGTTTGACGGTGTTTCTATACGTCACGTATAGAGCTATATGTGGCGTATAGGTCGTAACTGGCAAATGATATTGTTTCTCAATGATGACCACATTTTTTGTTAGAAATCACAATACGTGTTCAAGATGAGCACTTGATACCGATTACCAAAAAATACACATACCGAGACATTTTCAGTACAAATTCGGTAACCACTTTGGGCTTTTTTCGGGATCATTATTTTCAGTTCAGGTTTGGTACGATGTCGGTATATTGGCTCATTTTACTTTCAAATACTGTACCGAGTACTTTCGGTACCGGTATCGGTACCCTTTTTGTGATTTTTAATAACGGTAATTTCAATATCAGTTTGGTACGGTAAGATATTTGATGTGTGGATAATGCAATCTTAATTTTATTTAAAATACCAAATTAAAAGGACTTACTAAATTAACTTCCTACAAAAGAAAAGTTTACCGGTTAAACTATAATAGAGCAAGTAATTCCGATCATCAAATCGTGAACAAAATGTAGCATATCTCTATATTAAACCACTATCAAAGTCATAGCCTAGTAAAATTGAGTGAATGGTTGATTAAACTACTAAACTAGAATTAAACTAATTAAAAATGCAAATGACTAAAAACGAAGTACGCAAGCAACAAAGAAGCTACCTAGACAAGAATTATGTTAACTAACTCACAACTTTTAGACTTGGATAAATGGTTTCGGCTATTGGGATTTTGAAGTACACTAACCTAGAGTAGACAACACTGAATTGAATTGAAGTACACTAACCTAGAGTACACTAATCCTGTATTGGGATGAATTGAGTACACTAACCTATTGGGATGAATTGAAGTACACTAACCTAGAGTAGACAACACTGGATGTCGAATCACTCTCCAAGATGTCATATTCCGGCATATGAAAAAGTGTGTAATAACACCGGTCACCTCTTGGTCTCCCCTAAGGTACCCTAAATTTGGACACCCCTCCCCCCCCCCCCCCCCCCCCCCACCCACCCACACACACACAAAAAAACAAAAACACACAACAATGCATTCGGGATGTGTAAGGGATGTAATGGGTGGTATTTATAACATGTTTCTCACACGTGATGCTAACTAAATAGACATGCTAGGGGTGACTTATCTTTGTGCAGAGAAAGGTCCTGAATATATATAAACCTAGACACACCGACATATAATATCCTCTCGGTCTCAAAGATGGTAGAACACTATCTTACCGAATAGTTGAATTACTTGTTCCTAGGGTTTACTAACCGATTTAGCAGCCACAAATATTAATCGTAAACACCAAGTCTACAGATATCACCAAAACCCTAGATCAAAACACAAAATAAATCACTCAAGAATCATGTGGACTAATTAAAAAAATATTAGAAATTAAGCACACACACATTAGAATCTGAATAGAAAACCATTTACCAAAAAAAAATTAACCAAAACATTCAAATATCTAAAAAACGAAAATCATTCAAAAGTCAATAATCATCACAAAGCCTAGTAGCTCTAAGAGTTTAGCCACTCATATTCTTAGACAAAATACAAGTTAGATCCTAACACAAGAAATCGGTAGAACAAGTCATAATATTCAAGTTCATAGAAAAAACCTGTAAGCATAAAACTTAAAGGCTCCGGATATTTGCACAAGTCCACTTTTTTTTCACACAACCCTCTACGGCCCGTAGAGCCCTCTACGGGTCGTAGAGCCCATTTTTCCAGACTTCTACGAGCCGTAGAGGCCTCTACGGCTCGTAGAAGAAGTCTTATTAATTTTGAGAATGAAGAAGGACGAGATGGATGTTTTATGATGCCTACGGCCTGTAGAGGCCTCTACGGGTCGTAGACAAAAAAAAAAAAAAAAAAAACCAAAAACGTTTGGGACGAGGTTCGATCTTAGGCACATTATCACACAAACACACACATAAAGTCTTATGTCGTATATGGGGACCATCTGGGCTACCAGTTCGCTGGTTTCTTAGTTGGAAAGTTTTAATATAACATAAACCAGTCTTAGGCAGCCTCTACGGCCCGTATAGGCCTATACGACCCGTAGAGAGGGTTTTTTTTTTTTAAATCATTTTAATTATGTAATAATTAATCCCGTGCGTGTAATACATTAACACAAGCATGTAAAACATTAATACAAATTTATAAAATAAATTTTATTTGTTTAATTTTTTTAGTTTTTTAATGTCGTCTCGATAAGCGTGTAAAACATAAACACAAACGTTTATATAACCAAACGATAAAACTAAACGTTAAAACATTTACACAAGCGTTCAAAATAAAAATTGTTTAAAACATTTACAAATCAGAAAATCATAAGTCAAAAGAACTGTCATCAGGCGTCGGCGTCGGCTGCGGCTGCGAGGTCCCGGGCTGCTGCGAGGAGGTACCGGACTCATGCTGGGTCTGCTGCGTGATGGGCCCTAAAGTCGGTGGGAGACGAGTCTACATGCCCAGCTGGCGATACATATCCTGCTGGCCAGCAATCAGCTAGCGCATCGCCTCATCCTGCCGATCACGCCACTGACGCATCTCTACCTCCTGCTGCTGACGCCAGATGTCCTGCTGCACACGCCAGATGTCCTGCTGCTGACGCCACGCACGCATCTCGACAGCCTCCTCGGCAGCCGCACGTACGTCCGCCCTAACATCAGCAGGCAACCTGGGAGAGTGATAAACGCGCGCCGGTATCTGCACGTCCTCAGGCTGCTGCTGAGGCATCTCGACGTCCCTAAGACCGCCCCCTCCTGCTCATGCACAAACTGCAACTCGACCTCCACAGCATCACCTGCAATGGATAACAATAAATAATTAATAAATAATAATAATATTCCAGGATTTTATAAAAAAATTGGGCAGAGTTTCCCCTGTTTTTAGGCAAACCAGACAACACAAGTTGTCTACAAGTTTCCCAAATAATAATAATAATAATAATAATAATAATAATAATAATAATAATAATAATAATAATAATAATAATAATAATAATAATAATAATAATAATAATACCTCTAAGGCCCTGATGTACTAACGGCTCATGCACAAACTCCACGCCACCGGGACCAATCAGATAGTGAAAGGCTTCATGATCCGGCGTCTTCGCCTTCTTCGCCGCACAAAGCATAGCCTTCATCGTGGGTAGACCTATTGGGCTGAAACAAACTCATAAACATTAACATTAATAACCGAAATACCTGGGCGGTAGTGACGGAAACCGATTACGGTTAACATAACCGTAATACTTCACGGCATCGCAGCGCTCGGCAATCTTGCTGATGATCCCCCCGTTCCTCTACGGCTCCGAAAAGGCTTTCCGAGACGTGAGATAGGCTAAATGAATGCTCCCATTCATACGAAACATTACCGTAGTGACCCGAAGACATCGTGGTAGCTTGGAATCGATCGGATTTTTGTGCACCGCGTTTTTAAATTTTCTTTCGTTAACTGAAGAAAGAAGACAAGGAAGAAGAATATATCTGGACCCTCTACGGCCCGTAGAGGCCTCTACGGGCCGTAGAGGGTTTAATGCTCCCAACAACCAGGTTTTCTACGGGCCGTATAGCCCTCTACGGCCCGTATAGGGTTAGCTTTTTCAGACTGACACACTGAATGTCAGACACTTCATTCAATGACCTCGTACCTCGTACTGCCTACGGGCCGTAGAGACCTCTACGGCTCGTGTAGGGTTTAAATGCACTCCACCAAACCACCTCTACGGGCCGTAGAGGGCTTTACGGGTCGTAGAGGGTTGAGCATTTATTACACTGACCCCCTATACGGCCCGTAGAGCCCTCTACGAGCCGTAGAGGGCTGTGAAAACTTACGTTTTCTTATTGTGTAAATAACATGCCTCAACTTAAATTTAGGTTGATCCTCATGTAGTGGCTTGGTCGCATCAACGACCTAGACTGAAATTGCCACAAAAGGTACTAACTGTTACAACTAAGGTATAAACCTTCATCTCCTGCACCATACAACAATCCACCAGCCGGTGGTTGATCTTCGGCGATAATTTTAAAACATACGAATGATAAAGGCGAAAATAGTGCAATGATCATGATGTAGGCCCTCGTAGATATGGCCTCGACTGCATACGGTATCACGATGCGAAAAAATCGCTAAATACACATGGAGTGCGAACGACCTGTGTGTGAACAGACAATATAAGTAGAACATGTTCCATTGCGTGACCCACTCAGTGATTTTGCCTCGCGGATCGATGGACGTGGAAAAGCAACGTTTTAAGTATCTGTACGGGATCTCGTATAGATGAGGCCCTCGCCTTGGTCTTGAAATGATGATCACCATTCACAGACACCTATTTGACCCGTACATTTGTATTTTTTTTCGTATCTGGTTTTGAGGTATGTTATTTACACAAGAACAAAAATTAGGTTTGCACAACCCTCTACAGGCCGTAGAGGGTGTCAGTGCAATAAATGAGGATAGCCTCTACGGCCCGTAGAGGCCTTTACGATCCGTAGAGGTGAGTTGGTGGAGTGCATTTAAACCCTAGACGGCCCGTAGAGATCTCCACGACCCGTAGGCATGTACGAGGTACGAGGATAATCAATGAACAGACTGACTTGCAGTGTGTCAGTCTGAAAAAGTAACCCTCTACGATCCGTATGGGTCACTACGGGCCGTAGAGGTCAGTGTTTGGTAGGAGCATTAAACCCTATACAGCCCGTAGAGACCCCTACGGCCTGTAGAGGGTTACATTTTCAGACTGACACACTGCAAAAATGTTGCCTACGGCCCGTAGAGGCCTCTAAGGGCCGTATAGGGTTGTGTGGATAACCTTCAACCTTGTGTGAATATCCGGAGCCCAGGTTTTTTCGTATGCAACAATCGTATTTTTTTAATACCCATTTTTAAGGTATGAAATCTTTTGACAACGGTTGTTTTATATTTTCTTTTCGAAGCTTATTGCTACGGATTTATGATGACGATGAGTCTGAAAAAATCTTTTTTTGGTATTGCTAATGGCCTAAGGGTATAATCTTTGTTAATGACATAAAGCCTAAATCGAGCTTGTTGTGTCTGTTACCAGATCCGACACACAAGTGTTTGGGAACTCTAAAAAGACCCTAGTTTTGAGTTCGCTTTGGGCCTCCAAAAAGGTTGAGCTGGCTCTAAAACCGTGCTAGTGTCATCTGCTGTTGGTAACCAACAAGGAAAAACTCAACCTTCGGCGGCGATAACTGCTAGTCTGGGTCATCCATAAGCTCTGGCTTTTCGGTCGCGAATGGACGAAATCTAAATGTGAAGAGAAACTTCACCATCAACAATGGGTGCAAGGTAGTGGCCTCGAGGTCAAACAGCCGGGCCCACAGTGATATCTCTTGCCTTCTAATTTGCGCCTATGGTATGTAATAGAACCCAATCGATCTTCATCTTATGTAACATTTGGCATAGCTTCAAGGCATTGGTTCACGACTCAAACCGTGTGTGCTTGTAGCCATCAATATCCATAATGTGAGACCCGTCCTCTCGTCATCTTAACCAGATAACATGACTGTAATATCGACAAACATGCAACGATTAATTTCCTTATTTATTCTATTTTTTAAAATATGGTTATTAAACTAAATAAGAAACTTTAACTTTTTTTTTATAAAACTATTACTTTCCTTAATAATAATGTTTTTATTAATAATAAACATTAGGTTTATTTAAAAAAAAATATGGTTTTTCTTATTGTATTTTTTAAATATTGTTTTTCAAACTAACAATCTCACCCACTCACCACCCGCCTCCACAGTCACCACCATCTACCCTCACCTCTAGCCTTTACCGTCACTACCAACCACCCCGCCATCACCCTCCAACCTCACCGCCCGCTTCCACTATATTTCATAATCCATACCATTGTCCCCCACCACCATCATCCCCACCCATAATCATTGTCCCCTAACTAGAAACCCTAACTCCAATTGTCACCATCATCCTCCACCGTCACCATCCACCCACCTCCAACCTCAACTACCACAGTCTCTATCTTCGGCCAATGTTACCACCACTAGAAACCCCAAACCCAACCCAACCCAAAACCCTAGATTAAACGAAAATAGATGGAGAAACACTAGACTGAAAACATAAATTTATTGAAAACTACACCACTAACCATGTTACGCTTATGCATAACTTGTACCAACGTTGTAGTTTCCAATAAATATGTATTAAAGTTGTAGTACAAACATACCACATGAAATAACTGTGTAATGAGTGCTAATACTTATTATTTTTTCAGTAGTTTATTTGGTAATGTTGACAAAAGCAAGTTGTTGGAAAAAAAAAAACGACAAAGTGTGTTTAAAATAAAGTAAGTTCTTGTATCGTAAAGTATACCAAGTATTGGTACGATACTGCTACCAATGTTGTATTGATATTGTATTGTACCAAACGTAACCAATACGTCTAAACAACATTGTTTTTTTTTTCAATAAGGTCAAGTTTAATTAGGTATTTTCTATACTTCTTCATCGATACAAGATTAATTTATGAATGAGCGGCGCACAGCCGCAGGAATATTGTAGTAGTTGTATATCTAACTAGAAATACTTTGTACATAGTTTTGATTAAATAAAAATTGTTTTTATTATTATTGATGCCGACATAAAGGATCTTATCGTTTTGGAGTTAACCAGCCGAACAATACCCGTTTTTTAAATTGATGCCGTCATGATTTCGGCGCTGAAAATAAAAAAATAATAATAAAAATAAAAAATAGAGGATTTAGCCGTCCATAAAAGTCAAACTTCATAAAGATGTCTTTGTCAAAACAATGATTTGATTTTTTGTCATATTGTTTCGGTTTTTACTTCTCGATAAGTCTGACAACATTAACATTAACAGCCACGTAGGTATCATGCTCACATGAAAGTCCTGCCCTTAGAACTATTGTTGTTGAATACCGTTTTGGCCTTTTGAGAGTCAAAGTCGACAATGAGGACCAGACTTAATACACAGAAGGTAACGAGCGTTAAACCCTGTATACGTGGGACTATTAACAGTGACGGATCTTAAACGTAAAACATGTATACGTGGGAACACTAACTTTTCCAACAAATCAAATCTTTTCTAATTTTTTTCTTAATTTAATATTATTTAATCCCCTACACCTAGTTATTGTATGATATAGTTATTGTTCATTGCTTAAGGAAAGTGACGTGACAACCTTTTAGTTTTTTCATAACATAGTCTTAAAACCAATGGAGTTTTACAAGATATGGATAACGGGTGTGGACTAAGTTTGATTTATTAGAGGACGAGGCCTCGGGTAGATTTATACTCGCTGTGACCAAGAAGCTAGATAAGCTTTTGTAGACTAAATATCTTTTTGGTATTGGCTCATTTGTTGTTTGCCCGCCTACATATCTTTCTTTTATGCGTTGGCTTAATTGTTGTTTGGGCCCGAGTGAGGGGTCCAACCGGAAAATAAATAATTAACAAGTCATAAGTTGGTGAACTTGGAGGGCCAAAATTTATTTATTTTATTTATTTATTATTATTCTTTTTACCTTTCAAAAAAAAGTTGGGGTCATCAAGAGAAAAAACCGAGTTATAGTTTGAGAGAGATTGTAAGTGAGGTTTTGAGCTATATTTCTAAGTTGTAATATTGGAAAGTTATTCGATTCGTATTAGTGTTCATCGTTTGATTATCGATTGGGGGACGGGGCGGAAGTCATAGGACCCTTAAAATGATGGGGCCGGACTTAGTACATAAAAATTTTCAGACGAAACGTGTAAATTTACACTAGTAATCAAAATAACGGAGGGGGCCAAGGCATCCCCCGACCACAATTAACCTCCGCCCATGTTTCTCGCCATTCGGGTAACGAGTGTTAAACCATGTATACTTGGAGCCACTACCTTATCAATCGTCAAATCTTTTCTATTTTTTCTTGATTTAATATGTAGTTAATCCACTACACCTAGTTATTATATTATTTAGTTATTGTTCATTACTTAAAGAAAGTGACATGACAAACTTTTAGTTTTTTCATAACATAATCTTAAAAAAATAGAGCTTCACAAGATATATAGATAACGGTTGTGGGGCGAAGTTCAATTTATTACCCGGGTAGATTTATACTCGTTGTGACCAAGAAGCTAGATAAGCTTTTGTAGACTACATATCTTTTGTGTATTGGCTCAATTGTTCGCCTACATATCTTTTATGTTTTGGCCCAATTGTTGTTTGGCCTAAGTGAGGGGTTCAACCGGAAAATAAATGGTTAACAAGTCATAAGTTAGTGAACATGGAGGACCAAATTTGATAAGTGGATTGAATTTGTAAAGTTATTTGAATGTGCTAAGCTTAGTACCGTAATCTCTTATCCTGATCATGTGGCCTAGTGGTAAAAGAGCCGGTTCTCTCTTTGGGGGAGTCGGGTTCGATTCCCACGGAAGGCATGTGATGGATACCCCCACCCTTGTGGTGGGGTAGGTGGTTGGGAAGTGATGGAGAGACCCTTGACCCTTGTGGTCATGGGTTCGACTCCTGATCCCTCCAGGTTTTACCGGTTCACTATCGTCGTGCCTTCGGGCGGGTTTGTGGGCCGGGTTTTCCCTGGAATAGGAGACGGGTGGGCCGAAGGGCTCTGTCCGTACGGACTAGAGGCCGTCTGGGGCCCCTTTCGGCCATTGGGGGCCGCGTACAGAGTACCCGGCAATACTTTAGTTGATCGTTCAAAAAAAAAGTACCGTAATGTCTTGGCTAGCAAGTTAGGGTTGGTTTATATAAACCAAGTTGAGGTTTTCAGTTATATTTCTCAGTTGTAACATTGGAAAGTTATTCCATTCGTATTCGTGTTCTTTGTTTGATTATTGATTGGTACTTAATTTCGCAAATATGCATAAGCTCTATGATTCTAATAACCTTTATGGAATCATGTGAATCTTTAGAATTGTTGAAGATTACTGGACCACACCAAAGTTTAATGTTTTACTTTTGGTAACAATGAGACCCAACATGTTTGCACGCTAGTCACTAATTAGCGATATCTGCATAGAAGTCACATTCGATGTCAAAGTGATTCGTGCAAGGAAGCCACAAAGTAGTGATACACTTAAGCATGCGTGCAAAAATTTGCAACACTAGCTGCATGTTTAACAACGAATACAAGGGATTACGAATCAGGATGCTCTTATTAACGTTTGCAAGAGGTTGAGTCATATAATTGGACGAAATTCATATGTGAGAATAAGTCACAAAAATGAGAAAATCACAAAATTGGCCCTCGAGTTTGGGGTTTTGCAAAAATAGCCAACTCCCATATCTTCGGAGAGAGGCCTCACGGTATATGAGGCATCTAACGTGTCTACGTGAGGCTTCAGCGGTTGCCCAACAGCTGAGCGACATATGTCCATTTATTGTTATTTTTTATTTATCGGTATACTATAAAGTATAAAAATCAATAATATATTTAGCTAAAGATGTCCTTTCCGACGTCTCGAAACGTCTCTGCATATTTTTTATCTATTGTGAATATACTATCTCATTTCCCACCTTCCTTTGCATATTCACTTTAGCCCATTATATTTAACAAACACCAATTAATGATATATCTTATAAGTTACATGATCTCCATGCATTCTAACTCCATCAAACATTCCAACTGTTGAGACGTTCACTTTATGAGAGACGGAGATGTCTCCGAGATGTTGATGATATTGTGTCTGATATTGATGATGGATCAGAGAGACGGAGACGTCTTCGAGATGTTGATGATCTTGTTTTTGATATTGATGATGGATCAAAGAGACGTCATCGTTCAGACGTCTGTCGTTGTCATGATGTCATCATTCACCGGAGACGCCTGAGAGACGGAGATATCTCTGAGATGTTGATGATCCTATGAGAAACGGAGTTGCGAAGACGCATGAGAGAAAAAGACGTCGAGATGATCTTGTGTGATATTATTACTCTGATTTTATAACAATAAATAAATAATAACAATAAATGGACACGTGTTGCTCACTTGTTGGTCCACAATTGAAGCCTCACGGGAGATGCCTTAGATGTCGCGTATACCGTGAGGCCTATTTTGGTAAAACCCCAAAGTCAAGGGCCAATATGTTTAGTGATGTGTTATTATTTATTAAGTTGTAAATTTAGGCAGTGGGGTTGCTTGAAAACAATTTCCGTGGAGTCAAAAGTCAGGGGACCCTTAAAACGGAGTGGGCTGGACTCAATACGTATAAGATTCTCGGATGAAAATTTGTAAATTTACACTACCGAGAAAAAAAATATGATGGGGCCTCGGCACCCTTTGAGTCTAGGAAATCTTCGCCTATGAATTTAGCAACTTGCATAGTGATCCCTTAGGGTATACTTTAACTCCACATATACGCTACATGATCCATTTTTCTCCATTTCACTCCCTGTCACCCTAAGAAAATTGTTTAATCCCAATAACTTCACCTAATCATAATTTTTAGTGGTTTTGGTTTTTAAAAGGAAAAATATCAATTATGGCTTTTAACATCATGTTAACAAATAACCTCTTTAATGCTTCTTAACACAAGGAGGTTAGGATGGGGTGGTGTGGATTTATTGCAATTGTTTCTTAAATCCTTTGTTGCAAATGTAAATTCAGGTTTTTAATATCATTGTAATAAATTGAAAACATGTAAGGAAAAGTAAAGATAAAAAAGTTGGATATTTATAACTTAAATCATTTGTTGCAAATGTTTCTTTGTGTTAGTACCAAATGGACCAAGCTCATCCACAAGTTGTAAAGATGATGGGACTTTGTGGGTTTAAATAATAAAAGAGTTGTGTCCGAGCATTAGCTTGTAACATTACTCACAAACAGAACTTGACTTTGTTGTCCATCTAGAAAAATACGTTTAAGAAACCGTTGACCATAGTGACAAGCGAGTTCAGCTCATACAAGCCAAAGTTGACATCAAACTTGAACATATTCTTGGTTATGAGGTTAATGTTAGGTATGTTGACGAATTTATCCTATTGAAAACAAAACTCCTAACGTTGCCCTACCCAAATGTAAATGTAAATGTTCAAGTTCTGCCACTCACTACTCCTCGTAACGCCTCGCCGGGCGGTGTTTAACAACCAAGTATGCTGATTTGGTTTGGGGCGTTAAAATAACACACAACTTAAGTAAATCCACCACATGTTAATATATTTTTCATATTGATTACCAATTATTTGATTTAAAATTAGCTAATACTTGATTACATTTTATGTAATTGTAATCTGATTATTGGTTCAATGATTTTTCTTTAATGATTTTTCTTTGGACCAACATGATTTTCTCTTTGTCACCACCTATAATGACAAATAAAACAAATTGGAATAATTTCAAATGCATCAACATCTTGAAAAAAAATGAGTTGTGCAACTTTTCGAGATAACGTGACATGTACACTAGTAGCATAATATATACGTACTTACGTGAAATTTTGATTTCCTCCACCGTTTTGCTTGTTGGTATGAAGTTAGAGTTGAACTCCTTTTCATTTCTCGCAGTCCAAATATGCCATAATGTCGAAAGAAAATTTGTACTTATAATCTTCTTCCATAGCTTTGAGTCAGGTAACAAAATTATCCATTCTAGTAGTTGTTGACACGACCCAATGCCATCCGGTATAAGGAGTTTAAACTAGACGCAAACATTCCACCATATTGATCGAGCCCAAAATGCTTCGTTGTTTCTAATGCAATACCACATCTAGAACAAGTTGTATCGACCCCTTGCAAACCCTGTCCGACTAAAGCCGTTTTAGAAGTAATTCTACCTTGGATAGCATTAATTATTCTAACCCTTAGTACATCTGGACCGTTTTGTACTTCCACCACCACTTTGTTGAGAGCGCAAGGTTAGTGTTTCTAACATCCCCCAATCCAATTCCCCCATACTTGTTTGATACTATTAGTTTTTTTCCATGCCATCCATTTTATAGAATTTAGTTGACTTCACAAAGAACCATCTTTGTGTCTGTGTCGCGAGATAAGTTAAGACTTCGAGTTTTTAGTGGATAACTCTAAGAAGGTGTTCTTTTTGTAGAGGCTACTAAATCAAATGATTGTGAATATCATCTAGAACCATGGATTAATATGCTTTCAATTAAATTTGCCAAGGTAGCAAAACATGAGGTTGATCCTACTGGTCCAGCCTCAACACCACATTTCCATGATATAAATCTAATCTCTTAAACAGTCCGTAATAGGCATTGTTTTTTTAGCATGATAATGCCACCTAGGAATCGATTAGGGCTGTACACGAGCCGAGTCGAGCCGAGCCAGGCCCAGCTCGAGCTCGAGCTCGAACCTAAACCGAGCCAGCTCGGCTCGGCTCGTTTTTCTGATCGAGCTGAAAAGTCGAGCTCGAGCTCGGCTCGTAAATGTTCGAGCCGAGCTCGAGCTGGCTCGAGCCAGCTCGATATATTTTTTTTATTTTTTTTTATTTTTTTTACAAATATTTATTAAATAAAAAACAATAAAATTACACATAATCATGTATATTTTTTTTATTTTTCTAAGTTATGGTTTATTTATCATGTATATTTTTTTTATTTTTCTAAATTACACAAGCCTAAGTCGAGCCATATGTCGAGCCATCGAGCCGAGCCACGAGTCGAGCCATCGAGCCGAGCCACGAGCCGAGCCACGAGCTGAATACCCCTGGCTCGAGCTCGGCTCGATTACAAAACGAGCCAGCTCGGCTCGGCTCGAAAACAAAACGAGCCTCTTCGAGCCGAGCTTTTTTCGAGCGAGTTTCGAGCGAGCCTCGAGTCACGAGCTTTTTGTACACCCCTAGAATCGATGAGTGTTGCACACCATACCCGCCAAGGCGTGGAGGGGCGTTTGCCCTGTTGAGTGTGAGTGTAAGCATGTAGAAAGGGTGACTTTAAAGGTTTTTTTTATTAAAAAAAATCAATGAATTAAAATGCACCACATTAACTCAATTATTTCCACATTCAAAACACATCATTACATCCCTATCATTACATCCCCTTTATGGGTGAGTTGGATAACTCTCCTCTTCATTAGTTTTGAAATGTCACCTAGTAGGTAACACTTTTCATTCACATTCTTATGACCACTTAAGATGATTTTTTTTTTTTTTTTTTTTTTTTTTTACTGGTAAGTGTGTACTATTTGGTCTTTAATTTTAGTTACTTCCGTATTATATGTCCATCCTCTCATTGATCTAGCAAACTTCATGCTTTGAAAGAACCATGTTTTTATAAAATTTATATCATAACGAAAATGCCCTTACGTGACTTGCATGAGGGGACTTAACCAGAAAAATTAACTAGGTTAGTGCTAAAGGTTGGAACCGGTATAAAAATATATAGTTAAAGGTTGATCTGGGTGTAAATTAAACATAAAAGTTGAAACCTGCAATTTTGATGAAACATAAAGGTTAATTTCTATAATTTTGGCCTTTTTTTTAAACTTAAACATTACAAGCTACTAGAGAAAAAACAAATTATATGTAAACCGAATTATTTTTTTTAAATGCACAATTAACACTCATTTTCCCATAAACTACCTACAAACACCTAAACCACCTAAAGATGACCCCCCCCCCCCCCCCCCCCCCCCCCCCCCACTCTTTCTATCTTACCTTTTCCTCACTATGAGAAGTTGTACACTTGTACTAGTATATTATAATCCTACAACACATATTTAACATAAACAAAAAAATATGACAAATCCTATACAATATAACATTCAACATCAAAGTAAGATATCATATCCTACTAAACTTATTTTCCACTTTAGTAACCAATATATAATGGGTTTGCAGTGTGAAATAATACAATACACCCATTATATCTAACAATTTCTATCAAGCCGACACGATAAATCTTGGGTTGAAGAGTCTTCGGGCTTTTGTGATTGGTCGGAAAACTTGATTTTGAGGGGTCGTAGAAAAATGTCGAATGCAAGAAATTGTCTAACACAATATTCACCCAACAATAAGGTCTAAGTTACAACTGACAAAGGCCAAACCTTAATAATAACACATTTACCTTGCACACTGGTTTATGATGCCAATGTGGTAGGTTCACACCCATCACGTACGCATGCCAGCACGTCTCTGTAGTCTCTTGATATTGTGAAACTATCGTAAACGAGCCCATCTCTACTCTTTTTGTACTCAAAAAGTAGTGAAGAATGGTTAAACGCGGTCAGTTTGACAAACCCCCAATCATGATCTTTGTACAAACTCCAAACTGTATCTATCTCGGTAAAATCTGATAAATGACTCCCGCCGCCACCAACAACAACATGGATTGTTCCATTTACAGTTCCAGAATAACTGTTTCTTTCCGTGTTGACACATTGGTTCTGCAGTCACCATAATCAAGAATCAACAAATTATACGTGACACAGAAATGTGATAACAATGCTTAACAGCCATATTGCATTGAAATATACCGGTGAATCTTGACCAGTTCAATCTATTTGATCCGTTTCATTTTCAGCTATTTTTTAAAATCTTATCCATTTTTGACCCGTTAACAATATAAAATGACCAAACCAACATATGTTTATCTTTTACTATTTGTTTCTATCTAAGTAGTTAGCTCGGCCGATATATCGGTGATATATATCCCGGTTATCGGTCATCAACCGATATATTGGTACCGATATTTTGACCGATATTTTGTACCGATATTATCGGCGATACTGGCCGATATTTTACCGATATTTGACCGATATATGACCGATATATCACCGATATTCCCGATATTTGTGTTTTTCTTCTTAGTTCTTCCATTTTTCTTACTTTTTATAGTTGTTAGTACTGTTTTAAGTCTTAATTGTTAATAATTAGTGTTAAATATTAGTGTTTTAAGTCTTAACAAGTTCCCACTTGCTACAATTGTTAGTGTTTTGCAAGTTGTAAAAGGTTAATTTGTTAATGGTATGAGAGTATATTGAATTGTTAGTGTTAAATTGCTACATGTATGGATTTTGCATGATATAAATATTGCCGATATCCCACCGATATCTCACCGCGATAACCTATATCTCAAATATCAGTCCTTCACCGATATCCGATATTTTACCGCATTAATTGCTTAGGTTTCTATTTTACTATGTTAATCTTCCACCACTTCTTTTGTTATTTGGTAGCTTTTGATTTTTATATTTTTAGATCTGTTTGTTTGGTGTCGGGGGTCTCTCTAGAAGCACCCTCTCTATTCTCAGGGATAGATGTGACGTTTGCCTACATTCCACCCTCCGCAGACCCTACCAATAGCTTTGCTATTTGCTTGGTACGGTTGTTGTTATAGTTGTTAAGATATTGATTAGAAAAATTATATATCACTATAATAATCGGAATTTAGAATAAAGCAATTTATGAGGTCGAGCGTGGGGCGACTTTAACCCGTTTCATTTCTAGCTAATCTTTTTACGAACTCGGCAGTAATAGTAGTAATAATAATAACTATAATAACAAAATAAGGAATAGTACCTGGTATATAGGGCAGGTTCTTTCATAATTATGAACATGTCCATAAAATGCAATATCAACCTTGTATTTCTGCCATAGTTTCTGCAAATGCTCTCTTCCCATGGGCTCTTCAAATGAACCTTCCATTGCATACCAACTGTTTGATGAATATCCAAGCACGCGATGAGCGGAAAATATGAGCCATGGCTGTTTCTTTCTGTCAACTGATGCAAGACACTTTTCAATCCATGCATACTGTTCTGAACCCTCTCTCCAATCATGCTCTGAATCCGCTATGCAAAAGTGAAACATCCCATAATCTGTTGAGTACCTGTTAACATTAAATAAATTTAGAATTCACACTCTCGTTCTGTTTACTTATGAATATTCAAGCGATATTATTTTACGCTTACAAGTCAAATGGGTAAAATGAAAATAGCTAACTAACAAGGAAATGCCGAAATGGAATGTAATGGGTGGAACAAGTTGAAAGTCATCTAGACTAAAATAATGAATAAACCTTCTAAATCATTTTTTTGACATCAGATTATTTGTGAAAGAATATAACTTTTTATCATATTGGGCATACTAAATGTTTACATCTAATTTGAACAAAAATTGTTTTTGGTGAACCCAACCCGTAACGATCTGTGCAAAAGCTACTAAGAAATTTTAAATGATAAAGGCGTATCCTATCACAAAAACAAGTTTTAAGGTAACTGTTAAGCTATAAGTCAAATACTTTAAAAATGACCCTTAAAATGACAGTGAAACAATTTATTCACCCCATCGAGATTCTCTAGCAATCACGCATGGGCATTAATTTGGACAGAAATTAGAGGTGGGAATTCATCCCGTTTAATTTTTAATGGGTTGATTTTGGTTGAGTTTAATCTGAAACGGGTCAAGCAAACAAGTTGGCTGCACGGGCCAACAGTTGGTTATTTATAGAAACTACAATTCGACAAATAGTGTTGGCTGGTAAATTCAACCCTACTCGGCCCATCTGACAGACACTGTTCTGACCGAACCCAATCCTCCCATATGGCCACACTCCACAGAAATGTTGCCAAAAGGGAAAGTGTGGTTATTTTGTGACATTACACAATGTAAATTTTTGCAATCATTTTTACCATCGATATTTAATGCTTTCTCTTAGCTTATGTATAGCATGAAATCATATAAGAATACTTCATTTACCAAAATTTAGCTCTGTTATCTGCAGGAACGTAGTACATAGTCTCGGCAGGCACACCACATTCCCCACCTGAATCTTTAGTAGCATAAAAACCTCCAGAATTGGGCCATGAGCGCTCATGATTTCCGCTGCAAAATATAAACTAAAGTAAGCTACGTTCGGTTAAACTAAATTATTAAAACTTTAACTAAATATTATCATATCTAGAATCATATCTGATACACTATAACCTTTTAGAAAAGAAACAAAATAACCCCTTACAAATGAATGATTTGGTTTTGTTTTACCATGAAATGGGTGCACTAAAAAACAACTTTAAAAAATGAGTCCAATGGGTTAAATAGGTCGAACGTCACCCAAAGTGTATACTTGGTGCATAAAAAGGGCCAACCCAAAGAGTAACAAAAGTTAACCGTTACCCAAACTGCCTGACCCGCCCATTTTGGCACATGTCATAGTACATAAAAGAATCCAAACCTTGCAACCATGTAAGGCTTTATTGATGCAATTGGTTCGACTTGTGCAGTAAACTGGTCCCACTGTGAAAGATATCCATTTGCATATGGCATATCTCCTATATGGAAAACAATATCATAATTATCGAGATCACTAACTAACTGGTCGGTAGTAATTAATGACCCTGGCTGATAACAAGCATACTCATTAGAACCATCACGTTCAGCCTGAAAAAGAGTTTCAAGTTTTATTTAGTGAGAAACTATGATAAATACATCAAACCATTAAAAAGCAATTTAAAAAAATAAATAAATAAATTTTCAGCTGATGTTACCTTCCCCATGTCTCCAAAAATAATAACACGTTGCAATGAATTCTGTCCCGGATATGGGGATGATTTGAATGAATACATTTTACTCCAAATAATTGTTCCATTTAATAGCATATGGCCCATCCTATAATTATACCTGCGAAATAGTTTTTACAGCCAAATATGGGTCATAATATAACTAGAAAATCAGCAAAATCATCGGGGTTGGTAACGGATCAAAATGTGTAATACTTAATGCTGCTTAAAAGGGGCCGGTTCAAGTTTGAATGACCTGCTAACATTTAATTTAATAAATGATTGATGTACCAAAAATGACTATTTAAGAGGTTGAAAACAGTCAAATGACACCTTGAGAGACTTTCAACCCACTTGATCCGCTTCATTTAAAGTATGTATTTAAATTTGACACATTAGAGAGAAAATCTACCCGTTTACATGTAAATGGGTTAAAAATATATATGTAAAGGATCCTGAATATGAACACATACATAGTGTTTGGCCACAATTCCTTTAAGAAGCTAGTGTGTATAAAACCAGGATCACGCCATCCAACAGTACGTGCAGGGGGTCCTGCAGTGCAAATGTGCAATAAAGTAATCAGTACAAATGCCAAGAAAGCACAAGTATTAAAGGGAGTGTTTGAATTTGTGTTTTAAATGATAGTTTTTTGTTGTTTGGATAAGCATGTTCTGCTTCTGATTTATTGTCACATAATCATTTGGGATAGTGAGTTTCATACAAGCTACAACAAAACTGATCATCCACGAATACAGTAAAATTACTTAGTTACCCCTACTGATTATCCGGAGCCAACTCAGCTACACCCTGGAGAAGATATGTACCTCCTTTTCTCAACCTTTCTGGTCATTTAATGCATGAAAATTTTGTATTTTCGGAATTTGATGACGTTATCACTTTACAAGTCCAGAAGATCTATTTATGTAGCTTTGTTTAAATTTCAGTAAATATAACATTATAAAGATTTAGAATTACTATACCACACATGCTGCCACGTGTAAATGTCAATGTTCCAGCAGGCGATTGTTTTGAACTATGGCCCGTCATACCCCACTCAACAAATGGAACAGCTTCATCAATGTTGTAACCACTTGTCCATGTAACTGTCATCTGCAACAAACACCAAGAGTTAGCATCATGATCTGGTTGTGTTTAATCTCAAAAGGGTTGAATAAAAAAATTTGCTAAAAGGAAACCGGTCAAACAGGTTGAAGGTTGCTCAAAGTGTAATTAATTGCAAACAACCTCCTAGTCATTTTATTTTATAATATTGTTTTGAAAACCATAACTATTAGAATGTATTTAGAACACTAATTATTTGTAAGAATTTTTGAAAAAATAAGGGTAAAAAGGTATTTTCAAGTCAACACAACCCGTTAAGTCTGTTTCAGCATGAACCCACTTTGACATGTTACCCAACCCTTATGCATGAAAAAGAAAAAAAAACACAAATTGTAACAAAAGAAAAACATACCTCATCCCATGCCTTCCCGTGCGCAAGGCGTGGATAAACAGGAGCTTTCGGGTTTGCAAATGATATTGGATTTGAAACAGCCACCAATTTGGGCTGTAATCCAAACAAAATAATTAGTCAAAATGATATTAAAAGCATTAAAAATTTTATATTATAACAGTATAAATAACAAACACCATTGACAGAAGTAATTCACTCACATTTTCCAACCCGCCAGAAAACAACGCAAAGGAGAAATCTGCACGCTGATTGATTAATTGGAAACTTAATGTAGTTTTTCCTGTTGTTACATAATTGGAACTGGAGTGGTTTGCAAACATGTACTGTATGAAAAAAAAAAAAAAACTCAAGTGATTAAAGTCTTGTTAGGATAACCGACACTGATAAATTAAAAAAAAAACAAGCTTCCTTAATTTTAAAAGCCCAAATTATACTAATCATGCCTACCTTAATTGGGGCTGTGCATATACATGGGGCCTCGTGCGATTTGCCTGATTCATCGTAGCAATCTGATGCACTGCCATATTTATACAGTTGAGCAAAAACAAGTTAAAGGACAGACACAAATGTTGCAAGTATATGTGGTGAAATAGGGGGTGGGCGGGTCAAAATAGTTCATGTTTGTGTAGGTCGAAATGAATCGGGTTTCCAATATTCCACAAATAAATCGTGTAAAACATGATTGCCAAAGATATGCTATTACAGTAAAAAGATTAAAGATCTAACTTTTTGCATAGAAGGATTTAGTAGGCTGTATGCCTTAAAAGTACACTTTTTATGATTCGACTCATTTCCTTTCTAGGTTAACTTTTTTATTTTATTAGTTCGATCCGTTTGCAGATAAAACATAACCCAAATCAGCCTATTATATGGTAACAGGTCGAAATTACCACATCTAGTTCAAAGATAATGCAAAAATGAATATTACTTGAACTTTGCAGGCGAAAAAACTCCAACCCAGTCATTCTCAGATGGTTCTGGGTACTTAAGCTCCACATTTACCCATGCAGTATCCTCGCCCTATCATCATATCAAATTATAGGCCAATTAACCACAAAACCCGACAATAAACATAAGTTAATCCAATATTTAGGTCCTGTTATACAAACACCACCCACGATAGTGTACACGAACTTACCTATCAGATCATACAGGTGGTATGAGGTCATACGAGTCGTATGATGTCAAATCAAGTCTGCACACCAGATCCTCTCACATCATATGGTCATACGGGCTTGGTTTTAAAAAGCGCTAGGCGCACAAAAGCGATGAGGTCTAAGCGCATTGCGCGAAGCGCAAAAAGCGTGGGATTTTCGTACCCGAAGCGCGCACTAAGTATATAATTTTTTTTATATATATCCAATTATTTAGCTTCATTTACCCAAAATATAGCTATAAATAAGGTTTTTATATGATTTTACCTATATGTACAAGCCAAAATCATCAAGGTACAACCTTTTTATGCATAAAAATACTTGGTGTACGAGAGGCGCACGCCTCAGGGCCAAAAGCGACTGAAAAATGTCAAAAAAAATGCGCTTTTTCTGCGCCTTAAAAAAATGGGTAGGCGCAAAGCCCTGAGGCGCCCTAGGCTGCGCCTCGCACCTAGGCGCGCTTTTTAAAACCCAGCATACGGGTCATATAACACGAGTCGTATGATAGCAAATCAAGTCTGCACACCAGACCCTCTCACATCATATGGTCATACGGGTCATATAATATGAGTTGTATAGCTTTGTCAATGGTCACATCAGTGATTTCTTTGTTATTCAACCACATCAAACGGGCCATATGATTTAGCCCTCGCACGAATCATATGACCATTAGGGGGATTCCTTATTTCGAAATGGTTTCTTATGAGATATTTCGATTTGTTTATTCTTTCGCCCCATCATACGACCTGTACGACTGTACGAGTTATAATTATCCTACAAAAGATGAACATGTTTTACCGAGTACCGTTACCGTACTAAACCAATATTGACCAAACAACCTCGGTACCAATACCCATATTCATTTTTAAAATATTCGGTTTCGGTACTAGTCACCAATAATCCGGCACCAAACTTGTTACCGTACCGCCATAATCAGTACGGTATTCAGTTCGTGTTTTTACTCATTTTTTATTTCGGCATTTTCGTACCATACCAATACTGATCTCATCCCTATATTTTGATCATCTTTCGCCCTATCATACAACCGGTATGACACGCAGAGGCGAAGGATTCTTAGGGCCAGGGGTGCCCCCCCCCCCTTGGCGCAGAAGTGGAAATTTGCGAGTTTCGTAGGTAAATTGAGTCTAGGTTGAATCTGGCCCCCGCCGATTTGCCACTACCGATCGAAAAAAATTGAGTCTCCCCGGATTCGAGAACCAAGCTTCGCCCCTGATGACACGTCAGTGGTGTGGTGTGGTGTCCGACTGTCTGTGTAGTGTGTCGGTGGTGTTTGCTTAGCTCTACCCTAAACTTAAAGACAATAAATTTTAACTTTTGACTATGTAAACTGTTGGTCAAAATATAACTTTTCAAGAAACTAATCCAATAATCACAAACATAACAATCAAACAGAATTATACCCAACTGAACAAAGTAAATAAAAAAAAACATTTTTTGTACCTTCAAACCAAGAAGAAGAGGTTCAGCCTGTACAGAAGCTGACTCATGGAGAGCAAATAAAGCTTTATGAATAGCAATCTTTGAAAGGGGTTGTTCATCAGTAGGATTCGGGCCATGATCACTGCGTATAAGTGGAGAATACGATGAAGCAAGACAAACCCTCCAAAGAAAAGCTTTAGTAGCCAGAAACAACAGCACTGTGAAGAGAGTTTTCATTGTTGGCATTTTGTCAAACAGTTGGTGTGCACGTAGTTGAAATCATAAATCTTGATTATATTTATGTCTGCTAATCACGAAACGCAGATACGTCAACGGATTCACGGAGATACTTGTACCTACCTCACCCTCGTGATTAGGTAGTGAGGTGAAGATCACGAAATAATATTAATAAAAAGGGTGATTAGTGATGTACGCTATATACGTAATACCGGTCAAAGTTAGTAGTTTAAAGTTTTGGATAGATGCTAAGTTTTGGTTATTGAAGTTAAATAGAAGCATTATCTATGCACCTAACTCGGGTGATATATCGATGATAATATATCATTGGTTATCGATTATGGGTTGGGTTATTCTACAAAGGCTACAAAAAATGAGAAAGGTGAGAAGCCACTAGAAAATGACATGTGTCCAAAGGATTAACAAGTGGGAGGGGTAATTTTGTCAAAAACATATGCATATGCAAGTCACATGTCATTTCCACCTTCATTTTTAAATGCCCATAACTTTTTTATACGTCATCCGTTTTTAAAAAAAATTATACCATAAAATTTAGCGTCTTTTTATCTTTAATATGAGTACCATATTGCTATACTTTTGAAAAAAAAATTCAAAACCCACTTGTGTAAGACACAATGGAATGTAAAACACAATGGAATGTAAAACACAATGAACACCAATTAAATATAGGGTATAAAACACAATCAAGAGTCTAGTAAAACACAATGGACGACATACTAAAGACACAATGAATAGAAGACTAAAACACAATGAATACTTTAAAAAAAAATTTAAAAACCCAGTTACGTAAGACACAATGGATGACATACGAAAGACACAATGAACAGAAGACTAAAATACAATGAATACTTTTGAAAAAAAAAAAGTTAAAAACCCAATTGTGTAAAACACAATGGACGACATATAAAAGACACAATGAACAGAAGACTAAAACACAATGAATAATAGACTTAAACACAATGAACAACATAATAAAACACAATGTACACCTAAATACAAAACTCATTTGCGTAAAACACAATTAAAAGCATACTAAAAACACAATGGACAAAGTTAAATCATGTGTAGACTAAAAAAACATAAATAACATATTTATAAAGCACACATGCATACTATAACACAATGAACGAGCAGAAAGACACAACGGAAAAGAAAACCCATTTAGCACGAATTTTTTTTTTTCAATTTTAATGTAGCAATGTGGTACTCATATTAAAGATAAAAAACCGCTCGTTAATATGGTGAAATTTTTTTGAAAAAAAAATGTCGTATGAAAAAGTTATAGACGTTTTAAAATGATGGGGGGAATTGACATGTGCATTGCATGTGGAGAGAGAAAGTCAACAAATGTGGTTTTCCTTTTATGCCCTCCCTCTAATTTATTATTTATTTTTTTCAAACAAACTAATCTTAACCTTTCAAATATATGATCAATGGATCACAATCCTTCTCACCCTTCCTAAAAAAAGTGTCTTGTGTATTTGATCCTAACCCTATCGATTATCAACTCACATATTCGTACAAAATATCGGTACCGATATTATCGATGATATTGACTGATATTTTTAATATCAGTGTCTTTCTTCTAAATTCTTTCATTCGTCTTTCTTCTTATTGGTGCTACTAGTGTTTTAAGTCTTAATTGTTAGTGTTATAGGTAAAGGTTCGGGTACAAATGTCATATTTCGTGAGAAGTGTGAGAATGATCAATAATTGACATGTATGCATCATATTTTGGATTTAGGCATGATGTTTTTGGTTGTTTTGCTAAAAAACATGAAACACAACAATTTAAAACACAATGCAATGTGTTACAGCCATGGTATTTAAAACATAGCTAAAACACGATAATTTAGAACACATGTTCTTGGCATTGTGTTTTAAGTTTTTAAGAATAAAATAAATTAAATTGTTATGTTTGGTGTTATTTTTAGCCTAAACAATCCAAAACATCATGAATAAGTCCATAAAATGATGCCTACATATCAATTCTTAATCTTTCTCACACATCATGTTGTTGTTGTTGCATTGATCTGAGGAGAGAGTGTGGTTGGTCCGTAGTAAACGTCATTGACGTTCACGCCCCGCATGAGATGCGCCCCTCGTGCGTAGATCCTTAACCCAATTAATCATGGGGTTAATGTTGTGTAGGTTCTGATTAACAAAACCCACTACAATAATTATACTTACAAAGTTGTTACGAGCTCGATTGGTCGGTCAATCAAAAAGTCAAAACTTTAATCGTATAACAAGAACAGAATGAAATTGTGAAGAAATGGAGGTTGAGAGAGAGGTATTGGCGAGTTGTGATGGTCCAGCATTGTTCAATTTATAGTGTAAACGTCCAGCTCAAAGAATTGGAAATGTTTGACTCGTCTTAAAAGTATGCGAGTATAATTGGTAAAAATTGAGAGGAATTGATGCTGATTAGGGACAGGTTGTACGCGCATGAGACCGTTAATCGTGTTCCCATTCCATTTTAGAATCAATTACGAGTCATAGGTGATGATTAGGCTAGTCAAAATGGAATTTATATTCCTTATTTGCTGCTGCGCGTTACACAGAGAAGAGAGAAAGAGAGACGAGGATGAGCTTAAATATAATTAATGTTGAGTTAAACTCAACAAGACTGTGTGGCCCAGGTGGTGTGAAAGTGTGTGTGGGTGGTAGTTGATCCGGGTTCGATCCTCGGCGGGGACACATATTTTTTTTATAAACAGATTAGAGAGTGGGGGAAACAGTGGGCCGGGTCAATGAGAGGTGATGGGCTTGGGCCGAGTGGGCTTGCTTCTGGAATGGGCTTACAGGTTTGATGCATCTGATTGCTTAGCCAAAGAGGATTACAAAATCTGATTTTTTTTTATTACTACTATTATTATTATTATTATTATTATTATTATTATTTATGTATATACATTTATATATATATATATATATATATATATATATATATATGAATAAATATCGTTGTATTAGGGTTCAAAATATCACAAAAAAAATAATACTAAGGCTTGTCGTTGTAATCCGTAACGTACGATTTAATGCGAAATGTTACAGTCTCCCCTACTTTTAGGAACTTCGTCCCGAAGTTAAGAGAAAACCAGGGTTACAATTGGCCAACTACCGGAAACCTTGATAAAATTTCACACCACCTTAACGTACCTGTAAATTCATGATTACGTTCCGGACCGTAATTATCAATTTACCTTACATTAGGGTTTTGCGTCCTTTTATGACTCTACCAATTGTTAAGCAGGTCTGATAGTCCTCACCAGTCGTTGAGCAGGTGGTAGGGCCTCTCCCGACTGTTGGAAAGACATGATGACCTCTACCAATCGTTAGGTAGGTTGTTTGATAGTCAACTAATTGTTGTACAAGTAAGCAAGTATGATTATAGATATAGCAATTAGTTCACATTCAAACAAGCATGCACACAGATGTTATGATAATACTTGAATTTATTATTTGAATCAAAAAGTGTCAATACATAGATTTAAAGAGAAAGCAGACATTATTCAAAATGGTAGGGTTTGCTAGCTGGAGGGTTTCAAGCAGGGTTATTTGGAGCATCAAGAGCATTTGTAGCAGGGATTCGACAAGCGTCTGCAAGATGCCCATATCTTTGACAATTGGTGCACTGTCGGCAGGGTACTTGAGTTGAGTGGTGGTACTGGCAGGTGTCACACTTAGGTAGTTTCCCATTGTATTGTTTCTTGTTGGGTGGGGCAGTGGTGTCTATTGCAAAATTTCTGACCTTGTTCTTTCCGTTGGTTGAGGCCTCAGTTTTGATTTCAACGGCAGGTTGGGGAGTATCCTTTTTCTTTTCCCCTTTACGAGTCAGGGTTCCTGCCTTCACATGGTTATCTGTTAGGGTGGCAGCCAAACGCTTTGCTTCCTCTAAAGTAGCAGGGTTCCTTCCCCACACCGTGTCTTGAATCTGCATCGGTAAGCCACCAATGTATTTTTCGATCGCAATGGGCAAAGGGGTGACTTTGTGGGGTAGCAGTAAGCTAAGTTCGTGAAAACGAGTGTTGTAAGCAAGGTTTTCCCCACTGTCTTGAGCAAGATCATGAAATTCATCTTCCAGCTTCTTAATTTCATTACGAGGACAGAACTCTGCCTTCATAATGTCTTTAGCTTGATCCCAAGTTAAGGCTAGTGCAGCTTCAGCTCCGCGAGTGCGTTTTTCTTCATTCCACCAAGTGAGTGCTCGTTTGTGAAGAACACTCATGGCATAACGGACTTTAAAGTTGTCGGGGCATTCACTGTTAATGAAGGTATTCTCAATACCCTCAAACCATTGTAGGAGTCCTGTAGCTCCTTCTTCTCCACTGAACTTTGGGGGATTGCAAGAGTTAAAGTGCTTAAGGGTACAGGCTGGAAGTCCATTCCCGTTGTGGTGTCCATTTCCATTTCCATTCCCGTTGCCGTTGCCGTTCCCATTGCCGTTCAACTGGATGACTTGAGCTAGTAAGTTGGGAACCAGAGTTGCGATTTGCTGCGCCATTTGTTGAGAAATGATTGCAGCCAGTTGGGCATCGACACCATTGTTGTTGTTGTTGTGGTTAGTATCGTGGTTGTGGTTGTGATTGCTACTTCCTTCATCATGATTTTCACCACTGTTAAGACGAGCACTGCGACGTGGAGGCATGATCTGTAAGAGACATAGTGAAAATGAATGAGATTATATAAGGAGTGTAATCATTTATTCATTAATTAAAACGAATAAACGAAAACGTTGACTTATCAAAGACTCTAAATTCTAATAACATGTGAAGACGTGCTTTAGCCTATAAGTGAACACTCATCCCGAGAATTCCCAGGTAGGCATCCGGGTCCCTCGTCTGATTGGGATATATGCGCAATGCCAGCCTAGACAGAAGACTCAGAATACAGGCGTTCACCCTTCCAGATTGCACGTGTTCGTTATTAAAATCTAGAACTTCGACGAGATCCCAAGGTAGTTCAGGTTAACCCTGAGGATTTTGCCTTATTAGTCTAAGAGTGAATCCAGTGATGGAGAGCAACCTACTTGTGGGGATGATAATAGAGATAAGAAGTTGGAGGGAGATAGAGTGTAGCAAGTAAAAGGAGCAAGTACTGATTAAATCCTATGGTTATAGACTAGATTATTTTTCTAATAACCTAATTCCCTATAACCATGGCTCTGATACCAATCTGTAACACCCCAACCGATGGCGGAAACATCGGGATGTCACGTATTGATGATTGTTCAGTAGCTCATGGTGAACAATAAATTCCATTAAATGATTTAAATGAATTACAAACAATTGTTCTAGAATTTGTACATCAAATTGAATGAAACTATACACATATCTTCAAGCATCAATTCAAATCTTCAAGCAAATAGAACCTGAAACATGTTAAGTTTGAAAATATTTTGGGTCAACAAAAGTTGGTGAGAATTACATAGGTTTTGATAATAGAATAAAATTGTTGTGCAATTCATGTGTCATGGCAATCTAGTCCATATGCGAAAACATACTAGAAGTAAATCGAATGCATAATCAACCTTGTTGACTGTTGTAATTGTGGTACATCCCATACGCTCATGGTTCACTCGTTTATATTGCAGTAACAAACACCCACGTAACCTTTGTAGGAGGCACGTATCCGGGTGGGATTGTCAGTCCAATAGATCTATCAATGTATACCGTTTGGCTGATGAATGTTTATGCTAGAATTGTGCTTACCCTAGTCATGTTCAAGACATAATGCAACATAGAAAAACACATAGACACATTGATGATTGAATTGCATAAATGATGTTGTAACATGTTTCACCCCAAAAATGGTGATAAATAGAAAAGGGGCTATGTAAAACTCACCTTGGTAAAATGTTATATCTGTTGAAAATAGTGTGTTGCCCAAATGTATCAAGTATCACCCTATAATGAGGTAATAAATATGTCTAAGTCTATCAAGTCTACAAATGTATAAGTTCCAGGGCTTCGAATTGGGGATAAATGCTTGTTTGATTAATATGAAAATTGTTTAATAAATGAGAGAATATTAGTAAATAAATAACCAAAAATCTTTTTATGAAATCTAAATTTAGGATGGTCACAATAATGTGTTTAAAGTGTAAAAATAATTTTTATAAAATTATTTTCTTTAAAAAAAAGAATATTAATTCTATTTATAACAATTTGTCAAAATTTAACTTTAATATTTAAAAAAAATATTAATATTAAAGAATTTTAAGTTTAAAATTTATATTTCAGTTTCAAATAATCAGAAATAATTTCTATAAAATTTTGGTGTAAAAACATTAAAAATTGGATTTATTATGATTTAATTATGATTAAAACTAACAAAAATTGATTAAAAATCTTAAATAAATGATTTTTCTGAAATAAAAATCATTTCAGAAAAGTTTATTGTTATAAAAACTTAGAATAATTTTTGTGGAATTTTATAAGATCGTTTTGATATTTTAATAGAATTTTATAAATATAATAGAATAAAATGGATTTAATTATTAAATACATTAAATAAATGAATTTTTGAAAACTAAAAATTGTAGGTGAAGCATTTATATCAGATTAACACACGATAATTTTTGTAGAATTTTTAAAAGTGTTTTAGTATTTTAAAATGAATTTTAAAAAAAAATATGTATTTGTGTAAGTTTGTTTGTCAAAGAAAACAATCAAACAACAAAAAGAAAAAAATTGTGGCAGCAGGGAATTGAACCCGTGCCTACTCGTTAACAAAGCAACAACACAACCACTTGGCCTAGGCCTGTGGTTGTGTTTGGATTCAGTTTGTCTAAATAATATATCTTAATCGTTTTTCATGTTCTTCCCCAAATAAGGCTTTCGAGCCCTAGCTTTTGAAATCGATCAGATTACACAACATTAACCCAATTAATCATGGGGTTAATGTTGTGTAGGTTCTGATTAACAAAACCCACTACAATAATTATACTTACAAAGTTGTTACGAGCTCGATTGGTCGGTCAATCAAAAAGTCAAAACTTTAATCGTATAACAAGAACAGAATGAAATTGTGAAGAAATGGAGGTTGAGAGAGAGGTATTGGCGAGTTGTGATGGTCCAGCATTGTTCAATTTATAGTGTAAACGTCCAGCTCAAAGAATTGGAAATGTTTGACTCGTCTTAAAAGTATGCGAGTATAATTGGTAAAAATTGAGAGGAATTGATGCTGATTAGGGACAGGTTGTACGCGCATGAGACCGTTAATCGTGTTCCCATTCCATTTTAGAATCAATTACGAGTCATAGGTGATGATTAGGCTAGTCAAAATGGAATTTATATTCCTTATTTGCTGCTGCGCGTTACACAGAGAAGAGAGAAAGAGAGACGAGGATGAGCTTAAATATAATTAATGTTGAGTTAAACTCAACAAGACTGTGTGGCCCAGGTGGTGTGAAAGTGTGTGTGGGTGGTAGTTGATCCGGGTTCGATCCTCGGCGGGGACACATATTTTTTTTATAAACAGATTAGAGAGTGGGGGAAACAGTGGGCCGGGTCAATGAGAGGTGATGGGCTTGGGCCGAGTGGGCTTGCTTCTGGAATGGGCTTACAGGTTTGATGCATCTGATTGCTTAGCCAAAGAGGATTACAAAATCTGATTTTTTTTTATTACTACTATTATTATTATTATTATTATTATTATTATTATTATTTATGTATATACATTTATATATATATATATATATATATATATATATATATATGAATAAATATCGTTGTATTAGGGTTCAAAATATCACAAAAAAAATAATACTAAGGCTTGTCGTTGTAATCCGTAACGTACGATTTAATGCGAAATGTTACAGTCTCCCCTACTTTTAGGAACTTCGTCCCGAAGTTAAGAGAAAACCAGGGTTACAATTGGCCAACTACCGGAAACCTTGATAAAATTTCACACCACCTTAACGTACCTGTAAATTCATGATTACGTTCCGGACCGTAATTATCAATTTACCTTACATTAGGGTTTTGCGTCCTTTTATGACTCTACCAATTGTTAAGCAGGTCTGATAGTCCTCACCAGTCGTTGAGCAGGTGGTAGGGCCTCTCCCGACTGTTGGAAAGACATGATGACCTCTACCAATCGTTAGGTAGGTTGTTTGATAGTCAACTAATTGTTGTACAAGTAAGCAAGTATGATTATAGATATAGCAATTAGTTCACATTCAAACAAGCATGCACACAGATGTTATGATAATACTTGAATTTATTATTTGAATCAAAAAGTGTCAATACATAGATTTAAAGAGAAAGCAGACATTATTCAAAATGGTAGGGTTTGCTAGCTGGAGGGTTTCAAGCAGGGTTATTTGGAGCATCAAGAGCATTTGTAGCAGGGATTCGACAAGCGTCTGCAAGATGCCCATATCTTTGACAATTGGTGCACCGAACCCACAACACATTGTCCGCGGGTCATAGTAGAGTACCCGCACGATGCAGCGGGAAACGCAAACACTTCTAAGGTTGTGTATGGTTTTGTTAAGTTTGATTATTAGCCTCAAACGAAACTAAAATCAAAAGTCATTAATTAATCAATCTTATTAAACAATTGGTTCCTTGGTTCGGTTAGTATTGTTAGATTAACAGTTTTAGTCCGGTTTAGTTAATTTTGGTGAATAACAAAAACAAACTTTGGCTAAATTTTTTTGCCTAGAAGTACATGAAATAGAGGTAAAAAATAGCCTTGTAAACGAACCGAATGTTCATGAGCTGTTCGTGAACTTGTTCAGCGGAAAGTTCGTGTATGTCGTTTATTTAATAAACGGACAATCATGAACAAAAATATTTGTTCGTTTAGTTAAATGAACGAACATTAAAAAACGTTGAGTTCGTTTATTTATGTTCGTGAACGTCCGTTTATGTTCATTTATTTATGTTTGTTTAAGTTTATTAATTACATATGTAGTTATATTTACATAAATACAAACATAAATTGGGCTTTAGCTACTTGTATAAATATATAACCAATTAGTAATTGGGTTTTTTCAGTAATACAAAACCGTTCACATTTATTATGTTCGTGATTGTCCGTTTATGTTCGTTGGTGAACTGTTCATTTAGGTTTAAACGAATGAACATAAACGAACAAGAACATGACAAATTTCTTAATGAATGAACATGAACACAAAAATGTGTTTGATTATGTGTTCGTGTTCGGTTAAAATTAAATGAACATTCGGTTCATTTACAGGCCCAGGAATAAAAGCTAAAAATTTCAAAACCCCCTCTATTTATACCGCCACTACAATTCATAAACCTATCTACTCTGCTTCAAACCATATTAGAGTATAATTTGCTATATACTTATAATTTGCTATCTGCTCAGCTTCAACAATAATTGAAACTCAACCGAAATCGAACAAAAACATACAAAACCGAACATAAAATTAACCAAAACCGAGTTAACCTAGTATCGGTTTTTTTGTACCCTAAGTTAACCAAAATTAACAAACCAAAACTGAACCATTCATACATGTACATCCTTTATACATCCATTACATGTATTTATACCTTCATTACATGTGCTTCTAAGCAAAAATTTTAACCAAAGTTTAGTTTTGGTTATTAACCAAAATTAATAAAACCGAACTAAAAATGACAATCTAACCAAATAGACTGAACCAATTAACTTGTTGGTTAACAAGATTGATAAGCCGATAATATCGATTTTTGTTTCGATTTAGGCTTATAATCGAACTGAACCTAACCCAACCATGAACCATTATAAGTGTTTGTGTTTCCTACCACATCGTGCGGGCATACTGTTATGAATATATTAATTGGTCTGTTTCAGTTTAACTAATTTGGGTTAACTAAGGGTACAAAAAGACAACGATAACAAATTTTAAGTTAAATCGGATGTTTTCAGTTTTCAATAGATTTTGTTTCAGTTTTGTCAGTTTTTTGGTTTGGCTTCGGTGAACGGTTTAGTTATTGCACACTCATATATATCGTTAATCACGTAGCACATAAAGATTTTTTAAATAAAAAATAGCAATACTATACTCAAATTAAAGATAATAAAATGCTCATTATTATGACGTAATTTTTTTTTTTTTATAAAAGTATAAACATATTAAAAAAATATGACTATTTAAAAATCATGAGGTGGTTTGCTTAAAATAAGGAAAAGAAGTTTAACTATAATTTAAATAAACAAAAGTTAAGTAAGTTTAAGGGATTAAAGTGTAACTAAGATAGGGTATTAAAATGTAAATAATGTATGAATGACTATTTTACCCTCATTTTAAGGTTATTAATGAAAAATAAGTTCTTAACTTTTGGGTATCTTAAACTACCACTCACTCGTGCATTATAATATAGTATAGATTACTAAACGGTACAAATTCGATTTACTTTACGTTTTGATTCAACCGCAATGCTTATACATGTTATATTGAGTTGGATCGATCGAAAATTTCAAAACATGCATTTTCATATATATGGTTAAAGCTTGATATAATAACGCTTGGACTAATCCATTCGATGATTACACCGAACCCACAACGCATTGTCCGAGGGTCATATTACTAGTTATACTTAATTTTCTAACTTTATTTTTAAAATAAAACTCCCATATATTTTGTAGTAATGATGCAGTTTGGAAGCGATCAAATGACTCAAAAATAATTAGTTAATCAAAGACATAAATTGAACCAAAGGTTTCATGAACAAAGTTCATATAAATTTTTATTCGATCAAAAACTAAAAAACAATAAACCAATAAATCCTAATTTATACTAGAACCTAATAACCTTAGAGATAAATACTAATAAATAAAAGATAAATATCAATAAACTTTTAAAATTTGAATATGGAGATAATTCTGCATCAAGTAATTTCTTGAAACGAGCGTTATAGACTAGTAATCAATTAATCATGCAATTCTTAAATGTTCTTTTTTAAAAACATAAACATTTCACTCTCTCTAGATCACTGAATATGTCTTTAGGAGAGTGGATATGTATTGTATTGTTATTGCATTGCAATTTATACATCGGATTAATATAATGACATACTTATTTTGGCTTCTAATATGGATAGTATAAGATACAATGTCATGGCATATAGGTAACGCTCAATGCATATGCCATGTTAGGCACCAAAAATATTGACATCTAGTGCTTCTTCAAAATAAGGGACATCTTTAACCTCTAGAAAGACGAATGCTTCCACTCCATTCCCTTCCTTGTCATCGATCAAATGTGCTGAATTTTTCACAGGCACAGTCCCGGGAACTGGCCAAACCGGCTTTCCGAAACCAAAGACAGCTTCATAGAAAGGGAACTTACACCAACTACTTATTGGAATCACATTTGTTGACTCATGAATATTGTCCATATTCAAGAAAGAGTTCAAAACCATCATTTGCCCTTGTTCGCTATCATGGTGTACATTCGAGTAGTCATTTCTAGCTTTCGTGACAGAATCATTTAAAAGATTTGCCAATGCTTCGGTTGTTTCAAGTAATGTAGGTTTCGTCGCACAAATCACCCAAATGTTGCCACAAGAATACCTGGGTATCGAAGAAGCCATTTTCCCCATAGATTAATTGGTTGAAAGAGCATAGATTGTCTTGGATAATCATTATTCGCGCGATCAACACCAATAAGAGCCTTCCAAATAGTTGCGGATACCAATTGTAACTTCGAAAATTGACTTGTGCCACTTTTTCCATCTATGATGGCCTTGTCTTTCATGTTTAATATTGCATTTTCACCAAATGAAAGCTTCTTGTTTGTATATTCGCTTAATGTATCATCGTCGGTTATAAGTTGAAGTGGAATGGGACGTAAACCACGGGTAGGAAACAATGAGGAACTAGTTTTATACCCGTCCGTTGGACGGGTTGTACAACAAAATTATACAAAAACTTATATAAAGATTATATTTTCTTTATGTTGGTTTGTTACCACTACAATTTAAAACAACATTTGTATATGAAACTATCAACAAAAGTCAAAAGGGGGAGGGGGTGTCAAAGAGTCATTCTAAATGTTAAGCCAATCTGTAGACATATTTTTAGACGTTTTGCGTATCATCATGAATATATAGCAGCATGTAGGGATGGCAACGGGTCGGGTATGGGTCGGGTTGCTAATACCATACCCATACCCGGTTATAAAATCTCATACCATACCCGTTCCATTACCCGTCGGGTTTTTGTCGGGTATTACCCGTCAGGTATAGAGCATACCCGCATGTATCGTGTATACCCGTTGGTACTTGCATGTACATATATATATATATATATATATATATATATATATATATATTTATTTTCTTTTATAGTCTTATGTTTTAAGAAATCTAGAGTATATGAAATTGTAATAAGTAACATATATATTATCATCACCATAATAATCTTTGAAATATTTAATATGTAAATATAAATATATATTATAGTATGAATTTTGAAAACTATTTATATATTTCATAGCATATAAATATAAATAATAATGTTATTAGAATATATACTTTAGACAAAAAGTTTATTATTCAAATAATGAATCTATTAGAATGAAACATTATTAAAAAATAGTTAAGAAAGGATATACATAAAACTTAAAAGTATTCGGGTATATATTTCGGGTAGACGGGTATTTAGTTTCGGGTAATCGGGTCGGGTATTACCTAATACCATACCCGTCCCATACCCGCAAAATATTTTTTTTCCAATACCAAACCCGTCCCATACCCGTCGGGTTTCGGGCATACCCGTCCCAAATGCTTCGGGTTTCGGGTATACCTGTCGGGCTCGGGTTTTTTTTGCCATCCCTAGCAGCATGCAAGGTATTAAAAGATTATATAATCCTTTCAATAAAGTGATTACCAAGCCTTAGAAACGTAAATTATATTTCGTATGAATTTCAACTCATTTGACCCATCTCACCCATTTACCTAATTTCGAGTTAAATACTTAGTGTAATGTATGCTTACTATTGTAAAACTATTGGTAAATATACTACTCTAATGTAGCTATCTCAAATTTGATTGATAAATTTTAAAGATGTGGACTGATAATAAAAATGGGATGTAATTGTATGAGAAATTTAAATGTTTTTTTTAAGTTTACCTTAAAATATAAAATGAGGGAAATTTTACCAAATCTAATGTGTGTCATGAACTTTTAGAGCAGTTTTGCATAACAAAAGTTATCCGCTAAACTTTTCATTCTTTTGAGTTAATTTTTTACTGCAAGCCATTGTTCTATATGGTCAAAACTAATCACCGAAGTAACAATGAATCAATCTATGCGACCACCATTATTTCACTAAACTTACCATTTTGCCCTCTTGAACCAATAAACACTTATAACAATCCTAGTGAGAGTTTGGTATAGATTTCCTATTTGATCGAACCTATTGATAATTAAGACACGAGTATTTTATGCAAAACAACTTTCTTTTTACTATCTTTTGTATAAGTGTAGATCTTATGCAAAACATTTTTTAATGTGTTTTGTATATGTGTAGCAAGAGATTCCATTAGTAATGGCCAAAGACTCCACATATCCATAAATACTTGGTGAAAAGTCATGTATGATAAAATTCCGTTAACTTTTTCTAAGACCTTCATATGCAAAACAAAAATAAAAAGTTGACAATGTTGAACAACTTATGTTGCAGCATGCATTGTATCAAACAACAACTGTATCTTTTAACATCAACAATTTTATTATACAACACATACCTGGATGGTTAGATTTAAGTCACCTCTGAGTCGCATTATGAAGGAACATCAAACGGTGTGTCACTTGGTATCAATTTCGGCAAAGTCAATATAGTCTACTAAAAGTAATCAATAAATGCAAACATTGAATGTGTTAAGAATATCATGTTAGACATGACTAAACCATTTGAAGAAGCATACAATTTATGTCCCACTCCCACATAACATCCCTGTCTGAAATACTCAAAAGCCAATGGTCCAAGGCATCCTACAAAGATGTAATTAATACAGTTTAAACAATATAAGTATGTGACTTATACTCTGTTGTCCAAGACACATGCCTGGGCGCTCAGCCGACCAAAGTCAGATCTGACCCAATTAAAAATGGGTTCGCATCGACTGAGAACATGTCTAAACCTGCCTTAAACATGCTTAGCCAGCTAAAAAAAAGGCTTGAACCAACTTGTGATTCCTTGTTTTAATTCGGCTCCCTTTTTAGTCATCTTACTTCTCAAAATCTATTAATCTATTAATCTATTAATATATATAAAAGAATTGAACATTGCTGACGTGGCGTGCAATGGTGCCTTCAATCTCTCCATGAAACTGCCACGTGGCATCATAATTGCAAGATTTTAGTGTTTTTGAATTATTTCCTTTTTAATTAAAAATTCTCAATTACTAAAATTAAATTGAGTTATTTTAGGAAAAAATAATTTAAAAATAAATTTAAAATTTTCTCTCTCATGTTTCCTCCCATAATTTTTAAACGTTTATATCTTTTATATACGGGATTTTTTAAAGAAAAAAATTACACCAAATTAACGAGCGTTTTATTATCTTTCCAACGAGTACCATAGTGCTATATGAAAAACAGAGAAAAAATCGACTATTTTCTTGTGGGGTTACGTTCATACAGGAAAAAAAAACACACAAAGTGTTCATATTATTCATTAATCATGTTTTTTCTTTTAAACCAGGTTCTTATCTACAATGTTGAAAATCAGCCCAATCGCCATGTTATCATTGGAATTTTACTAGATATACTTCATCAAGAGAAGCTAGGAGAAAGAATCGCGCAACACTGCAACACATGGTGTCACCTTATAGCAAGGTTATTTTTTTATTTATTTAATTACAAGAGTAATAATTATTACTATTGGTATTAGTATTATTAGAATGATATTTTTCAACCCCGGAACGCTCCCGGGAAGAATTGATAGTTGCTGACGTGGTGTTCAATTGTGGCCTCAACCATCTCTTGATTATGCCACGTGGCATAATGAGATGCAATGGTTACAACTTCCGACTTAAGTGTTTGTTTAGTTGATTCTGTTAGGAATTATAAGAGCCATTAGAATGTGAGAAATTAGAGAGATGTGATGAGTTTTTAAATAGTTGCAGCTTACATAAGTGATTTTTTAGATGATTACTGATTAGGTTTTAGATTAGGGAATATGAGTTATTACTGATTAGAATACTATGAACATGCAATGATTGAGAGATTTTGTGGTTAGTTAACTTGAGCCATTTGCAATAGGTTATCACGTAAAATTAGTTTTTTTAACCCCGGGACCCTCCCGGGGTAATCAGCTAGTTCTATACATAAAGCAAAGTAGGATAAAACCACATATTGCTTTTTAAAAAACTTTTGGGCATTATTTATGAAGAAAACTATATTAGATCTTTTATTACATCTGTAAATTAGTATTTAATTATTAATACTATAAGCCTATTATATATTTTGGTTTTTTAAACTATTGTGCCTACTCTTTCTCAGGCATGCGCCTTGCGCCGTTAACTATTATGGGCTGCTAATCTTATTATAATAGTATCTAACTGAGGAATGAAGAATGGCTAGTACTGACATTAAGTATCTTAATTCCCCTGGTGGAGTCTTGTGGTATGTTATGTTCAGAGGTTAAAGTATTAACATGTTGCAGGTGTGCTTGAACCTCTATACCAGTATGTCATTGGAGCTGAGCTTGCAGCAACTTGCATATTCCAAAACTTATCTTCAAATTGACTAAATTACAAAGTCAAACAATATATGTTACTATGTTATTAACCATCCAAATTAAATAAAAAAAGAACCAAAGTGTAATTGTACCTAACTAGAACATCAACCGAGCCCATTGTGCTTAACCATATTATGTTTTATTGCTTTCAACACTCAATAGGTTCATAGGACTTGTCTTGAACACGTCTTTATGTGGAACACCCACAAGAACAGCAGCACCCCAACCCTGCACTATATTTCAAAAAAAATTAAAAGCTTTTTCTAACAAATGTTTTGAAAAATAAGCATGGAAGGGTATATAGTAACTTCACACATCATTAACACATTCAAAAGCAGAGATCATGACATTAATATGACCGATGCATTCGACATTCTTGTCAACTCCTCCCTCGGTCATCTCCGCAATCACTTCTTGCACTAGTCTCTTGTAATCTTTTTGGTTCAAAAACTCTGTAACTCCAGATTTCTTTGTTGTCTGTTGTAACAAAAACAAAAGAAACCATGATTAGTTTAACTTTATTCACATTTCAGATACAAAATATTCAACACATGTACAACAACTTCATGTCATTGTTTGTCCTAAATATTGTCCAAACACACCAACACAACAACTTCATGTCATTGTTTGTCCTAAATATTGTCCAAACACACCAACTGTTAGTCATAGATGATTAAATTTCATAAGAAATCGACAACAAAATTAAAATAGACCTGTAGAAGCATATGCACAAACATCATTTTATTTTATAGAAATCTATATATAGTATTAAAAAAGCAAAATTGACCTCGAAGTTCAACGTGAATCTCAAGTGAGCATTTTTTCGAACACCTGGTGTGCAGAACTTCTTCCGTTTTCTCTTGACAAAAGTTAGAGGCCTCTCTCGACTACCACCGTGCTTCCAACAACTGGAATGATAAGCAAATGAGAAGACTTCCCGAAAACATAATACTTTTATTTCATGATTAAATTCAAGATGACATCATTGGGCATGCAATTACATATTTTAAATCATTGATTTTATTTTGACAACACAACTTCATTTTGGATCTGACTGATCTTAATGTATCGCAAACCAGGAAAACGTTACTTTGATTATCACAATCTGAAGAGAAGCACGAAAACTGCTCCGATGACTAAGGGTGCGTTTGGTTCACATGAATTGAATGGAATTCAATGGAATTGGAATTTGAATTCCAACTCTTTAGGTGTTTGGTTCATTAAATTTGTTGGAATTGGAATTTTAATTCCAATCTTGTGTGTTTGGTTGACAAAGGAATTGGAATTGTAATTTGGTATGAATTCCTTCAAATTCCTTTACCTAAGGGAATTCAAAATCCTTCCAATATTAGAAGGAATTCAAGTCAATTTATTGGAATCTTCGAACGGTTTGTATCGTTTTGACCTGAACCGATTTGAATCGTACCATTTCAACGCGAACCGCTTAGATCCTAACCAATTCGGACCGTACCAGTTTCGACCCGAACCGTTTCGTACTATACCAGTTTCGACCGGTACCATTTCGTACTGTACCAGTTTCGACCGGTACCGTTTCGACCCGAACCGTTTCGTACTGTACCAGTTTCGACCGCTACCGTTTCGACCCGAACTGTTTCGTATTGTACTAGTTTCGACCGGTACCGTTTCGGACCGGACCGTTTCGGACCGTACCAGTTTCGACCGGTACCATTTTGGACCGAACCGTTTCGGACCGTACCAGTTTCGACCGGTACCGTTTCGACCCGAACTTTTTCGTATTGGACCAGTTTCGACCGATAGCGTCTTGATTTGTAACGTTTCGCCCGTAACGTTTCGGACCGTACCAGTTTTGACCGGTACCATTTCGGACCGAACCGTTTCGGACCAGTTTCGACCTGTACCGTTTCGACCGGTATCGTTTCGACCTGTACCGTTTCGCCCGTAACGTTTCGGACCGTACCAGTTTTGACCGGTACCGTTTCGGACCGAACCGCTTCGGACCAGTTTCGACCGATACCATTTCGACCGGTATCGTTTCGACCTGTACCGTTTTGCCCGTAACGTTTCGGACCGAACCATTTCGGACTGTACCAGTTTCGACCGGTACCGTTTCGGACCAGTTTCGACCGGTATCGTTTCGACATGTACCGTTTCGGACCGTACCAGTTTTGACCGGTACCGTTTTGCCTGGTACCGTTTCGCCCAGTACCAGTTTCGACCGGTACCGTTTTCGACCCGAACTAGTACGGGTCGAAACAGTGCATGTCGAAACGGTACAGGTCGAAACGATAGAGGTATCAACAGTTCGGGTCAAAACGGTACTGTTCGAAACGGTACGGGCCGGTACTGGTCGAAACGGTATGGGTCGATACGGGGCGAAACGGTTCGGGCCGGTACGGGTCACAACGATACGGGTCGTGGGGGCAAGGATGATACATTCCAATTTATAACCAACCAAACACAATATAGGATTTGAGAATCCAATTGCAACAATTTCCAATTACTTTTGGAATGTTTGAATTCCAAATCCAATTCCAATTCATTCCAATTCATTCACAAATTCCAATTCTAAACAATTACGCGAACCAAATGAAAAACAATTTTGAAGGGCTGGCATCAATATTATATTTAATGTGCATAGCGTCGACGCATCAACAAGCGCATGTGTAGCACATACACCAAGTGCTACAACTGCACACTCAAATGTGGTCAATTGAATAGTAACAATGTCATGAGGATTTGTTTTCAATGGAATAAATTCATCAACCGGCATAATATTCGCCTCTAGACCAAGAATATCTTTAAGGTTAATATTAACTTTGGTTTATATGAACTCAACACCCTCGTCGTTACAATCAACGATTTGATTTTATTCAACAAATCTACCGGCAAGAGGGTATAATCGCGTCAAGGTTTTTTCTAGGGATTTTTCTAGATGGACAACAAACTTTGGGTCGTTAACGCGATTTTTAGTGTAAAAGAGAACGATAGATACATTTCATAAGGGAGCAAGTTCATCGATGAAGCCAATCTTGTAGTACTTAAGGTTTGAAGGAGTTGGGACAGATGGTTTTATGAATTTGCTTGGTTGTTTTTGAAACTTCACCGTCTCTATTGTTTTTACACGATGTGAAGTGTTTTCAGCCATACCCTTACATGATTAACTACTATTTATAGCCCTGCTATTTGAACAGTAAGTGGGCAAAGTTGGTATATCACATTTGTAGCCAAGGGTATTTTCGTCTTTTATAACTCCATGTATATATCTTCTTCCTTTATCATCATTCTGCAACAAAGACCCATTTTTGGGATATGTGGGAACCAGGTTCTGCCGCCGCCAGGGTTTCGCCACCATCCCACCAACATTTGACCCCGTCACAGCTATTATCTAACACCTCTGCCATGCCACCATCGTCCGACACCACAAAACCCCTTTCACAGACCTCACCCTCTTTTGTTTTCTTTCTCCCTCATCGTTACCTTCCTTTTGAGACCAGATAACAACCCTCTTTTTCCCTCCTACCCATCTTGCTTTGCAGCCGGATAAGAGCCCAATCTTACTGCCTCTCACAAGCCACCTCATCCGCTTGCTGTAGTACGGTAATCGCCGTCGTCTCGGATAGCGTCACTCGCCAGAAGTCGCCTACCCGGATCTACACCAATCTATAACATGCATGATGAGATCTCCACGGAAATTTGCTCGGAGCTCCTGAACACCATCCCGTGAGGCTGCCACAAAGCTTAGTGGACGACAACAACACCGGTTGCGGCGTAGACTTCCGTCCGTGGTGTTAAGAGAGAGAGAGAGAGAGAGAGAGAGAGAGAGAGAGAGAGAGAGACCCTAGCTGCCATAGATTGTGTAAAAAAAAGCACATGCAAAGGCTGGTGATAGTGGACACAGAAAAAGACGGCGATGGTGGTTGCGGTCATGTGGTGGCTGGGTTTTTTAGCCATAAAGAAAAAATAGGGTTTTTTAGCCATAAAGAAAAAATAAGGGTTTTCAGAGAGCGAGCGAGAGAGAATGAGCGGACTGTGACGGTCATGTGGTAGTGGTGTGTGTTGGCTGGTTTTTTAGATAGAGAGAGCGATAGAGTGGGTAGAAAAAAAACAATGACATCTGAATCTTATTTGTGCTTTTTATTCTATGGTTGTGATTGTAGAGTTGTAGTGGTATTTAGACTACAAATCTTTTGAGAAATAAAGATATGTTGTTTCATAGCACATTGTTTTAACTTTTAATAATAATAAATTATTAATTATTAATTTTGATAAGACAAACCATGACAGGCTATAAATGTGGATGGTAGGATTTATTTTTCAATGACCTCCCGTTAAATTACCAAGTGGACGCTCATTTCTCATCTATGCACACATCTCGATATAGTGTTTTTCTTTTTTAACTTTTTACACACGAAAATAAATTAAGATGACATCTAGCATTTAAAAAATAAAAGTTCTATGTTTTATGTGAAGTAAAATTATATGGGACGGTAGTGTGGTACAAAGTGAAGTTACCTTTTATTTTTCATTTCTTTTTCTCATTTTTATTTCATATATTTTCTACGCTATTATCAAAAGTATTTTATCGACATCTTATTAAACACATTTTTTGGCATTTTATTCCGTTTCTTAGGACTGTTGCACCTAAAACAACGTATTTTGTTTGTTGTCACAACTTTTCACCCGCCGCAACGCGGTGGGATTTAAACCACTAGGTGGTGGTGCCAGTTAGGTCATGGTGGTGTTGTGGTGGTGGCATGGTGGTTTTGTTATGGTGGTGGTTTTAGGATTTAGGATGATGGTTTTGTGGTATCCTTGGGTTATAAAAGAAAACACACAATTTGCCTTTAGAGAGAGAGAAAGGGGTGGGTTCAACTCCTAGATATTTTTGGCTCAGGCTCTTAGCTGCATTTTGTTTTATTTTATTTTGTCTTCCAAATTCAAAGTTTTACTTTGAGTGCCCCCAAATAACAAAACATTTTATTACTTTCGCTTGAATACAAAATTCATGTTAGATTAATAGTTTGACCACTCTCCGTTTAACCGCCTTCCATCCGGCGTTAACCACTCTCTCCGTTACCGGAAAACTTCATCACACAAACAGAATCTCAACTTTCATCACAGCCAGATCCACCATCGCCGCCATATTCCTCACCCACCTCTGCCTTCACCGCAACCGTCACCTCCCCCTTCCCTCCACAGAACCGTCACCGTCACCGTCTTCCTCCTCTTTCGCCACCCGACCCAGACCCACCGCAGCCTCTCCTTCATTCTCTGCTTTTCCCACCACCTCCCAACGGTCCCTTTACAAAATATTTGAAACCCATTCGTCCCTAACCAAACCCATTCGACCTATTGTGTCTCCCTTCGACCGTTCCGACGTTCCTTTCCTTCATTCGACCCGCAGTCTCCTTCATTCGACCAAACATCTCCTTCATTCGACCCACCGTCTCCTTCAATCGACCCCCTGTCTCCTTCATTCGACCCCTCTGTCTCCTTTCGAACATGTCCTGTTCTGTAGTGTTTTGTGGGTAATTAGTTACTACAATATTTTAATAGTTTGTCTTAGGGATATGTAGATGGTACAGGTTGGGTTCGATCTTTTGGACTAAAATAATAATAATTATTATTATTATTATTATTATTATTATTATTATTATTATTATTGGTTGCTCTTCCACGCTGCCAGAGGTAGCCTGATGACGTAAAAAGGCGCAGTCGCGGTTGCCGGGTAGGAGGTGAACAATTTTTGGTTGCTCCCCTCCAAACTCCTTTGTTCTTGCGGGGGTGGTTTAGGCCCACGTTATTTCGGCCCAACTCGTCTTGAGTAGGGGTTTATTATTATTATTATTATTATTATTATTATTATTACTTATTATTTTGTACTATTTTTTTATTCTTCCCGGTTATTGGGTTTGGCGTTTGCGTGCATATGGCTCCTAATAAGAGGGTTCGGAATGTTAAACAAGGAGGTTTTGGCCCTAGCTCGAGTAGTGTTTTGAGAATATGCCCCTTTAAGCATCTCCATGAGTGTAAAGATGGTAAGCCGGGGTCTTCAGGGTTTCTACGCCTCCTAGAGCACATGCAGAGTTTGCATTTCAAGACAGAAAATAGGAGGGCATCTTTGCAGGATGCAATCTCCAAAGACTTGGACCTCTTTATGGATGTTGGGGATGCCCTTAGGGATGGAGCTAAATGGCTATGTGGAAGGTGCATGGTGATGCATGCTCTTAGCAAAAAGGTGCAATCACAGTGATGATGATGTCTTCTCCTTCTCTGTAGTTACGGGAGATGTGGAAGATTTCATTGCTGGAATCCAGAAACCTCGTCGCGTGACTGGAGACATGGAACCTGGTCCTTCAGGAGGTGTGGTTGGGGATATATCCCTCTTAGAAAAGGTTTTCTCATTGCCCATTCAAACTGTCAAGAGCATCCCCCCAAGCTGCCGATTGGCATTTGTCCAGGCCTTGACAGGTGCCTTACGCAAAGTGGTAGCTTCGCCAGGCTCCGTAGAAAGCTGGGTCAAACTGCTTTTATTGTCACGGTGTACCCTGCGAGTGGTCAAACCATCCACTAGGTAGGAGCGAAGGTCTAGGAATAGGAAATCATTGCAGTGTAGCAGCATCCTGCAATCGCTTTCTTTGTGGAAAGACGGTTCTGGGTTTGCAGATTTGGTTCCTTCCCTCTTTGATTGCGCGGTGGTGTTTCTTTTATCAAGCAGGAAGCAGGAGGGGGTGAGGCTATCGAAAAGAGCCCCAATCTCAAACAGTGCCTCCGGAAAGTAAGGGACGATCATTTCACAGCTGCTGTCAAGGTGTTGTGTTCTAGTGGGGTTACTCCTTTTGGGGATTCTACCATGAAAGCCCTCATTGATAAACATTCGGTGCTGCATCCTCCGTCCTTGCCCTCTAACTCCGACATCATGCCCGCGCTTGTTGTGGATGAGGACTGTGTGCTTCGATGCCTCCGATCTTTCCCTAAAGGGACTTCTTGGTGGAGGGATGGGTTGAGGGCTCAGCATCTGTTGGACGCCCTTAGCGGGTAAGGGTCCATGGCTTCCACAGGGTTGCTCTCAGCTATTACTGAAGTCGTCAACTTATGGCTAGGGGGTTGTGTCCCAGGGTACTTGCTGAATTTATTGCTTCGGCATCCCTTACACCTCTTCTGAAACCTGATAACGGGATCCGACCCATTGCAGTAGGGGCCATTTGGCGCAGACTGGTATCTAAAGTGGCTATGAGGAAGGTTGGCAAGGAAATGACTGAGTATCTCGGGGACTTCCAATTTAGGGTGGGGACTCCTAATCGGGCAGAGGCGGTGCTCCACAGTGCAAACAAGTTTCTTAACTCCTTCCATGAAGACGGTTCTTTGGCTATGCTCACTGTGGATTTTTCAAACGCGTTCAACATGATCGACCGCACTGCCCCTTCTTCGAGAGGTTCTTCAGCATTGCCCGTCTATCTATTTGTGGGTCCAGTTCTTATATGCCCAGCCAGCTAGGTTGTATGTTAGTAACGATTGTATAGGGGCCACTACGGGGGTTCAGCATGTGGATCCTTTAGGTCCCCTCCTTTTCGCCTTGGCACTACACCCTATGGTTCTCCGTGTGCAAGAAAATTGTAACCTCCCATTTCATGCGTGGTACCTTGATGATGGGACGATTATTGGGGAGGCCACCGATGTGGCGAATGCCTTAGACATCATCCAGAAGGAGGGGCCATCCCTAGGGCTTCAATTGAATATTAAGAAAACTGAAGTTTTTTGGCCGTCTTGTAATGGGGTGAAACTTAGTGATGGGCTTTTCCCCAGTGGGATTGGTAGGCCTGAAAAGGGGGTGAAGCTCCTTGGAGGGGCTGTTAGTCGGGACTCTTACTTTATACGGGAATTAGCAGGGCGGAGAGTCTCGCGCGCGGTTGATCTTATGAAACTTTTGCCCTGCCTTCGGGATCCCCAGAGTGAACTCCTCTTGCTCAGATCTTGTATGGGAGTCGCTAAGTTGCTTTTTGGTTTGCAGACCTGCCAACCCTCCATGATGGAGGAAGCAGCATCATGTTTTGACAAGGGTCTGCGGGAAGCCATTGAAGACATAGTGGTATGTGGGGGTCCGTTCTTTGGTGACCTACAGTGGAGACTAGCTTCCTTGCCGATGCGTTTGGGAGGATTAGGGCTGATCTTAGCAAATGATATTGGGGTGTATGCTTTTGTGGCATCCCGAGCTCAGTCTTGGAATCTCCAAGACCACATCTTAAGGAATAGCGGGGTTGTCGATGTGGACTTAGACTACGTGCAGGCCCTTGAAAGGATAAATGACTATCTCCCAGGTTTTGATATTGGTGGTTTTTCTAACAAGGACACCCCCCCCCCAAAGCCTCAAAAAACTTTGGCGAATGCCCTTTTTGGCAAAATCGCACAGAGCCTGGGTGAAGCTTTTGATCTGTCTCCCCGCCAAAAGGCAGTTATTGAATGCTTGCAAAGCCCCCTGCCCAAGATTTCCTGAATGTTATCCCGATCGAAGGTTTAGGCCAAACCATGTCTATGGTTTAATATGGGGCAATTCTCAAATATCGTTTGGTGATCCCCATGTACCATGAAGATGAAGTCTGTCCGATTTGCCGTAAGGCATGCTTGGACAAATATGGGGAACACGCGGTTCACTGTAAGGAGTTGCCTGGTTTCAAATATAGGCATGACTGGGTCCGGGACGTCCTTTGGGACATTTTAAGAAGGGCTGGGATCTCAGCAAAAAAGGAGGCTCTTATGAATTTCCTCTCGGACCCCGCAGAAGGGAGATCCACCCTACGTCCAGCAGACCTGCTTGTCTTTGGGTGGGCCAGGGGAACCTGTTTGTATCGACCTAACAGGTGTATCTCCCCTGGTTGGTTTGAGGGATAGTGGTTTTGTAGTAGGGCAAGCGGTGCGGAAAGCAGAGGAGAAGAAAGTTGAGAAACATGCTAAAGCTTGTGAGGAGAACCAACACGTTTTCATACCCCTGACATTTGATACCTTTGGCTCCTTGGCACCGGAAGTCATCCGTTTCCTGACCAGAGTCCAACGGGTTATTCATAGCAGTGTCTCGGCGTCGCGAGGGCATGGATTCGTTTTTAGTAGGTTAGGGTTTGCCATTCAGAAAGGGGTGGCGGCGCAACTTGTTGCCCGCCTGCCCGCTATCTTGATGTAATTTTTCACGGTTATGTATTAATAAAATCTTCTGAATGATTAAAAAAAATTAATAGTATATAATATTTCTGTGATAATTAATATATTTTCATTTCAGGGTTCTTCAAAATTATTGATTTTACTTCTATTATTATACTTTTTGCCGTTTTAGTTTCTTGATTAGTTATTGGCGTTTTATACGATTTAAAGAAAGTGATGAACATATCATGAATACCAAAATGCAATGTTATTCATGTTCGACGAACCAATAACAACCAAACTCATGTTGCGTCGCATGAATAAACAACCATAGTCATGCACGAGAGAAATAAAAAACGATTAAACTACCGCCGCGAAGCGCGGGTGAACCAAGATCACCTTGACCCGTGATTGGGCGTCGAATTGATAAAAAACGCCGTGATGTTTTCCATGTTGGAAAGTGGCGTTTTGACTGTGGACTGGAACTTTAGGTGATAATAACCTCTTAGCATTTTGGTAAGAACCAAATCACAAAACGCGCAACGCGCGTTTCGTAAAATATAAGAAAGATTATTTCAATAGAGAGAGATGCAACATGTTTGTTGACTTTATTATACATCTATAATTCATTTAATCGATCACTACATATTTCCCTATCCACCACTTAAATTTCTAACCATTTTTTATAATATAATTTTGATATATTTAACACTAGATTATATCCCGAGAATGTTTTCGGGTTGAGAAATCTAATATGACATATCAATTTTTTTGGTAAAGATCAAACACAACTGAACCATCTACTTTATCATAGGTTTCCTTAAGTTTAACCCATATATCACTAGCAAATTTTGAAAAAAACTTGTCCCATGTATAACTCTTCACTTATAGAGCTTAATATCCATGTTAAAACAATAGAATTGCATCTGTCCAATTGTCTAGCAAGAACGGGATTAGTATCAGACTTAACACATGTTTTATCAATAAATCCCCATTTATTTGTAACTTGTAAAGTAAGTGTCATAGCATTAGCCCAAATAGAGTAATTCTTTGATCCTTTAAGTTTAACGGATACAATTGTTAGATTGCTAGAATCAGAAGCATGTAGATACAATGGATCAGAGGCATCCAGTTTACTAACAAGAGTTTCATTAACAACTAAATTTCTATTGTTATTATTCTCTACATCATTAACATCAGGTTCCTCCTGAGGTCCAAGGTTAGGCCTACAATGAGCTGGACCTCCAGCATTGGGTCCACAAAGTGCAGGACCACCAGCATTTGGTCCAACTCATAAGGATCAACATTATCAGCCATAGCAGCAACAATTCTCAAACAATACTAACAAACAATTAATCACTTAAACACAGAAAATCACACACACGCAAAACAATAAAAAACAAACAAGAACAACACAGAAAAATCAAGACACACCATGGCGAAGCCAAGCCAGGGACCAGATCACAGGTTCATCACTCAAGGGTGCCTGTGCAAGCCTTAACTTGGGAGCCTCCTAAACCTAGACAAATCTTAACACTAATATCAATTACCGGTCCAACTAACCCGACACCAGACTCCTAGACAACTGACACAAACAAAAAACTGCAAAAGGAAAGATCTCACCAGATTAACCCAAGTTAGGGTTTCTCCAAAACAGTTACCCTTTGATTGGGGTAAAGCAATAGTAATCACCTCGCTAGGGTTTTTACGACCCCTAGCACATCGCCTTCTTAATCCAAGCTCAGCTATCACAACCCTGAAATATTAGGGTTTCGTCTTCTTCCCAGACCTTTTGAGTGAAATACTATCATATATGATCACAAGTAATACCAGAAGCAGCGGAATGATCCCAGACACCAAGACTCTCACAAGAACAACAGATCTCAAGCCAAGAACTGAATATAACCACAGATCTTTGACAACATAGAGAGACTCTTACTCAGATCAGAAACGAAGACAATCAAAATAGAACCTATTGCTCTGATACTAGGGTTGTAAACAAACCAAACGTTCGGCAAAGAGTTTATGAACTGTTTGGCGGGAAGTTCGTTTGTGTTCGTTCGTTTAGCTAAACAAACGAACATGAACAGAGGCCGCGTTCGTTCGTTATGTTCTTGAACGTTCAATAACGTGTTCGTTTATGTTCGATTGTGTTCGATAGTTCATTAGGGTTTTTAATTTTTTATATTTAATTTAAGTATTTCAAATTTCCCAGTGGCAGATTATTTAACATATATTATTGTATAACATGTTAATATTACTTTAAGTATTTTGATTAATTGTTATTTTTGGTGGATTAAACGAGGATTTCAAGTTTAATATGATACCTCTATGTTTTTATAAGACATTATGTGATCAAGATTATGTCACGTATATTTGGGTAATTGGATTAGTATATTCTGGGCGGACAATGTTAGCAATGAAAAAGTTTGTGCTCGATTTTGTTCAGTAATGCCTATTTGTCTTCGTTTACGTTCATTTGTGTTTGTTTGTGTTCGTTTTTCTCCGACACCTAAATTTAGCAATTAAATACAAACGAACACGAACAAAAATCTCGTTCGGTAAGTGTTTATGAATAGTTCGTGAACACGTTATTTTCTTAACAAACGAACACGAACAAAAACCTCGTTCGGTAAGTGTTCATGAACAGTTCGTGAATGCGTTATTTTCTTAGCAAACGAACACGAACAAAAAACCTCGTTCGATAAGTGTTCATGAACAGTTCGCGAACACGTTAATTCCTTAACAAACGAACAAGAACAAGGCCTTGTTCGTGCTCGTTTGGTCGTTTACAACCCTATCTGATACCATGTCAGAAATCATGGTAAAACAGAATACTCAAAGATTTTATTAAGAGTAAAGCCAAAAAAAAAAACAAAGACTCGAAATACAAACGATTCAAAGAATCACAAAACTCTCAAACTCTAGGCTAACAACCTACAATATCAGACACTGATCTGATCAAGATCAACAGAGAACAAGAAGTTAACTGTTAGGACACCCAAAAAAATTAGGACACCCAAAAAAATTAGCACACAACTAAAACAAATATTAGTTGTTTAAAGAAAAATCGTTTCATGAATCATCATATCAAAACGAAACAATACAGTGTAAAGTTGTTAAACGACAAAAAAAATTGTTTGAAATAAAACAAAATGAAACACTTCATCCAAAAAAAATTGTTTGAAATAAAACAAAATAACAGTAGCTAAAACATAGCTTAATATTACAAATCCTAACATCCAAAAATGAAAACTTCACCTAACAAATCAAAACGTAGCTACAAAAAAAAAAAAAAAACAAATTATACAATGAAAAATAGTTAACTAACACTAGGCACATGAAACAACTGGGAAAAAAACTGGTTGTTTTTGTTGTTTAAGCATTTCATCTAACAACTTGCAAGCAACCCAAATAACCAAAAATTTTTTGAAACAAAAGATTGTCAAAAATGACAACCAACAATACAACACAAATATAAAAGAATGCTAAAAAGTGTTCGACGAAAAAGAAACCAAAAAAATAATTAAACTGTAAGAATACTAAAAAAATTTGCCGGAAAAGAAAAAAAACCCTCAAAATAGACAAAGTTAAAACAATTGTAAAACCTCCTTTGGAATTACATAGGCTAATAATGGAAAAAAAACACGGCTCAGATTCGAACTCGGAACCAGTCACCTACAAGGCAACAGAAATACCAACTGAGCCAATTGTTTCTTTGTTCTTGTAAATGGTTACTTCAGAATAAATAACTTATAAGCAGCTAGCAAAAATAAACACTATTCATGGAGACTCTAATTTAAATATATAGGATAATATCAGACACTGATCAGATCAAGATCAACAGAGAACAAAAAGTTAATTGTTAGGACACCCAGAAAAATTAGGACACCCAAAAAAATTAGCACACAACTAAAACAAATATTAGTTGTTTAAAGAAAAATCGTTTCATAAACCATCATATCAAAACGAAACAATACAGCGTAAAGTTGTTAAACGACAAAAAAAAATTGTTTGAAATAAAACAAAATGAAACACTTCATCCAAAAAATTGTTTGAAATAAAACAAAATAACAGCAGCTAAAACATAGCTTAATATTACAAATCCTAACATCCAAAAATGAAAACTTCACCTAACAAATCAAAACGTAGCTACCAAAAAAACAAATTACACAACGAAAAATAGTTAACTAACACTATGCACAAGAAACAACTGGAAAAAAAACTGGTTGTTTTTATTGTTTAAGCATTTCATCTAACAACTTGTAAGCAACCCAAATAACCAAAAAAAAGTTGAAACAAAAGATTGTCATAAATGACAACCAACAATACAACACAAATATTCAAGAATGCTAAAAAAGTGTTTGACGAAAAAGAAACCAAAAAAATAATTAAACTGTAAGAATACTAAAAAAAATTTGCCGGAAAAGAAATAAAAAAACCCTCAAAATAGACAAAGTTAAAACAATTGTAAAACATCCTTTGGAATTACATTAGGCTAATAATGGAAAAAAAACACGACTCAGATTCGAACTCGGAACCAGTCACCTACAAGGCAACAGAAATACCAACTGAGCCAATTGTTTCTTTGTTCTTGTAAATGGTTACTTCAGAATAAATAACTTATAAGCAGCTGGCAAAAATAAACACTATTCATGGAGACTCTAATTTAAATATATAGGATAATACACATGGAAATTAAGCCGGCAAAAACCATCGCTAACTAAAATGGCTAGAAATTAGCTAGACAAACAAACCAATAAAAGGACAACGCATGTAAAAACAAAGCTGGCTAAGCATTAGCTGACAGATAAAAGCACGAGCTAATCCTTAGTCGATGGCTAAAAGCGCAAGCTAAGCCTTAGCTGGCGCCTAAATTTTAGTCGGGCTTTTAAACGTCTATTGGTTTCATTGACTTTTTTCGTGGACCCTTGCTACTTTTCATCATTAAATTTGTTAGCAAGGCTTAGTAGCCCAGCAACACTTTTGTGGTGTTGCGTGATTAGTTTGGTTTTAGACGTCTATTTTCAAAATATTAAAAGTATGTTATTTTGTTAAAAAGTAAGTCAACATGTTTATTTTCCTTATTCCCCTAATTTGTGGGAATATTATTGTAATTAAGCTACAAAGTGTAAATTAAAAACAAAAATTAGGTTATAGTTTTCGAATTGTGTGTCGAAATCCAATATATTAATAGTACATGTTATATATAACCATTTTTTTAGTTTTGGGTGCCAACAGCCAATTTCAAATAGTAGAGGTTATTAAAATTCAATTCTCCAAGAATTTAAACAATGTTAGATACATTGGCTCATAATTACAGCATGTTTGAAAAATGGGTGCATAATTAAACATCTTTGAAAAATAGTTGCATAATTAAACATTGTAATTAAGCTACAAATTGTACACGTTTACAAATATAAAGAGTAAGGTCAATAAATTTAAACATTGTTTAGAAAATTCATGCATTATTAAACAATGCATGCTAAAAACTCTACACAATAAATACAATCCACTTTGCAGTGAAGTGGATGGAGGCTATATGATAGAAGATCTATGGCTAAAAGGGTATGGGTTCGATTTTTGAGAGCGTCGGGTTTTACCGATTATTCCATTGTCGCGCTTTCGAGTGAGTGGATGGTCGGATTTTTCCCGGAACTAGTGGCTGGTGGGCCAAGGGCTTCGCCCGTCTAGGTAAGGGCGGGGTAAGGCTCCTTTGGCTATTGGGAGCCACGTACGGAGTACCCGGCTTTTACTTAGTTCTACATTCATATATATAGGATTTGGTTCAAATAAGAACCTTTTCTCAAATTGAGAACTGTGAGAACTATTTTGGACCACAAATTTCTCCAAGGCAATTTTTTTTTGTTTTAATCGCTGCTTTATATGCAGGAAATATTTTTTTTAATTTTTTTTTCAATATACACATATGCATAACTGAAATATACACATATGTATTGCAATCAGCAGGCTTAGTTACAGCCGGATATGTTAATTTTTACAGCGCCTCCTTAATGGACTTTACTGAGAACCCAACTCCCAAGACCACATGTCCCGATTCGATGAAACAGCCGGCTGCAGCAACTCTAAAAGCTGCAGTTCTGAAGCGGCTGACCCATTCAAACCACCCGAGTTCCACTCCCACACCCATCCCAGCCCAACCGATGATACCGGATCCGCAACTGACGCAAATTTATTTCTTTCAAGGCAGAACAGATGCAGATAAAGTTCCGACAGCTGCACCTCGGCAGCCCACGAATCCAACCAAAAAGCCACATCTTTCCTGTCCCCTACCACCCCTTTTATAGCCCGTTCCACATTCACCCCATAATCGTGCAAACACTGCACCGCAGCCGCAATAAGTTTCCAAGGTCTGCTTACCGACAATTTATCTAACAGATTAAATCCGTTAGATATTTCTACTCTTTCTTGTATCTTTTTATCTAACGGATTAAATCCGTAAATTAAAAATAAAAATCAAGTATTTAGAACATTGATCAAATGTGCTAGCTTTTATCTTCAAGGATAATACTTTATAATTAGAATTATTTAAGAGCCTGAGAACTTTCAGTTAATGTATTAAAGATGCACTATATTGATATTGTTGATCAAATATATCTAACTGTGTATCTGAAAAGAAAACCAACATGTTTTCGTCCCATTGGCTTTTGATACCTAACACGCCTAAGTTTGCGAAGATAACCAACATGTTTTCGTCCCCTTGGCTTTTGATACCTTTGGCTCTTTGGCAACGGAAGCTATCAATTTCCTGACAAGTGTCCATCGGGTTATTCATAGCAATGTTTCGACTCCAGAGGGTAGGGGTTTGTGTTTAGTAGATTGGGTTTTGCGATTCAGAAATGTGTGACGATACAGCTTGTTACCCGTCTACTTGTTTTAATGTAATTTGAGGCATAAAATGAAGAAATATTTAAATGTTTAAAAAAAAAGACAACCGTTTAAAATACGAATTTAAGGCATGGTTGAAGAAATTAATACCAAATTAATAAACTTCTTCTACATATCCACAACTATTAGTTCATGTGTAGTGGCCTGTTATAGGGCGTTTTGAAGCCCCATAGCGCTGGGGAACACCGCCCCCGCTAGCGCTATGGGGGCGTTTTGGTGGCGCCCGTTATAGATATGGTGAGAGGAAGGTGGCGTTATCCAGTGGTTTTGTGGGGATGAAGATCTGAGTTGGGGATGAAAAAGGGGAAGGGAAAGGTTGAGGGGAGAGAAAGGTTTATTATAATAATAAAATAATAATATAATATCATAATAATAAAAATAATAATAAAAACAATAAAAATAATGATTACCCAATCATTTATAAAGCCCCATAACGCCTCTTTCCACTACACCCTCTTTTTCCATAACGCCCTATAACCCCCCTTCTATTACTTTATAATATTTTAATCCCCATAACGCCTATAACGCCCCTCCACTTAGGGGTGTTCAACGAATCGAATAACGAATTTTCGAATTATTCGAATCGAATTATTCGAATTTTTAATATTTCTATCTGAATTCGTATTCGATTCATATTCGCTTAAAATTCAATTTATTCGATTCGAATAAGAAACTCGAATTCGAATCGAATTCGAATAAATTCGATTTAGTTCAACTTCACCATAAATAATAAATTGTTTTACTTTTAAGTTTAAAACTAATACAAACTCGTTATTTTAATATATAAAATACAATCTACATAATTGATAAACAACAATATGACAAATACGGGAATAGTAAAGATAGTAGAGAGTATACTTTGTTAGAGTTTTGTGATGTATAAGATAAATATGTAAAATATGGTTATGGTAAAAGTTGTAGAGACTAGAGACTATGGGTGGTTATAGTTTGACCAAAATTTATAAGTTCTTTTTTTAATGCGTATATAATAATGTGTATGCGTGTATATATATTTAAAAAATATACATGTACAGTTTTTATTCGAATTTCGAATCGAATCGAATTTAAAATCATAAATTCGTATTCGATTTACTGGACTCGAATTCGAATTGAATCGAATTCGAATTCTTAATAATCGAATCGAATTCTTGGTAATCGAATCGAACTAAGTCGAATTTTGAATTTTTCGAATTCGAATCGAATTCTGAACACCCCTACCTCCACTACACATGACCTTATATAATTGAAAGCAATAAATTCTACATGACATTTAAAGAGGGCATCCTCCCCCTTTGGGTGTTCCATGTGACATTAATTGAATTTAGGGAAAAAATTAAAAAAAATGGATTTTTCTCTCTCATGTTTCCTCCCATAATTTTTAAACGTTAATATCTTTTATATACGAGATTTTTTAAAGAAAAAAATTACACCAAATTAACGAGCGTTTTATTATCTTTCCAGCGAGTACCATAGTGCTACATGAAAAACGGAGAGATTTGTGAGGTTTTGTTCATACAGGAAAAAAACACAAAGTGTTCAAGTAATTTATTAATCATGTATAAGCAAGTCACTAATTTTGTTCAAATAAGTAAATATGAATTCTATTTTCAACATGTGTTAGCATTGGAGTTGTACATTGTTTTAGGTTACGTATTAATATTAGAGTTATACATTGTTTAAGGTTAGGCGTTAAAATTGGAGATACATTGTTAATTGTTAGGTGTTACCCGAAACTTTCCTGTATGTAATTGTAAAGTGCATCATTCTATTTCATATGTAAAATTGATATGTCATATTAGATTTCTCAACCTCGAAACATTATCGGGATATAATCTAGCGTTAAATATATCAAAATTATATTATAAAAAATGGTTAGAAATTTAAGTGGTGGTGGATAGGGAAATATTTAGTGATCGATTAAATTAATTATAAATGTATAATAAAGTCAACAAACATGTTGCATCTCTATCTCTATTGAAATAATATTTCTTACATTATAAATAAAATTATGTAAGGGTGTGGCTGAAAACACTTCAGATCGTGTAAAACCAATAGAGACGATGAAGTTCCAAAAACAACCAAGCAAATTCATAAAACCATTTGTCCCAACTCCTTCAAGCCTTAAGTACTACAAGATTGGCTTCATCGATGAACTTGCTCCCTTAAGAAATGTATCCATCGTTCTCTTTTACACTAAAAATCGCGTTAACGACCCAAAGTTTGTTGTCCATCTAAAAAAATCCCTAGAAAAAACCTTGACGCGACTATACCCTCTTGCCGGTAGATTTGTTGAAGAAAATCAAATCGTTGATTGTAACGACGAGGGTGTTGAGTTCATACAAGCCAAAGTTAATATTAATCTTAAAGATATTCTTGGTCTAGAGGCGAATATTATGTCGATCGATGAATTTATTCCAATATTGAACACAAAACCTCAAGACATTCTTATTATTCAATTGACCACCTTTGAGTGTGGAGCTGTAGCACTTGGTGTATGTGCTACACATGCGGTTGTTGATGCGTCGACACTATGCACATTCCTAAATGGATGGGCAGCCATGAACCGAGAAGAAAATGAGATCAAATTTATGATGCCCGGTTTCATCTCACCCTCGTTGTTTCCTGCTCGTGGATTCCGTCCCATTCCACTTCAACTTATAACCGACGATGCTATGTTAAGCAAATACACAAGCAAGAAAGTTTCATTTAGTGAAAGTGCAATATTAAACATGAAAGACAAGGCCATCATAGATGGAAAAAGTGGCACACGTCAATTTTCGAAGTTACAATTGGTATCCGCAACTATTTGGAAGGCTCTTATTGGTGTTGATCGCGCGAATAATGGTTATCCAAGACAGTCTATGCTCTTTCAACCAATTAATCTAAGAGGGAAAATGGCTTCTTTGATACCCAAGTATTCTTGTAGCAACCTTTGGGCGATTTGTGCGACGAAACCTACAATACTTGAAACAACCGAAGCGTTGGCAAATCTTTTAAATGATTCTGTCACGAAAGCTAGAAATTACTACTCGAAGGTACACCACGATAGCGAACAAGGGCAAACAATGGTTTTGAACTCTTTCTTGAATATGGACAACATTCATAACTCAACGAATGTGATTCCAATAAGTAGTTGGTGTAAGTTCCCTTTCTATGAATCTGACTTTGGTTTCGGAAAGCCGGTTTGGGCGGTTCCCGGGACTGTGCCTGTGAAAAATTCAGCACATTTGATCGACGCAATGTCCCTTATTTTGAAGAAGCACTAGATGTCGATATTTTCGGTGCCTAACATGGCTTATGCATTGAGCCTTACCTATATGACATGACATTGTATCTTATGTTACTCATATACAAACTAAAATAAATCTGTCATTATATTGATCCGATGTATAGAATACAATACATTATACATATCCACTCTCCTAAAGACATATTCAGTGATCTAGAGAGAGTGAAATGTTTATGTTTTAAACACAGATTTCGACGTTCTCGATCGATCTAACTCGATGTAACATATATAAGCATTGCGGTTGAATCAAAACATAAAGTAAATCAAATTTGTATTGTATAGTAATAATGTAACGTACCCAAAAAAAAATAAGCAGATAAAGTGTGCATAAAGATATAATTGACATGTATAAAAAAATGGCTTATTGTAGCTTTAAAAAATAGAAAAATGAAAACATATTCACATCAGAGGGCAACCATGAGTATTTTGTTAAGTGAAATGATCAAAGTCATGAGGTGTAAACATGTGTAATAAAAAGGGGCTTATTATAGCTTTAAAAAATTGAAACCAAAAGAGGAAAATTAGAAAACACATACACATCGATGGGCAACCATGGATATTTTGTAAGATGAAAAAGACCAAAGTCAGGAGGTGCAAACATTAACAAATTAGTTGTACTTAATTTTCTAACTTTATTTTTAAAAGAAAAAATTACACCGTTAGTTCTTATGGTTTCCACCTAGTTTCAATGTAAGGTACTAAGGTTTTATTGTTTCTGTTTAAGGTATTAACCATTTAATTTGTTTCAATGTAGGTATTAGGGACTAACCTAGTTAAAACTTAATTGAGTTTGAGGGGTATTATGGTCCATTCACCTACATATTTCTTTTAACCAATTAATACATATATTAAAAATAATAAGAAACCGGTCGAACCCAACACCTTCATTGTACAAGATAACAACCCAACCAGCTGATCTACATGATCAGTTGGTTTAATAACTGATCATGAATGATAAAGAGAGGCAGAGATCTGTAACAACAAATAAAAATAAAGAAAAAAAACACAAAAACAGGTCAGCTGGGTGGGATTCGAACCCATACTTGATCATAGCAAAGCCACACTGTCAACCACTACACCACAAGTTACTTGTTTGATGTTTGTGGAAAAGAAAAGTTATTTATTTATTAACATAATATCATCTTCTTCCTCAAATTGCTTATAAACCCTAACCCTAACCTAAAATCCAATCGGCCCGATACCATATATAAACGTCTAGGAATCATAGGGCTATTGATCAGACACGATTATAGAACAAAACGACATCAATGAAATGAACTTACAAGCACGAATGGTGGTCGAAAATAAAACTTCAAGATCTGAACAAAAATAGCCGATTGGAGGCTTTAGAAGGAGATTTGTTATGTGTTCTTTGTGGGTTTACGAAGTATAGATGTGCAGAAGTATTTTGACACAAACTGTCACACCCCAACCGATGGCGGAATACATCGGGGCGAGACTTAGTGGTAGATTGTTCAAAGACTTCATGACACTAGATTTTGTGACAATATAGTTTTAAGATAGGATTTCATTTATTGTCTAAAAATAGAAATACAAGTAGTTCAAATAACGAAAAATACAACAAGAATATGATAACTTGAACTAGAGTGAGTTTCTATGTCCAATCCTAAGTAGTTTTCTTGAATGTCCTGCAACAAATATTTCCTGCAACATGTATAAAATATCCGTCAACACATAAAACATTGGTGAGCATACTAGTTTTGACATACATACATAGTATAATAAAGTTTTGCTTATAGGCATATGCAAGAGAACCATACAAATGGCGACTAGCCACGAAGAATTTTGCTTAACATGACCCATGTAGGGGCGGATAGCCAATCCTATAGCGCTATACATGCAAGGTGGGTTGTCAACTATATGAACATTTGTATGTTAGAGTAAATAATTCTACATAGCATAGCGTACAAGCATATAATAGACTTTAGATTGCGCATGATAGAATTTAGAATATGATAGACTAAGCATAATAGATTGTAGAGTTTAAAATCGTTTGAGTTTTGATAGTGATACATGTTGAGCCCCAAAGGATAAAGGATAAAGGATAAAGGATAAAAGGAGGACAAGTATGAACTCACCTTTGGGTACGTTTTAGCAAGGTTCCAAAAGAATGAGTCTTGGGGGATTAGTTCCTTAGCCTTGGTTAACTAGAATAAAAAAAATAAAGGGTCATAGATTCGAGTTTAGGTTATAGATTCAAGAGAGTCAAGCAAGCCTTTTAGGTGAACCAAAACACAAACCACCATGAAGGTGATTCGGATGGTCATAAGAGTCAAGAAAGCCTTTTAGGCGAACCAAAACACAAACCACCATAGAGGTGATTCGGATGGTTATGAGAGTCAAGCATTGGTAAGGTAGGGATGTATCTACAAACCTTTCCGAGTTATTAAATTAGTAGAGTTTATATAATTTAGTATTTATATAATATAACTTAGGAAGTAGGGTATGGTGACTTAGTTTGGATGAGCCTTGGCCTTCCTTTTATCAACCATGAACCATAACACAAGTCCCTCCATCACTGAGTTGTTGGTGAACTTGGTTGGTATTATTAACAACCTAGTGCATAAAAGATAATAGAAGATGACCACATTTGAGGCCTCAAATTGGTGCCCTACTCATGTTTATTTGCCATGGCAAATAGGAGAGAGGTCCTAGAGGTTTCCTCAAAGGGTTTGAAGAAGAGGAGAGTGAAGAAAGTAGAAGAGAGGTTGAAGGTGAAGTGAGAAACTCACTTATTCTTGAGAGAATTCTTGAGAGATTTGGAGATTTAGAGAGGATTTAAGATTGAGCAAGTGTTAGAATGGGTAGGGAGTGGTGTATTTATAGTTGGGGTGAAGGGGTTGGGTATTTAATGAATTAATTATGGTGGTTAGAAGTTAATTAAGTGAGGATATATCTAAAAAGAAAATAAAATAAAATTATATAACAACAAAAAAAAAACGTTCGGCAATATCTAAAAGAAAAAAAAAACGTCGAACGTCAAACTTGAATCAAGTTGAATTGATGTTTTATATATGTTGTTACTATTTGGAAAAGTCAACTTCACTAAATTGTGTTTTACGTTTTCTTTTTTTCTTTTTTTAAATCTAAAGCTATTATTAGTATAAGTATATATGTTTAAAAAAATAAATACATAAATATACATTAAGATTTTAACTAAATGAGTTTCTTGTAATGGTGCCTAAACTGAATAGGGTAAATTATAATGACGACTTGTCATGAATTGGTAAGAGTAACATAAAAGAAACGACTAAGGCGAATTTGGAATTTGTTAAATATAGAATTTAAAATACATGAAAAGTAAAAATCACGCGATGTTACAGTCTCCCCTACTTTAGGAAATTTCGTCTCGAAATTTAATTAAGAGTCAACCTTTTGAAAAATAGGTAAGTGGTTTGATACGGGTTTAATAAGAACAAAAACTAGTTAGTTTATTATGTGTAAGTCAAATACTATATCTAGTCGTTGTGCGATAATATGCTCATAAGAGAAATACTTTTAAAATTTTTAACCAAGGTCGTACGTAGAAATTTGAAAGTTTAACCGACTAAAGCATTTTGTAGGGTGGTGGATGGTAGATAAAATTTGCAAGTTTAACCAACTAAGGCATTTTTGGTGATTAGTGAAAGAAAAGGGTACGTATAGTTAGGTTTGAGCATGGGGTTGATATAACAAATTTCGGGTAGATAAGTAAATATACGGTATAACCTATATGAAGTAGCAAAATCAGGGAAGATAAGTAAATATACTGTATAACACTAGAAGTGATCCCGCGCTACGCAGCGGGAAAAACCAATTTTGAATGAAAGTTAAATGGAAATGTAGACGAAATAGTAATAATAACACTAATAAATAAACCTAAAACTAAAATATTGTAAAAATAAAAAAAAAATCCTTAGTTTTCCCCAACGTCAATCGGTTCTAGGAGGTTTGGTTTATTTTTGTCCCATCGTGGTTTCTAGCCCGTGTCGATTTGACCAAAGAACTTAAAAGAACCCAAACTTGTTTTAAACCCAAACTGGTTTGAGAAAAAAAGGGTTATCTCTAGACTAATTTAATGTAATGGACACTTTTCGAGCCTTTTTTTCTCTATTTTGTTGTCAAAGATGTTGAAATATAAGTTTCTTAAAAAACACTTCAATATCCATTTAGTCTCAATAATTCACTTATTCGGAAGCACGAATAGAGAACTTGAACCGCTATGAATATCTGGTAATAATTGCATCGAACTCATCTCCTCACGTACCTTCAAATTATATTCTGTGCAAGGGTAATTTTTTATATAATGTTTCTAATAAGTAATACAGTGCTTTTTAGAAATAGATAACTTTAAGTCTATTTATTTACTCCTTAGTTATAGATTCTCAAACCAGTTTGGGTTTAAAACAAGTTTAGGTTCTTTTAAGTTCTTTGGCCAAATTGACACGGGCTAGAAACCACGATGGGACAAAAATATAATGTTTCTAATAAGTAATACAGTGCTTTTTAGAAATAGATAACTTTAAGTCTATTTATTTGCTCCTTAGTTATAGATAATAACATAATACTATTACTTATTTGTTTTTATAATTTTTTTTAATTGTGTTTTGTTCTAATTATATATGTATCTCTACCTTATTTTTTTATTTATAAATAAAAAAATTATTGTTGAGAAAATGCATTTAGTTCATTTATTTATAATTATAAGTTTATTAAATAAAGTATTAATTAGTTAGAAGTTTATATTAAATAATGTATTAATGATTTGATGTAAATTACAATGATGTCCTTCTATAATGAAGTTAAATTACCTTGTTGCCCATTTAGAATGCACTATATAGTAGTATAGATATAAGAAGTAGTAGAAATTTTGGGTTGTAAAAAATGTCCTTGGGTGATTGGGTGGAATAGTAAATATGTGAGCATAATGAGTGACTAGATGTGGGAATGAGCAGTATTTAGTGATAGATATTTGGTTTACACAAGGTCGAAAATTTTACCAAAATTTTTTTTAGAAGGCGACTAAAATAAACGAGAACTTGGACTATTTGAAAACAGCTTTTTGGCGAAATAAATAGTAGTTATTTATTTTTGAAATCCAGTATATAATTAGTCAAGAAAATATAACAAAGTGAGAGACGAATCTTGTTTTAAGTGTATAAATGCATCTAGAGGTTAAGGCCAGAGTTTACGGGACTTAGAAAGAGATTCTGGATAATGGAAGGATTGCTGGTTAAGCAAGGAAAGGCACGAGGGAAGAATGAAGTTTGATGGAGATTGTAAGTATAGATTATTCATAGCAAGGATGATGTTGCATAGTGGAAAGTGTGGTTCAAAACAAGGTTATAATATGCATAAAAGATAAATAATGCAAGCGTAATTAGACTAGTAAACTATAACATAAACGGTATCGCAAAAGATAAATAACGTAAGTGTTGGTCAATTTTTTTTTTTTTTAACTCAACACCCAAAACTTCTCATGGCATGAATAACACTACTTTTGGTAGTATGACAGGACTTATGTATAGGATGTACCGGCGGCGTATCCACCATGCCGTTATCATACCTCATCCTTGTTGTTATTCAAGTCATGATAGGTTACACACACCGGGACTTGTTATGTTTTCCATTCGCCAAATTTTTGTAATTACGTGTGCACCCGTAATTAGTCCAATTGTCATATGGTCCACATAATTTGTCTTAGTTATGTGTGGGTTGCTAGTGGACACAAAATACTTATACACAAAAGAAAAGACGTTAAACAGTTTTGATGTTGTAATCATAGCAAGCAACGTGACATGCAAGCACATAATGTGAAAAGGCATTAAGTAAATTTTTGATGTTGTTAACCGTACGTGTTTTGGTGTAGATATATGGTTTCATGACATAGTGGTGTAGACTTGTGCATATGCGGTTACGTTCAGATGATAAAATCAAACAAAAGGATGGACAATTGCATTCCTAATGAAAACGTGTAAAATGTTTTGACTGTGGGCAACATAGAATTCGGGTTTATTACAAACTGAGTTTTATGGGTACGCGAGAAATTTTAGCTTTTCAAGACTAAGGGTCAAGTTTGATGGTAGAAGAATTTTGTCCATTGGGTGTTAAAGAAAACGGATTTAATTGAAGTGGGGAAAATTTAGTGTAAAAGTTTTATCGAAGATGGTCGTTTGATTTATGAAAAATCCATTTTATTAAGCGAGGAAAATAACTTATTGAAAATTTTAGTTTGGCGTTGATGAATATTTTGACTCGTGATACGCTTTCAAGTGAAAAGCTTTTGGGATTATAAAGAAGTAGGTTATTTGATTTTGCTAACAAGTCCTGTTTGCAAAAGAAAAATTATTTTAAACACTTTTACCATTTAGAATCTTGTTTGTCGTATAGACTTGACGCACACATTTGTTAGTAGTTGAAAGTTTAAAGTGAGGATTTTATAGAAAAATAGGCATCCTCTTAGGAATAGTAGGAAGAATTTTGCTCAAGAATTTTGAAAAAGTTTGTGCGCAAGAAAAAGGGTTTTGCGATGTTTGAATTTTGCGGAATAATTATGATTGTAACCTAAGATAACGATGGTATTTCATAGTTCATAAAAGAAAATTTCACATCCGAACAATTTCTTGAAAACATTACATAAAGAAATTCTCTTTTTTTTAAAAAAAAAAAAAGAAAAATCAATCTTCTTCAGTGTGGTTAGTGGGTCTTCCAGCATCGTAGATCACCATGGCAAGTCTTGGGCATTGGTTGCGTTCATGGGTTGGGTCGTTGCACTCGGAGCATATCCCTCCATTGGCTTTTGGGATTGAGGTAGTACTAGTAGGTTGTTTGAGTCGTGGTTTAGTGGTGTGGTGACATGTTTTGGTTAAATGACCATATGCACCACAGTTGGCGCATATGCGACATGGTGAGTGACTGAGATGGTGGAATTTACAACTATTGCATAGCGGATAGGTTCCACGGTACTGCTTTTTGTTGGGATTTGGAGTCTTAGGAGTTGTCGAAGTGTGGTTTCGTTTGAGGTTTTTGCGTTTTCGGTTATGCTTTTTCGTTTGTTTGGTAGGGGTATGGGTAGAAGGTTTAGTATCTACATGATTTGTGTTGTCCTGGATGGTATCGCCGGGGTTTGGAATTGGGTTTGTTGGTGTTTCTATGTTAGGTAGAATCTTGGCTAGTTCTTGGGCAATAAGGCTCGCCAGTTGGTTGAGATCGATGCTGTTGAGACGGGAAGACATCTACGAGAATCATAAGAAAATTTGCATAAGCGTTTTTAAACAAGGTGACTTTTCAATTTAGGAAATAAGTTACTAAAATTTTGGTTAAAAATGAAAAGTTTGTGGGTAAGATTAGATCGGTGAAATTGATGCAAATTTAGATAACAAAGTACATAAGCACAAGTTGTTCTCAAGGACTTAGTATGCAAGTTCAAGTTACATGTATAGTATGCAAGTTTTACATTGTTCAATTAGCGTAACACGTATGTATAAACAAGTATAGTGCACTTAGTTATCATAAAGGAGTTTTGATTTATGTTGGTTGCGATTATTAGTATTGTTTGGAGATCGCGAGAGTAGATTGTAAATGCGAGTCTTGAGATTGTATGTGAGTTAAATAAATCGAATATATAATGAAAACATAGCATGAAAACAACATTGAAAGTAATATTAACATAAAATGAGGGGCTTGTTTTAAGCAAGCCATTGGAGTGTTCCGGAACGGAACTAAGACTAACCAAAGTGGTTCGAATTTACCTTTGAGTTTGAAAACATGCTTTGGCCTAATAGGTGGAAATACTCTCGCCGAACTTGCGGTTAACGGTATTCACCCTTCCAGTTACTACATGTTTCTTGTCATTAGTAAATTTGAGACTTTGGCGAGATTTAAAAAAAATATCAAGGATTGAAACTAGTCGCTAAGTTGCGGATTTCACTCCTATCTTAGCGGGGTCGTTTCTTTGAGTGTGGTTTATACACTTTGTCCAATGTGGTAAGAAAATTAATTCTAGCCTTCAATTGGTAAGTGTCCACTAGAACGAGAATTGTGAAATTTCCACCAAGGTGAGGATATCACTCCTATCTTGGTGTAGTTTCAAACACACAAAGATTTTGCGCGGATTGAAAGTTATCACCAAAGTGAGGGTTTCACGCCTATTTCGGTGATTTCCTTTCGTTTGTGTTATACGGACGTCTTCGAGTGTAGAGTAATCCACAAATAGGAAGGTAAATTTTAAGAACCAAAAGAATTGAGTAGAAGCAAGATAGGGTGAACAAGTATATTAAGCATGATAAAAGGAATGGTCAAAAAAGGTTCTTAACTATAGTCTAGGTCAAACATGGCAATTTTTCCTAAATCCCTATAGTCATGGCTCTGATACCAATCTGTCACACCCCAACCGATGGCGGAATACATCGGGGCGAGACTTAGTGGTAGATTGTTCAAAGACTTCATGACACTAGATTTTGTGACAATATAGTTTTAAGATAGGATCTCATTTATTGTCTAAAAATAGAAATACAAGTAGTTCAAATAAGGAAAAATACAACAACAAGAATATGATAACTTGAACTAGAGTGAGTTTCTATGTCCAATCCTAAGTAGTTTTCTTGAATGTCCTGCAACAAATATTTCTTGCAACATGTATAAAATATCCGTCAACACATAAAGCATTGGTGAGCATACTAGTTTTGACATACATACATAGTATAATAAAGTTTTGCTTATAGGCATATGCAAGAGAACCATACAAATGGCGACTAGCCACGAAGAATTTTGCTTAACATGACCCATGTAGGGGGCGGATAGCCAATCCTATAGCGCTATACATGCAAGGTGGGTTGTCAACTATATGAACATTTGTATGTTAGAGTAAATAATTCTATATAGCATAGCGTACAAGCATATAATAGACTTTAGATTGCGCATGATAGAATTTAGAATATGATAGACTAAGCATAATAGATTGTAGAGTTTAAAATCGTTTGAGTTTTGATAGTGATACATGTTGAGCCCCAAAGGATAAAGGATAAAGGATAAAAGGGGGACAAGTATGAACTCACCTTTGGGTGCGTTTTAGCAAGGTTCCAAAAGAATGAGTCTTGGGGGATTAGTTCCTTAGCCTTGGTTAACTAGAATAAAAAAAAATAAAGGGTCTTAGATTCGAGTTTAGGTTATAGATTCAAGAGAGTCAAGCAAGCCTTTTAGGCGAACCAAAACACAAACCACCATGAAGGTGATTCGGATGGTCATAAGAGTCAAGCAAGCCTTTTAGGCGAACCAAAACACAAACCACCATAGAGGTGATTCGGATGGTTATGAGAGTCAAGCATTGGTAAGGTAGGGATGTATCCACAAACCTTTCCGAGTTATTAAATTAGTAGAGTTTATATAATTTAGTATTTATATAATATAACTTAGGAAGTAGGGTATGGTGACTTAGTTTGGATGAGCCTTGGCCTTCCTTTTATCAACCATGAACCATAACACAAGTCCCTCCATCATTGAGTTGTTGGTGAACTTGGTTGGTATTATTAACAACCTAGTGCATAAAAGATAATAGAAGATGACCACATTTGAGGCCTCAAATTGGTGCCCTACTCATGTTTATTTGCCATGAAAAATAGGAGAGAGGTCCTAGAGGTTTCCTCAAAGGGTTTGAAGAAGAGGAGAGTGAAGAAAGTAGAAGAGAGGTTGAAGGTGAAGTGAGAAACTCACTTATTCTTGAGAGAATTCTTGAGAGATTTGGAGATTTAGAGAGGATTTAGGATTGAGCAAGTGTTAGAATGGGTAGGGAGTGGTGTATTTATAGTTGGGGTGAAGGGGTTGGGTATTTAATGAATTAATTATGGTGATTAGAAGTTAATTAAGTGGGGATATATCTAAAAAGAAAATAAAATAAAATTATATAACAAAAAAAAACGTTCGGCAATATCTAAAAGAAAAAAAAACGTCGAACATCAAACTTGAATCAAGTTGAATTGATGTTTTATATATGTTGTTACTATTTGGAAAAGTCAACTTCACTAAATTGTGTTTTACGTTTTCTTTTTTTTTTTTTAAATCTAAAGCTATTATTAGTATAAGTATATATGTTTAAAAAAATTAAATAAATAAATATACATTAAGATCTTAACTAAATGAGTTTCTTGTAATGGTGCCTAAACTGAATAGGGTAAATTATAATGATGACTCGTCTTGAATTGGTAAGAGTAACATAAAAGAAACGACTAAGGCGAATTTGAAATTTGTTAAATATAGAATTTAAAATACATGAAAAGTAAAAATCACGCGATGTTACACAAACGGCTTATATATTGGACAATTAAAAGACATGTTTTAAGGCGATTAAAGTTTCCGATCGGTTACACTTAAAACCACGATTAAAACTTCATTAAACAACGCTATTAAGTTGATATTATGATGGGAAATAATCATTTGAGGTGAAGAAACGTAAACTCTACCATTTAATCGAGATGAAACACACTAAAACTCAAAATCTATACTCGCTGGAATTTTACTCCGGTGACCGGAATCTGATCGGAAAAACAAAAGAAGAGGGAGGGAAGGTTTGGTTTCAAAACTTTGAAAACTTGACAGGTTTAGTCTCTCAAAATCTATTATTTTTTAATATATGTATTAATTGGTTAAAAGAAATATATAGGTGAATGGACCATAAATACCCCTCAAACTCAGTTAAGTTTTAACTAGGTTAGTTCTTAATACCTGACATTAAAACAAATTAAAAGGTTAATACCTTAAACAGAAACAATAAAACCTTAATACTTTACATTAAAACTAGGTGGAAACCATAAAGACTAACGGTGTAATTTTTTCTTTTTAAAATAAAACTCGAATATATTTTGTAGTAATTTCTTGAAACGAGCCTTATAGACTAGTATCAATTAATCTTGCAATTCTTAGATGTTCTTTTTTAAAACATAAACATTTCACTCAATCTGGATCACTGAATATGTTTTTAGGAGAGTGGATATGTATAATGTATTGTATTGTTATTGCATTGCAATTTATACATCGGATCAATATAATGACAGATTTATTTTAGTTTGTAATAGGAATAATGGAAATAAATAATCCCAACTATTCACTATTGGCCAATAACAGTCCCAACTACGAAAATCACCAATATTGGTCCCAACTTTCGACATATTGGAAACCAACAGACCCAAACTAACGGAGGCTAACTCCGTTAGTGTGATGCTGACGTGGCATGCTTAGGTGGCAAGATGATCCTACGTGGCATCATACGTGGCATGCCACGTGGCAAAATAATCCTATGTGGCATCCTACGTGGCATGCCACGTGGCAAAATGATCCTACGTGGCATGCCACGTCAGCATCAGACTAACGGAGTTAGCCTTCGTTAGTTTGGGTCCGTTGGTTTCCAATATGTCGAAAGTTGGGACCAATATTGGTGATTTTCGTAGTTGGGACTGTTATTGGCCAATAGTGAATAGTTGGGATTATTTATTTCCATTTTTCCTTTGTAATATGAGTAACATAAGATACAATGTCATGTCATATAGGTAAGGCTCAATGCATGTCATGTTAGGCACCGAAAATATCGACATCTAGTGCTGCTTCAAAATAAGGGACATCTTTAACCTCTAGAAAGACGAATGCTTCCACTCCATTACCTTCCTCGTCGTCGATCAAATTTGCTAAATTTTTCATAGGCACAGTCCCAGGAACCGCCCAAACCGGCTTTCCGAAACCAAAGTCAGCTTCATAGAAAGGGAACTTACACCAACTAGTTATTGAAATCACATTCGTTGAGTTAGGAATGTTGGTCGTATTTAAGAAAGAGTTCAAAACCGTTGTTTGCCCTTGTTCGCTATCATGGTGTACTTTAGAGTAGTCATTCATAGCTTTCGTGATGGAATCGTTTAAAAGATTTACCAATGCTTCGGTTGTTTCAAGTATTGTTGGTTTCGTCGCACAAATCGCCCAAAGGTTGCCACAAGAATGCTTGGGTATCGAAGAAGCCATTTTTCCCCTTAGATTAATTGGTTGGGAGAGCATAGACTCTCTTGGATAATCATGTGTTGCGCGATCAACGCTAATGAGAGCCTTCCAAATGATCGCCGATACTAATTGTACCTTAGACAATCGTACACTTGTATTGGCCTTTTCTTTCATGATGGATATTGCACTCTCACTAAATGAAAGTCTCTTTCTTGTATATTTGTTTAACATATCATCATCATCGGTTACAAGTTGTAGCGGCATGGGATGGAGACCACGAGCTGGGAACAATGAACATGAGTTGAAACCAGGCCCTGTGAATTTGATATCATTTTCTTCGCGGTTCATGGCCGCCCATGTGTTTAGGAATGTGCATAGTGTCGATGCATCAACAACCGAATGCGTAGCACTTACACCAAGTGCCACACCTCCACACTCAAAGGTGGTCAACTGAATTGTAAGCACAACTTCTCTAGGTGTTATTTTCAATGGAATAAATTCATCAAGCGACATAATATTCACCTCAAGACCAAGAATACTTTCGAGTTTGATGTTAACTTTGGCTTGTATGAACTCAACACCTTCGTCGTTACAGTCAAGGGTTTGATTTTGTGCAACATATCTACCCGCGAGAGGGTAGAATTGTGTCAAGGTTTTTGCTAGGGAATTTTCTAGTTGGACAACAAACGTTTGGTCATGATTGCGATTTTTGGTGAAAAAAAGAACAATGGATACATTTACGAATGGCATGAGTTCATCTATGAACCCGTTCTTGTAGTGTTTAAGGTTTGAAGGAGTTGGGACCGATGGTTTTATGAATTTACTTGGTTGTTTTTGAAACTTCATCGTCTCTATTGTTTTTACACGATGTGAAGTGTTTTCAGCCATACCTTTACAGGGTTTTATTTATAATGTAAGAATTGATTTTGTTATTTATTGTAATAGAGATGCAACATGTTTGTTGACTTTATTATACATCTATAAGTTCATCATTTAATCGATCACCACATATTTCCCTATCCGCCACTTACCATTTTTTGTAATATAATTTTGATATATTTAACATGTGGATATCTAGAAGTTAAATAGAGATGCAACATCACTTGGAGACCTTATTATACATCACTAGGTGAAGGGACCGGTATTCTTTTTGGGAGACATGAGTTCGATTCTCACAGGCTGTATTTGAGGGACACAAGGCAATGATGGTGAGGCTTGTGGTCCAAGTGAGGCAAGTTCGATCCTGAGCTGACCCGGTTTTTATCCGGCTGTTACTCCAGCGAGGTAAAACTCGTGTGGAGGCAGTACGGTTTTCGGGCGGACACCGAAGCCCTCACCGTGCCAGCGTGGACCCGGTTCAGACAACATAGTCTGGGCATGTGAAAAGGGTTAGGACCTGCCGATTAGGCGGGTGTGATGAACTTCTGCCACTTCCGCTATGAAAAAGTCACTGTTCAAAAAAAAATATTCTTCAATCATGCCTTAAATTCATATTTTCAACGGTTGTCTTTTAAGGGGCATTTTTCGCCACATCGTCATCATACACTAGTACAAATTATAGGCTAAAGACGGGTGAATAAGCCTTTAAGACGGGGTTTTCAACCTCGTCTTTTGCCATCGCGTCTTTTGGTCACTCACCAAGAGACGGGGTTCAACAAACCCCGTCTTTTGCCCTGAACCCCGTCTTTAAGTCCATACATATATTATATAAAAAAAATAATAAATCGCGTCTTTAGTATACTTTTGACCCCGTCTTTTTAACCTTTTACAATATTATATTAATAAAAAATAACCCCGTCTTTAGCACACTTTAAAAAAAATCAGATTATTTATTTCAGAAACTACTAAACATGCTTCATATTCAATAAACTCAATTCGTCTCGGTTTTCATACCAAATTAAAATCTGCACAACAATTCAATCAGCCCAATACATCATTCCGAACTTGTTCAAAACGATCCAATACACATTCAATTCGAAAATACAAAGTTAATCTAATATCTAAATACACATTCTCCCAAAAAGCTAATCCAAGAGATTCCAAAAAGCTAAAATCATTGTCTAAAGCTAAACTAAATAGGAATATCTAACTCACTAAGTAAATTCGGAATCAACTCTTTACTAGAATATCAATCTCTTTGTCCTTGACGAATTTGGTGTCTTCCACATCTAAAATAAAAGTAAATACAAAATGTTAAGTTATAACATACAAAATAAACCAATGTTAACAAAACTAGTGTGTTGCGAAGTCGCGCGTTGTGAAACGATTAATTTAACTATTCCCAAACAATGCTCGCCCATCTCGTGTTGTGGCAAGGATTATTTGTTTTTCGTTATGTGTTCACTTGTACAATGACAATATTTCCATTCTAGATGTTTACATGATGACTTTAATTTGTTTTTTAGCAGCCATGTAACATAAGTGGTTTTTGACTTTAATTTGTTGTCTAACTACTACACCATACCACCAATCAAAGTCTAACTTTCTTTCGTATGCTAAGGCTATGGAGTGTGGAGACATGAAAAAGTTCATGTCTCTGTGCCACCTAGGATGTCACCTCACCATTTTGGTGTTTCAAGCATTTTGAGACATGAGTGGGGTGTGGAGAAAAATCTAATTGGAGACACAAACATGCATTTCAAAAAAAGAAAAAGAAAAACTCTCATTGGAGCGTTCATTTTGTCCCGGTGAAGACGGGGGGGGGGGGGGGGGGGCATGAGGGACGGGGCAAAAAATGGAGGACGGGGCAAAAAATGGAGGACGGGGGGCTTCGGGCATCTGCATACCGTATGGCCTAAATTATACTAGCAATAACTTTAATGTAGTTAATGTAGTTTAAATTATACTAGCAATAACTAATGTGACACCCGGCATATTTGGCTTAAACCTTATAGTAACATCTAAGTCTACCTTAGCGGGAAACGTTTATAAACGGACTTAACTAGGTTAGTTGAGTCGGGTCAAGTTGGGATTGTCCAGGGTTCAATGATCTGAAGGATCATTGGGAGTCATTTTGGGAATACACTAGTACCGGGTCCCGTTGTTGGTGACATTACATAAACTAATTAAGTGTATGTGTAGATTATGGGTCGTGTGGTGGATTATATACATAGATGTGTTTAAATGATGTGTAGATGATTATCCATGCTTAAATATGTTAAACATAGACTAAGGTTGCATGCTCATATGTTAAGGTGTGTTAGAATGCGTTAAACACGACAAACTGGAAAACTAGATAAACATAGGTTCTGGTTCGACCACTTCGAGTGGTCGAAGGTGGAATTATTTTTTGGTTCGACCCTTTGTAAATGGGCGAACCTGGGATGTGGAATTGAAAGAATTCCCTTCGACCAGGACAGGGCTCATTCGACCCTGTGAAAGGGTCGAAGGAGGCTACCTTCGACCACTAACAGGGGGCGAAGGTGGAATAGTATAAATACCAAACTTTGTCATTTTTCACCATTTCACAAACCCTAACCGTCTCAAAACACTCTCAAACGATTTTAATCACTAAGGAAGGAGTTTTTGCTCTTCTTTTGCATAATCTAACCTATCAACAACATCTAAACAAGAATCCAATGTGTGTTCCTAATCCTAAATCTTTTTAAGGCATTTTAATCCGTTTTTATCTAACCCTAAATGTCCAGATCTGTTCTAAGGAAGTTTTATCAATAAAAACCTTTTAAACATCTTTCTAAACCTAAACCCTATCATTAAACATAGGTTTTGTATCAATAAACATATGTTAAGTATGTGTTATGTGATGATATGTGTTGTTTAATGATTTGCTGTTGTTCTAATGCTAGAAACATGATCTAAGGTTGCTATTGATGTTGGTTTATTGTTGTTTAGGGTTACAATTAGATAGATAGTGATATTATGGGTATTTTGGGGATTTTATGAAATCTAGGGATTGTGCATGTTATGTATTATTAATAAAATGAATGGAGGTTTTTGATTTCAAGATAAACTGAGCATTTGTAGATGATTATGGGTTAGTATTAAAAAGTTTCCAAATTGGGTAAAGATTTCATGCATGATGTGACATTTCCATAATTTTGCCATTTTGGGAAAGTATTAAAACAAGCTGGTTTTGGGGCAAAATTGGTGGGGATTTGTAGGGATAAGTTAATCATACTTGACTGCTGTGTTGGATGATGTTTCAAGGTGTTTCGAATGTGTTTGAAGCGTTTTTAGGAAAATTTGTACAACAGGGGCGAACCTGGACTCCTTCGACCCAACGAATGGGCGAAGGAGAGAATCCAGGGTCGAACCTGGAAAATGTTGGGCGAACCTGATCAAACGGTCGAATGTGGAAAAACGGGCGAAGGAGAACTTAAATACGGGCGAAGGAGACTTAAAACGGGCGAAGGAGATTTAATCTGACTGGTTCGACCGTTCTGATGTAGAAATGAGATTTTTGATACAAACTAAGTGTTTTATGCTTGAACCTTGTGTGTAATCTATGTATATTTGATTAGTTAGGGTAATGAGTCACCAACGGGATGCCGGGTCGGTCTAGTGTGTCGGTTGAACATTTAAACACGCTTTAGAACATACTTGGTTACGATCTGGACAATCGGGGACTAGATAACCTTATGGTTACTAGTCGGAACACTTATGTGAACATTTTGATAGATCACCGGTAGAGGGATTATCAAGGGCTTAGCATTTTACTAGTTATCGAAGAACGCAATCTAAGGTGAGTTCACGGCCCCACTTTTACTGCTTTAACTTTTGGGTGAGAAAACATGCGCTAAACTATTTTGGTAACATATGTCATACTATGGTTTTTAACTTTGTATTGCTATACGATCTTTGGAAGTCCCGGGGAAACCATGAATGTGCGGGGATGCACAACGGGGGAAATGCGGATAGATCTATTGGGCGTGACCTGCCCCACTCGTCGGCTTGGAGGGCCGGGCGGGTGCATGTTGTCTCGAACTGGAACATTGGTATCATGCTGAACATTCGGGCTGCTTAAACATATGCTAAACATTGCTAAACGTGTCTAGTAATGGTTCCAATCGTAGTAGTAATAAAACATACGCCTACCTAGCGTACTTGGTAACACTGATATAGTATGGACATGGTAACATTTGGTAACACTTGGTAACATATTGAACAAACCTGTGAACTCACCAGCATTATATGTTGACGTCTTTTGGAATGTTTTTCTCAGGTCGCTAAGGTAGCAACAAATGGAACTAGGCGCACGGGTCTGCATTGGCGTCTAGACTTAGTTCATGTTTTGTAATAAACACTTGGTACATTTGGGTCTATGGTCTGTTGATGGGTTGATTTAAGGATGTGTATAAAAACACCCATAAGATGCATTTTAAAGATTATTCAGTGTCAAATGGTGTTGCTTTGATCTTGTTATGTCATTTCAGGATTTGACAACAAAAAGGAAGCAAAAATGACGTTTTGGAGTTGCTTGGGCAAGAAACGGAGGCATACGCGAGTTGGAAAACCAAAAATGGACATCTGAGGGAGGTTAGCGTAGGATACGCCAAAAATGGCGTATCCTACGCCAATTGCGTAGGGAGTGTCCGAAATCCCTACTGGAATGAATCCGTATCGGCGCCTAATCAGAAGAAAGGTCCCATACCGGAAATATCGAACAGTAAATGCTATACCGGAAATGCGAAACGCCAATTGCGTAGGGAGTGTCCAGATAGTTAGCGTAGGCCAGCAAAGATTGGCTAAGGCTGAACAGGATTTGCGTAGGATACGCCAAAATTGGCGTATCCTACGCTAAAAGTCAAAGTGGTCAAATTGTTTCCTTTTTCAAGTCAAAACTGATGGGATCAAGTGTTAATTGTGATTTTATGGTCCTTGACTGCGTGGGGAGCTGTTTTGATCTCATTTTTCAATATAAAAATCATCACCATTGAAGAGAAATTATCACACAATTATTCTACAATCATTTTTCTACACAATTTCTTGGAAGATTGAAGAGCACATTTTGAAGATGATGAACACCATAGCCATGTTTGGCTAAAACTCTTGTATTACACTAGGGATGTAAGTTTTGATACCTAGGGCTTTAACATTTGGGCATTGCATTGTTTAAACTTTCGATTAATGTTTGTATGTACTTGAATTACCAGTGTTGATTAGTGATTAATCTGATGTTGAAATCATTTCTAGTTAATTGATCTTGTGCCAATTTCTAAATGATATGAACATGGTTCCTTGCATCAACACTATCATAGGATTGTATGTTCTAAATGATGAAGTATAGTTTAGTCCATTGTGAATGTTGATAAAACTTGATACCTAAGTTTATTGAGCAATCAATCCGTTAGTACCAATAGCATTATCATTGTTTATCCAATTATGTCTAATTGTTGAAAGCCTTAGTGTTCAATTACCCAAATCCTTAGTGTAATCATCTCTATCTTATTGTTACAAGTATTATTAATCATTTCTTACAAATTTCATTTTAAGCTTCATATTAATCAACAACTATTCAATCAATTCTAAACATCAATTCATAACTCATATAAGTAATTAGCACTTTCATAATCGACAATTTTAAAGTTAACTAGGAAATACTCACTAACCACACGCTCCTTGGATTGATACCCTACTTACCCTATATACATAGGTTAATTAGGTTTTGCATGACCCTAACGACAGGTCATCAAATGGCGCCGTTGCCGGGGAGCTAGTGTGCTTAGTGTTTATTGAGTAGTTAATAGTGTGATAATCTGTTTAAATTGTTGTTTGGTTTATTTTCTACTTTTCCTTGTTACGCGGGGTGTGTTACTTGTGCAGTTACAGGTAGTGCATGCGTACGCGACATTCGGGGAGAACTTCTCCTTTAGTGTTTGAACCGGAAATTGAACGAGTAGCAAGAAGAAACCGACAACACCGGTTAGAGGAGCCGATTCCTTCTAACTCCCAATCACCACCCATAATTCAACCTTTGTCTTTTGAAACCGTTCAAATGGCAAGCTCAAACCCAAATCGCCGTTCAGGTGAAAATCGAAGACCACCCACTCCACCTCATCAAAATCAAACCCAACAACACCCACCTCACCAACCAATTCACAACCGAAATCCCAACACCCGAAATGTAAACCAAGGTCCTTCTATGTCTAACCGTGGCAATCCCACATTTGATCCGGTCAATCGGTACAATGAAGCCGGATATGAAGATTATGTTGAGAATATTGAAGAATTGAGGGCGAACATTAATGATGATGATCCATTCAGTGTACCAAGTTATCAATCATCAGACAGAGTTAGTGTTCATTCCTACCACTCGGGAGAAGATGAATATTCTGAAAGGGATTACAATGAAGATGATGAGGATTGGGGCTACAGAAATGTTAGTGATGATTATAGAGATGAGGAAGAGTATCACGGTGATAATAGTTCTAACGTGGGTGCAAATCGAAACAGGGACAATGATGGTTATTACAATCACGTCATTAGTAATCATCAACCAAGACAAAACCCAAGAAGACATCAAATTCCCAATATTCACCAAAACCGGGGTGAAAATTTTGTGGGCCGAGCAGAAAGAAGACCTAATGGGGGAAGACAACATAGAGGTGAAGAGGTTAATGCTCCAAGGTGAAGGCCCCCAGTTCCAATGCAAGGAGTTAACGGTCGGTTTAGACCACTTGCATCCGAGAACGAATCACCTATTGTACCACCACCTCTAGGGAGAAGATCCTTTGATTGCAAGCCCAATTACATCAACATCATTCCTCATTTTCATGGGATGGCTAATGAAGACCCGTATGATCACTTATCCGAATTCAAGGCAATGTGTGGTACTATGGGAGGTCATAATTTTTCATTAGATGAAGTACAGTTGAGGCTATTCCGGTTTTCTCTCAAAGATAAAGCAAAGACATGGTTCCTCACTTTACCCGCACACAGCATCTACACTTGGGGGGAAATGCAACAAGTATTTTTGGATGAATATTTCCCCAGTTTTAAAACAGATGCGGTACGGTTAGAGATTCGTTCTTTTCAACAACTACAAGGGGAACCGCTTCATGAAGCTTTTACTCGTTTCAAGGAATTAATTCGAAAATGCCCACACCACAATATTGACCTTTGGGAATTGGTTAGCAGTTTTGTGAATGGACTGAGCAAGGAGGAGAGAAAATATCTCAAGTCTACTAGCAATGGAACATTGTTGTCTAATCCGGAGCAAGAAGATTGGGATTTTTTGGAGCTAATGGCGAAGAATTCAAAGTCGGAGGAGGCAGCTGATCGAAGAACCAAACACCCGGTCTCTAAATCTCTTTCCGATGCAGATTCAAGTTCCAAGGACCGAATTGCTCAGTTGGAGAGAGAGTTGGCAAGAATGAAGAAACGGGAGGTGTCATCGGTACAATACCCCGTGTGTGATAATTGTGGAGATTTGGGGCATAAAGCTAGTGAGTGCTCCGGCGATATGGGTCAAGCAACCGAAGAGGTGAATCAAGTGTATGGAGAAAGAAAGTATGACATGAACTCCAACACTTACCATGCAGGCTTGGGAAACCATCCTAACTTTAGGTATGGTAATCCCGCTAACCAAATGAACCCGAATTTCCAATCGGGAAATCAAGGCGGTAGTGGGCAATATCAAGGTCGCCAAGGTGGTAATCAAGGTGGTTACCAAAGAAATAACTACAATCAAGGTGGTAACCAAGGATACAACAACAATTATCAAAGAGGTTACAACCAAGGCGGCTCTTCAAGCAATCAAGGAAACTCTTCTGGAAATCAAGGTGGTGATGAATCTTTGAGTTCAAAAATGGATGCTTTAATGAGCATGATGAAAGACGCCAACAATGACATCAAGGAAATAAAGAAAGGGAATGAGGTGAGGGATAAATCTCACGAGGCCTTGGCTAAACAAGTGGGTCAACTAGCGGAAGAAATGGCTCAATGGAGAGGAAGCACGGGGAAGCTTCCTAGTGATACCACTATCAACCCACAACATCAAGCATCGAGCTCAAGAAACAATCAAAGCGTGCATATAAATGCGGTGAGTTTTATTTTGAATGATAAGATTGTGGGTAATGAAACAACTCCACCACAACAATTTGTTGATGGTGTGGTGGAGGAGGTTGATAGTGATGATGAGCAGGAAGAGGAAAATATTTCGCAAAATAATTTTGAAGTTAAAAATTATAAAAAATCTTTTTGCGAAAAGTGTTTAAATGAGATGGCTACTAAGACAAGTGTGGGGATGGAGACTAATACCATCCCATATCCTACAGCTTTAGTAGACCTAAACAATGTGTCAAAGTGGAGCCCACCAAAGGACGAGAGGTGGGAAAATTTTAAACAAGTCAAAATAAATTTACCACTTATTGATGCAATTGAAAAAATTCCTGCTCATGTTGAATGTGTGAAAGAGTTGAGCAACCAAAACAAGCACAACGAGTTGCCTAAACATTTAGGGGCACATGTTCGTGCTGTTTTGTCGGATGCTCTCCCCCCTAAACTTCAAGATCCAGGAGCCCCATTGATTCCAATTCAGGTTGAAGAATTTAAAATAGAAAGGGCGCTCCTAGATCTTGGAGCATGTGTGAGTATATTTCCTGGGAGTCTGTTTGACCAATATGACTTTGGTCCACTACATGAAATTAACACCAAGGTGGTGTTAGCTGATCAGACTCCCACGCATCCAAGGGGGATGGTGAATGATGTGTTGGTGAAGGTAGAGGATTTCTACTACCCAGTTGATTTTTTGGTGGTAGACTATGTAAGTAGTGCTAAAAACACACAACCCACCGTTATACTGGGTAGGCCGTTCTTAGCAACTGCGCATGCTATTATAAATTGTGCTAATGGAACGGTACGCATGAAGTTTGGTGACCGTGAGTTATATTTAAATGTATATCCAAATTTGTCTAACTCGGTTGTTGATGAGAAATGTCCCAAAAATGACATTTTTTATAGTGGTGGCCCTCTTGTAAAAGAGGATCACCCAAAAGAGGATTTTTGTGTCGTTAACAGGTTTGGAGCAGTCAAGAACAGGACAGTGAAAGGAAGGAAGACGAAATGGAGGAAACCGCCTGATTTGGACAATGAAACAAGAACGGAAAAGATGGTTGACCCGGTTAGGACCACCTTAAAGGACTTACCGGAACGTAGGAGGGTTGCATCTTTAGAGGCGGAGGGAGGAAGGCATCCAACTCGACCACCATGAGGTTGGTGTATTCGGTCTGGCTGAAGACCCTTAAACTTAGCGCTTCCGGGAGGCAACCCGTTGATCAGGTCCATGTATTTTTTTTCCTTATTATATTAATTGCGTGGGCATGATCAATTTATTTACGTTTGGTGTGCTAGTTATTTTATGCTTTTCAATTTTATTTTGTTTTTGTTTGTTTTGGATGCTTTAATGTTTTGAGTGTGAGCCTAGGGTATACATCACCAGTGAGTGTTCAATGAAAAAAGGGGAAAAATGAAGGATAGGAAGCATTCAATTATGGAGAGCAAGGATTCACCGATGGAACGGAGACATCATATGTTTATCAGGTGCTTTCTATTCTTTAATCTTATGTGTATTGTTGAATAAGACTTGGGTGGATCTTTAGCTTTCGCTTTAGAAAGGGATGTAGTGGGGTGGAACAAAAGCATCCTCACACATATTTTTGAATTAATTGGCTATTTGGTTCCCTTATTCGTGCAAAGACCCACATTGAGGACAATGTAACTTTTAAGTGTGGGGATGGGGGAATAGCCATTTAAAAAAAAAAATAAATAAATAAATAAAGACCCTCAAGCTTAAACTGTAAGAAAACCAATTTTTCTCACCATGATATTGGATCACAAAATTCGACCCCTAGTCATGGTCATAATTCTTTAAGTTCCTTGATGTGTTTTTCCAAGGATGGTTTTTGCAAAATATGGATTGCCTAGTTAGAAAAGACTAAGGAAGAATATAGCACTTTTGCATATCGGCAACCCATATTCCCTTTAGGTTCAGGAAGAGATTGTTGAGCCACCACAACATGCTAACACCCTACAAATATCTGTTCCACATCCTCCGGCATGTTGTGTTCAATTGAATTGAGTGTACTATTATAGGCGCATAAGGTAGAACTTGTAATTTTTGATACGCCTACTACTCTAGATTGATTGTGACACAAGAATGATTAAGGCATTAGGTCTAGCTAGCCTTTTACTCAAAAAAAAAAAAAAAAAAAAAAAAGTTTTCCCTAGATAAACAAATTTGAGCCTTTAACTTTTCATTTGACTACCCATTTGACCCATCAAGCCTTCTCAACTCATTTTGACCCAAATGATGAAAATTCGGTTGTAGGATTTTGAATTGTATTGTATGTAGTTGAAAAAAAAAAAAAAAAAAACTGAAAAAAAAGCATGAGAACAAATACGCTTCAAACAAATGAGAGTTCTCATAGAAAAGCACAAAAATATGCTTGAATTAGTAATTGAATAAAAGGCGAAGTTTTGCCTTATAGTTTAGATAGTTGATGTAATAAAAGTCGAATTTTCATCATTATAGTCACTTGTAAATATCCCTTTCCATACCCTTCGCCTAGCCCTATTACAACCCGTTTTAAAGACCTTTTGACTTGTGTCACTTTTGAAAAATATTGTGGAAGGTGATTGAATTGCAAGCTTATGCTAACATGCCCTATGATCGGTTTCGAGTGATTGATACGAAATACTAGCATATTATTTGCTAGCTGAGATAGTAAACTGAGTGGAGTGAACCATTGTGAGGGGTGTGCAAAAGTGTGAAATCGAATCTAGTTGGATTTAGCTAGGCAATTGTTTTAAACATATAAAAACCTTGGAATGTAAATCTACTGACAGGCGTAAGTCTTGTGAATTGGAGTATGACTAGGGACCAATTTTGAGAATCGATAAAATGGTTGGAAATTAATTAGATTGTTGATTGAGCATGGTTTATTGATTTGCTTGAGGGCAAGCAAAAGACAAGTGTGGGGATGTGATGGGTTGATTTAAGGATGTGTATAAAAACACCCATAAGATGCATTTTAAAGATTATTCAGTGTCAAATGGTGTTGCTTTGATCTTGTTATGTCATTTCAGGATTTGACAACAAAAAGGAAGCAAAAATGACGTTTTGGAGTTGCTTGGGCAAGAAACGGAGGCATACGCGAGTTGGAAAACCAAAAACGGACATCTGAGGGAGGTTAGCGTAGGATACGCCAAAAATGGCGTATCCTACGCCAATTGCGTAGGGAGTGTCCAGATAGTTAGCGTAGGCCAGCAAAGATTGGCTAAGGCTGAACAGGATTTGCGTAGGATACGCCAAAATTGGCGTATCCTACGCTAAAAGTCAAAGTGGTCAAATTGTTTCCTTTTTCAAGTCAAAACTGATGGGATCAAGTGTTAATGGTGATTTTATGGTCCTTGACTGCGTGGGGAGCTGTTTTGATCTCATTTTTCAATATAAAAATCATCACCATTGAAGAGAAATTATCACACAATTATTCTACAATCATTTTTCTACACAATTTCTTGGAAGATTGAAGAGCACATTTTGAAGATGATGAACACCATAGCCATGTTTGGCTAAAACTCTTGTATTACACTAGGGATGTAAGTTTTGATACCTAGGGCTTTAACATTTGGGCATTGCATTGTTTAAACTTTCGATTAATGTTTGTATGTACTTGAATTACCAGTGTTGATTAGTGATTAATCTGATGTTGAAATCATTTCTAGTTAATTGATCTTGTGCCAATTTCTAAATGATATGAACATGGTTCCTTGCATCAACACTATCATAGGATTGTATGTTCTAAATGATGAAGTATAGTTTAGTCCATTGTGAATGTTGATAAAACTTGATACCTAAGTTTATTGAGCAATCAATCCGTTAGTACCAATAGCATTATCATTGTTTATCCAATTATGTCTAATTGTTGAAAGCCTTAGTGTTCAATTACCCAAATCCTTAGTGTAATCATCTCTATCTTATTGTTACAAGTATTATTAATCATTTCTTACAAATTTCATTTTAAGCTTCATATTAATCAACAACTATTCAATCAATTCTAAACATCAATTCATAACTCATATAAGTAATTAGCACCTTCATAATCGACAATTTTAAAGTTAACTAGGAAATACTCACTAACCACACGCTCCTTGGATTGATACCCTACTTACCCTATATACATAGGTTAATTAGGTTTTGCATGACCCTAACGACAGGTCATCTGTAACTTGTTAAATGCTTCCGCTACTGATTTTAAGATTATGAAAACTGTGTCTTTTTGAATGTCATGTATCTTCATATAGAGTTGTTTATTGTGACCGTTGACTTGGATCCTGGTTAGCCATGCGCCTCGCGGTAAAACTCCGCATGTGGAAATTTGAGGGTGTGACAACTAAAAACGAGATCAAAGTTGCGAGATAAAATTTCAACCAAACTGAGCATGCTGCCAATCAATCATACTTTCTTTCATATGCTAAACAACTGATTAAAATATACTTATTATAATTTAAGTTACATCACAATAACTAAACACATTTATTCATATTAACACCGACCTTGATACCCAAATAATCAAAAGGAAATGAGCCCACTTTGCAATCCAAAATCGATTGGCGTCGTGGAAGGCTAACACCCTTTCTATGGGAGGTCGTTTAACTTTAGTCAAGTCGGTTCTTGCCAGCTTACCGGTGTATTATCTTTCGCTCTACAAGGCTCCGGTAAAAGTTACGGATCACATAGAGCGTTTGATGCGCAATTTTCTTTGGGGTGGTTCTGTTGAAGATAGAAAAATGAGTTGGGTGGGATGGGATATTGTCACTTTGTCAAGGAAAAATGGTGGTCTGGGTATCTCTAAGTGAAAAGATGTGAATATTGCGTTGTTGACTAAATGGGCGTGGAAGTTTAAAACACAACACAATAGTGTGTGGAGGAATGTGGTGGAGATTATTCATCGAGCGAAATGTAGGTGGAACTTCCTGCCTATTAATCAGAGGGTTAAAGGTTGTTGGTTGAGTATACACAAGGAATTGTTTAAAAGAAGCTTCAATGATAGAAAGATTGATTCTCTTATCTGTCCTTGTATGGGAAATGGTCATCTGGTCCGATTCTGGTTTGATCCCTGGATAGGCGATACATGCTTAAAGATGAGATGGCCGAATTTGTTTAGACTGGAAGTTCAAAAACAGGTGGTGGTTGCTGATCGTTTAAAACGACACGGTATTAATTTGCGTTTTCACCTGGAATGGAGAAAGGGTGTGTCCACTGTTAGCGAGCTTTCTGAGATGCAAGACTTGCATTTTTTACTGAAAAATGCCATTCTCACTGATGCCGAGGATAGGTGGAGCTGGGATAATGACGCTGGGACTGGTTTTTCCGTGGCGGCAGTCAAAAAATTGATTAGGGATGGGTCGGAAGTGCAGCGGAATCATAGATTTAAATGGGAGTCATGGGTGCCCATAAAAGTTAACCTTTTCTTGTGGAGAGCAGAAATGAATCGAATCCCTACTAAAGTGGCACTTCGATCTAGACACATTGATATTCAGCACGTTAATTGCGCTCTTTGTGATACTGAGGAGGAGGAGGATGTTCATCATTTGTTCATGGGGTGCGGGTTCACATTCGGAGTTTGGTCGGCTATCGGCAATTGGTGCAAGATTGGGCCCATGTTCATGTTTGACTTCGAGGACCTGCTAACAGCTCATACGTTTCTGCAGGGAAGTTCATGGCACAAAAGGATCGTAAAAGGAATTATTATGATATCCTGTTGGGCGATTTGGAAGACTCGAAACTTGAAAGTTTTTCAAAGGAAAAACCCGAATGTATCGGAAGTTGTTTGTTTGATCAAATCTTGGGCGTATCTTTGGTTGAAGAATAGGTCTAGGTTTTCGGATATTACTTGGAAGAATTGGATTGTTAACCCTGTGTATATGTTGTAAGTTGTTTGTAGCGGTCCTCGCTTTGAGGGCGCGCTCTTTTCGTTAATGAAGTTTTCTTTTCAAAATAAAAATAAAAAAAGAAGATAAAAGCACAGAGAGAATTTCAGTAAGATATGTCCCTAACATACCCAAACCAACCCACCAAGACCTCACATGCGGACGAGTTCCAGCCCGGCAATCAACACATACCCTTCCTAAACCATGGCATAAAGACATAACATAGGTACCTGAGGTGTTCTTGAAGGGTCTGAAACACTCGATGTCGTCATCCGCTTCTCGATCTTTTTTGGGCAGCCCTTATTGGCACCTTCCATAATTATTTGGACGTCGTTTTCATCCCGGAAACACCTCTCAAACAGCTACAAAAGACCTCTACTTGCTGATACATTGTACCACACAATTTGGTCTCGAAATCCCGTCCGAAAGTGTGACGTTCCTATCTAGCTATTTAAAACATCCCTGGTAAACTCATCCAGATTCTTACCATCATCAGTTAAAATACAAATTAATCAAATTAAACATTCAAAAAATTTAAAAAAAAAATATTTAGTACAATATGATCCTATATATTATCTTTTTTTTTTTTGAAAGGCTTAGTTTAGTGGAAATCTTTGTACACCCCTAACCTAGCGGTCCCAAGTTCGAATCCCTACCTACACACCGGTATCCTCCTTGCCTAAGCTCAAACCGTCACAGGGAATTTTTTTGTGGTGTGCATAAATCGAACCTGTGACCTACCACCAGGATGAGAACCCCTAAGGGAAAACCCACCCTACCTCAAACCAGCTAGGATGGAGATCATGGGCGATCCTATATATTATCTACTGTTGTTCATTGTGATCCATTAAGGCCTAATATGATCAATTAAGACATACATGAAATATTATTCTCCATTATGGTCTATTAAGACAAACATTTATGATCTAGTATTGTCCATTGTAATCCATTAAGGCCCAATATGGTCCATTTACACATTTATTATCTACTATTGTCTTTTGTGATCGATTAAGACCCAATATGAGCCATTAAGACAAATATGATCTGCTACTATCCATTGTGATTCATTAAGGCGCAATATGATTCATTAAGACATTAGAATCAAAAGATGGGGTTGAGTTGAATTTTTTTCAGATTATTTTGTTATGTTGGCTATAAAAGACGGGGTTGAGTCAAATTTTTTTGAATATTTTATTATGTTGGCTAAAACGGTTACTAAGATGTATTATAGTATTTTTTTTTTTAAATATTTTTTAGAGTTTATATATAAAATTCTAATAGCAAAAGACGGGATTTTCTTAAAAGACGGGGTTTAGATTAAAGGATGGGGTTTTGAATCAAAAGACGGGGTCGTGTTGATTTTTTTTAATATTTTATTATGTTAGTTTAAAGACAGGGTTTTCTTTAAAGAAGGGGTTTAGACTAATAGACGGGGTTTTTGATCAAAAGACGGGATTGGGTTGAATTTTTTTTAAATATTTTATTATGTTGGCAAGGATATTGTTATTATATTGAGCAAAAACGTGGTTCAAACCAAAAACTCCGTCTTTAATTTTTAACCTCGTCTTTAGCTCGCTTTTATACTAGTGATAATGCCCCTTCAAAAATGTGTAATGGTTAACCTCTTTTTAATGCTCTTTTAATAATTATTTTCCTTATTTTTCTCATCTTTGAGCATTATACTAGAAATGCCTCTCTTTCTTCATGCCCCTATAATGCCCAGGGGGCGGTGTTAAGGGCGTTATCAAGCTCATTCATGCCCACATAATGCCCATTACACATGGTATAAACATTTAATAATTCTTCAATTTATGACTGGCAAATTACATTAAAACATGTAGGCGGGCAACAAGTTGCGCCACCACACCTTTCTAAATCGCAAAACCCAATCTACTAAACACAAACCCCTGCCCCCTTAAAGTCGAAACATTGCTATGAATAACCTGTTGGACCCTTGTCAAGAAATGGATAGCTTCCGGTGCTAAGGAGCTAAAGGTATCAAAAGCCAATGGGACAAAAACATGTTGGTTATCTTCACAAGCTTAAATGAGTTAGGTATCAAAAATCAAGGGGACGAAAACATGTTGGATGTCTTTTCAAAATAAATCTTATTTTAATACACAGTTAGATATGTTTGATCAACAATATCAATATAGTGCATCTTTAATAACATTCTTCTATATATTAAGTTAAAGACACTTTAATAGTGTCACTTACTAACATGGGCAATATATATAATAATAATTTGCCTACCATTCTTGACTTTTGTATACAACCTTTGACTTTAAAAGGCCTACGCCACCCATTGGTAACTCACAGCCGCTAATTGAAAAATGTGGGCTCATATTTAGTGAACAATTAATGGGCAATTGTGGGCCTCATATTTGGTGAATAAGTAATGGGCCGCGGTTATTGGAATACTTTGGGTGTAACACCTCAACCGATGGCGGAAACATCGAGGTGCCACGTAGTGATGATTGTTCGGTAGCTCATGGCAATACACATGTTCAAATAATCCTTTATTCCATTACATATAATTTAAACTAAATACATCCAATTGTCACAAACTGAAATTTTTACATGCAATGATAATAATCAACTTCAAATAATCTCCTCTTGGGATAGCAATAGACTTCAAGCACCATTGTTCCCTGAAACTGTTAAGTTTGGAAAAGATTGGGGGGGTCAACTAAAAGTTGGTGATAATACATAGACCTAGTCTAGCAATAAGTTTGTAAATTTTAAAAGTTTAGCAATTCATATGTCTATTGTATATCAAAGTCTACATGTGGAAACAAAAACACAAATGATAGTATGCACATAATCAATCCTCCGACAAAGTTTAGGTCCTTCCCGCATCTACGGTTCTCCTTATAAAGTTTAGGTCCATCCTGCATCCATGGTTCTCCTTATAAAGTTTGGAATGATAACAATCACCCGCGCTCCCCATAGAAATGGTCAACGAATCTAGGCGGGGTTGTCAATCCAATAGATCTATCATTGTATATCGCCAGCTTGATCAAGGTTAATGATTATGTAAGTTTAAGTTTAAGTCTAACAAGTTTTTGTCTATGACATGTGACATCAAAGATTTACAACTAGACACGTATGAAGAATTTCTCAAGTAAAAAGCATAAAGTTTCAAGCATAAAAATTTGCATAAACGAGGCTATGTAAACTCACATTAGCAAAGTATCAAGTCCTTTAGAATATAATAAAGTGATCCAAACGTTGCCAAGTATTACCCTATGTTTAAGGCAATAAATAAGTGTTGGAAAAACTTAAAAGTCTAAGTTGTCTAGTCTAAAAGTATTCTAGAGTTCCTAATTTGGGGATCGACAATTGTTTAATTGTTAATTTAGAATACTAGTTAATGAAATAATAAATAAAGAATTTAGAAATAAATAAATAAAAAAGAATTTTTGTAAGATCTTGATTAAAGGTAGTTGTATTAAAATGTTGTAATGTGAAAATAATTTTTATAATATTATTTTCTTAATTAATGAATATATAATACATTATAATTTATTTATCAAAATATAGTATTAATATTTAAAAATATTAAATTCATAAATTTCAGATCATAAAATTATATTTCTGATCTAAATGAATAAAATTAATTTATGTGAAATTTTGATACAAAAATAAAGAAAAATGGATTTATCGTGAATTATTTATGATTAAAATAGCAAAAATTAATTAAAAATACTAAACAAATGTTTTTCTGAAATTAAAATTTAATTCTGGAAATTTTATTGATTTATAAGTTTAAAATAATTTTTGTGAAATTTTATAAAATTGTTTAGATATTTTTATAGACTTTTAGATTTATAAATAAATAAACTTATAATATATTATATATATATATATTAAATAAATTATTTTTGAAAAACTAAAAATTGTATGATAAACTTTACCATCTAAATAACATAAAATAAATTTTATAGAATTTATAAATCATTTTTGGTATTTAAAAACTATTTTAAAAGATAATTAGAAGAAATAACAAACCAAGATTTGCTAAAAAAATATGTTGCAGCTACCAGAAGTCGAACCCGGGCCTCTGCCCGGTTCGGGTGTTTTAAATCACAAGTCCATACCATCTGGTCTGGACCTGAGAACGTTTTGATTTAGTAACGGGGTTATTGATCGACTAGTAACGGGGAACAAAACATGTATTAAATTAACACTTACAAGTCTCGATGATACACGATGAATCAGGTCAAAGGAAAAGTCAAAGAAGGCTCAATTTCACAGATTATAGTGAAAACCAAAAAGAATTTAGAATAAGAGGATGATTTTCGGCACTTTTAGGTTGAAAAGGAGAGTCTGATTTATACTAACACGAAAGAATTGTATGATTGGAAAGTTTGACCCGTTCATTAACTCATGCGCGTAATTGTGCATAAGAATGGAATGTTTTGAAAGAGATTGGCGTGGAGAATACGCGTTAGTGACATGTCAATCGAGTCCCTTCCATAAACAGCCCATTGGTGCTCGATTTTGAAATCAATTGGATGGATTATCAAATGTTGACTTTCTGGTTTGACTGGTTATGCTTTAGGAAGATGTTAAGTTTTATTGGTTTCTGGTTATATCACAAAATGGGCCTGTGGCTTAGTGGTTGGTGTTATTGGTGTTAAGCTGTTGAGTCTATTTGGACGCGGGTTCGAGTCCCGATTCAAACATTTATTTTTTGTTGAGCATTTATGATATATATACTATATTATTTTATATATATATTATGATTACACAAGGTTAAAAATGTTGCGAAAAAAATTTAAAACATAGTAAAACGTCGAGATCCAAAGATTTTATTAAAACAATTATTAATATAAGGTGGTTAAAACATATATTGTTTTTGAATTCATGTCAAACGAAAAATATACTAGGTAAAGTGGTGGTTTTATTAATTAAAAATTTGGGAAAAAATATGCGATGTTACATTGGGCTGCAGATGAAGTCAACAATAGGCAACACAACTGTTGTAATGTTAAGGCTGGTCTGCAAGGTAATGGGCCGCGAGTATTTTTTTTTACCCAACTGTTGTATGGTCTGTAAGGTAATGGGCCGCAAGTATTTGTTTTTTGCCCACAACTGTTACTTCATGTTATGTTTAATGTCCACGAAACTCTCAACACAATAGGAGCCCCTGCAGCGAGGCGCAGGGAACCAATATATCGTGACTTTATTTGTGTCGCATTCCCGCAGCAATGCATGGGTATACTGATACCGTAACGAACCGATACCGATCGAATTTGTGTTGCATTCCCATGGCAACGCACAGGTTATATGCCCCTAGTTAACTGAAAGTTCTCAGGCTCTTAAAATAATGCTAATTATAAATTATTATCCTTGAAGATAAAAGCTAGCACATTTGATCAATGATCATGATTTGTAGTAGTTCTAAATACTTGATTTTATTTTTAATTTACGAATTTAATCTGTTAGATAAAAAGATATAAGAAAGAGTTATTGTACTGGTTTCCCACAAGTGACCTTTTTATTACTTTGAAAGTTAATAAAATACACATTAATAAAATACACTTGGAAATTGAGCCGGCAAAAACCATCGACAACTAAAACGGCTAGGAATTAGCTAGACACTGAAAACTTACATAAAGTACATTGAGGACTATAAACTAGGGATGAGCATATTGCACGGAATACCGAATCGATACCGATCCTGAACCAAAGTTGTTCTATATCGTTATCAGTACTAACGTTTAGAGGTTTTCTGTTTCGGTATCGGTACGGGATCCGTATGGTATCGGGATTTTAAGGTAAAACACCGATACCATACTTGTACCATACCGATACCGAACCGATACCGTACCGTGTCATATGTTTTTGGTATCGGTATTGGGTTTTGAGAGTTTTTGGGATCGGTATTTTCGTGATCGGTATCGGTTGGTACCGTCGTACCGATACCGTCCCGAGCTTATCCCTAGTATAAACAAACCAATAAAAGGACAACGCATGTAAAAACAAAGCTAACTAGCTACACATTAGCTGACGGATAAAAGCACGAGCTAATCCTTAGCTGGTGGCTAAAAGCGCAAGTGATGGAATGGGTTTGGAATGGATGTTTAAGGACAAAATTACACGGATGGTGCCTGTGGTTTTCATGTAATAACGCCTTAAGGTACTAAGCAACTTTTTTAACTTCTTTAGGGCCCATGGTTTAGTTTTTGTAACGAAAATGGGTATTAAGGTTTGTTTTTGTAACAATATTGGGTACTAATACTAACTATCGTTAAATTTTCTGTTAACTTTAGTTAAAGTGATTAAAATGCCTTTTTATAAACTAGAGGGACCATTATGTATTAAACTTCATTTACAAAACCTTTAGTACCCAAACATGAAACTTTAGATAAACCACAGGGACTAACCATGTAATTAACTCATTATTTTATTTAATGTATTTATTTTTAAGATTTATAATTAAATAAGGAATATTTAATTAAAACATTGTTTTATTAAATATATTTGTCCCATTATTTATAAAAATAAATCCAAGTTATTAGATTAATAGTTGTAACCATAAAGAAAACATTTAACTTAATGTTGGATGGACTTGTGTTATGGTTACAACTATTAATCTAATAACTTGGATTTTACTTATAAAAATGTTTTCTTTATGTGATTGATTGAATTAAGTGTTATTTTTGGCCAAAAAGATGCAAACCCAATTCAAGAAAATTAAAAAAGATAGAAACAAACAGAAGTTGAATTTTTATAAATAAAAAAAAAAGAAAGATTTTTTTTTTCTTCTTCAAGAACTGGTGGGCTTGGTAGGTTTGGACCTAGAAGGTAAAAATCATTTTTGAATTTCATTAAAATCCATAAGTAAATTAATAATATTTAGAACGTTTTATCTATCTTAGAAGTGTATTTATTTTTATAAATAATGAGATAAATATATTTAATAAAACAATATGTTTTAATTAAATATTCCTTATTTAATTATAAATCTTAAAAATAAATACATATTGTTTTATTAAATATATTTATCCCATTATTTATAAAAATAAATACACTTCTAAGATAGATAAAACGTTCTAAATATTATTAATTTACTTATGGATTTTAATGAAATTCAAAAATGATTTTTACCTTCTAGGTCCAAACCTACCAAGCCCACCAGTTCTTGAAGAAGAAAAAAAAAATCTTTCTTTTTTTTTTTATTTATAAAAATTCAACTTCTGTTTGTTTCTATCTTTTTTAATTTTCTTGAATTGGGTTTGCATCTTTTTGGCCAAAAATAACACTTAATTCAATCAATCACATAAAGAAAACATTTTTATAAGTAAAATCCAAGTTATTAGATTAATAGTTGTAACCATAACACAAGTCCATCCAACATTAAGTTAAATGTTTTCTTTATGGTTACAACTATTAATTTAATAACTTGGATTTATTTTTATAAATAATGGGACAAATATATTTAATAAAACAATGTTTTAATTAAATATTCCTTATTTAATTATAAATCTTAAAAATAAATACATTAAATAAAATAATGAGTTAATTACATGGTTAGTCCCTGTGGTTTATCTAAAGTTTCATGTTTGGGTACTAAAGGTTTTGTAAATGAAGTTTAATACATAATGGTCCCTCTAGTTTATAAAAAGGCATTTTAATCACTTTAACTAAAGTTAACAGAAAATTTAACGATAGTTAGTATTAGTACCCAATATTGTTACAAAAACAAACCTTAATACCCATTTTCGTTACAAAAACTAAACCATGGGCCCTAAAGAAGTTAAAAAAGTTGCTTAGTACCTTAAGGCGTTATTACATGAAAACCACAGGCACCATCCGTGTAATTTTGTCGATGTTTAAGTGTTTAAATGTTAAATCCTATGTGTTTTTATGTGTTGACATGCGTGGAATTGAGTAACTATGAGAAAATAATGTTTTGTAGGTTAAATACGAAGATTGGATGTGTTTTGGAGAAAATTCATGGATTGGACCTAAAAATTAAAATGATTGACATGAAAGAGGGTCGAAAAACGAAGACGTGGCCGCAAACGGTGAAGAAAACGGAGTTATAATGAAAAAGTTATGAAGAAAACAATTTTGGTAGAAAACTGTCAGAGGCGTAGCTTACGGATTTGTTGCTAATTAGAGTAGCTTACAGCAAACCCTTGGCTGATCACATCAGAATGTGCAGTAGCGTACGGCTCTAGAGCTTACTGGTGTAGGCTACGACGCTGGACTACGGGAAACTCATCAAAAGTCATAAAAAAATAGGGTTTTTAGCCACCATTCCATTCTAGCTTTTCTCGGGGACTTAGTGGACGATTTTTAGAGCATTCTTGGAGATCTTTTCACCATTCTAGCCATTACAATCATCAATCTAACATCAAACATGCAATCAAACATCAAGATTGAAGATCAAATGAAGAACATGAGTGGTTAATCTTTTCGTTGTTTCCTCCCGGTGTAGGATTCTTGTAAGTGGATGATTGTTTTTAGTTTTTCTTTGTATTTGAGATTAGCAATCTAAGCATTTGATGCTTTTTGCTTAGTGATTTATTAGTTTGATTGTAAACGGTTGATTTTTATCTAAAACCTAATTTTGATTCTTTCAATTCACGAGAGTTCTAGTAATTGTGATATATTAGATCGGGATTGGGTTTGGTAATCTTCAATTGATAACCGTGTGATAACCTTTCGTTGTTTTGCAATCAAAGTACTTAGTCCTCGTTTATCACAATCAACTAATTAATTATCTTAATCATGTCTATGTGATTTTCTCAATAAAAACTAATTACTTGAAGCCACTTTGAATCCAAAACCTGGAGGAATCACATTTTCTCCAATTGTTTACATCTTAATTTTTATTTTCGTTTTCACAATCAATCTCAAACAACCGAATTTACCTTTCTAGTAACTAGTTAATTAGTTGTAAATTAAGTAGACCAAACACTTTCCACGGTACTACTCGTGGTTCGACACCTGACTTACCCTATCTAATAAGGTAAAAAGGAACTGATTTTAATCTTATTTTTGACTGACCCTTCGACATCGGTTAGCAAGCTAAGCCTTAGTTGGCGCTAAATTTTAGTCGGGCTTTTAAACGTTTGTTGGTTTCATTGGCTTTTTTAATAAACCCTTAGTACTTTTCATCATTAAATTTATTAGCTGAAGCTTAGCCGCCTTAGACGGCAACACTTTTGGTGTTGCATGATTAGTTTGGTTTTAGATTCCTAATTTCAAAATATTTAAAAGTCTATTATTTTGTTAAGAAGTAAATCAACATTTCTATTTTCCTTATTCCTCTGATTTGTGGGAACAGTATTGTAAATGAATTTAAACAATGTTTGGTACGTTGGCGCATAATTAAACATGTTTGACGCAAAATTTCCATAGCGTCACAGAGACAACGTGTATCGTTTGTTTTGTAGTAGTTCTAAATACTTGATTTTTTGTTTTTAATTTACGGATTTAATGTGTTAGATAACAAGATATAAGATGTGTTATGGTTTAGCATTCGGAAACTATTATTCGGTAAAATCATGAAAAATAGACATTCTTATTACTCTGAAAATTAATAAAATACACATGGAAGTTGAGCCGGCAAAAATCATTGCCAACTAAAACGGCTAGGAATTAGCTAGACACAAAAACTTGCATAAAGTACATTGAGGAACGTAAACAATGAAAGGACAATGCGTGTAAAAACAAAGGCTAAACATTAGCTGATGGATAAAAGCACGAGCTAATCCTTAGCCGGTGGCTAAAAGCGCAAGCTAAGCCTCACTTGGCGCCTAATTTTAGCCGGGCTTTTAAACGTCTATTGGTTTCATTGGCTTTTTCATGCACCCCTAGTACTTTTCATCATTAAATTTGTTAGCTAAAGCTTAGCCGCCTTAGACTGCAAGACTTTTGGGGTGTTGCCTTATTAGTTTGGTTTTAGATGCCTATTTTCAAAATATTTAAAAGTTTGTTATTTTGTTATAAAGTAAGTTAATATGTCTATTGGCGCATAATTAAACATGTTTGAAAAATTGGTGCATAATTAAGCATATTTTTGAAAAATAGGTGCATGATTAAACATGTTTGAAAAACAGGTGCATAATTAAACATTGTAATTAAGCTTCCCATGGTCAGCAAAAATACACCCCTTGGTGTTGAAAGGGCTTATGCCCTCAGGGACGATGCGGAGGGGATTCAAAACGGGGGTACCAAGGTGACGTCCTTTGCCGATCCAAAAAAAAATTAAGCTACAAACTATACATGACTACAATGAATACATGTAAATAGTAAGGTCAATGAATTTAAACATCGTTTAGAAATTTCATGCATTATTAAACATTGTATGCTAAAAACTGCACACGTATACAATCAGTGAATTTAATTAGTCCTTGAAATAATAGTCAATAAATGTAAATTTTGTTTAGGCTGTTTGGTAAGCTTTTTAATGAGGTTCTGAACCATTCAGCGCTGAATAATTCAGCATTCAACGCGTTTTTTTCAGCTTCTGAATGGAATGGTTAAGACTAAATCATTAAGATTTGAGATGTTGCTGAACCATTAAACACTGAATTATGTTGAACCTTAATATGGCTCTCCTACCAATGTGGGACAAGAATACTAACCATTAAGAGGTTCAACTTAATGATTCAGCACTTAACCATTCAGACCTCTTAATGATTCAGCACTTAATCAACCAAACAACCCCTTAGACCATACGTAATGGACATTATAGGGACATGAATAAGCATGATAATGCCCCCAATACCATTCCCTAAAACATTATATAGGCATGAAGAGGGAGGGGCAATTCTAGCATAATGCCAAATAGGATAAAAAATATATGAAAAATAATAAGTAAAAAGGCCATTAAGTGACTTTAACCGTTACACATTTTTTTGAGGGGCGTTATGATAATGATGTAGCAAAAAAGTTTTAGAACAAAACCAGATAACAAATAAGGCATAGGAGTTTGTAACTTGTCAAAAAGATGAGAAAAATAAAGTTGTGTATGCATGGGATTTTTGTAAACATAAAATGTGTGTGGTGATGGTATGTATAACAAGAACGAAGAGACACCTTGTGGCATTAAAGATGATATAAAGCCTTGTAAAAAATTACTGGCAAACGATTGTTTTACTACGCAACACTTTTGAAAGAAAATGAAGTTAAAGTGAGAGGTCTAGTGACACCGAATCTAGTGTTGACGTCTTAGATGGGAATGGAAAAGTTGAGGAAATAATTGACCACACACAAAAGGGAAAGAGGAAATTACAAAAGGTATAAACAATCTTTCTCAACCTACGATTAAAAAATCTATGCAAAGTAAAGGAAAGATACATGATGTTCACTTGGCTATTACTATGTGGTTCTATGTTGCATGTATACGTATGAATGCTTGCAATTCTTTTTATTTTCAACTTCCCGTAAATAAAATAGCACCTATAGGTTATTGATACGAAGCACCACCAAACTATCATGCTTCCAGGTTCAATTTGTTGAAAGGCGCAAAAACAACAACAATTGGGTTATTCATATAGAAGTGATTGGGTTGAAAGTGGTTGCACGATTATGAGTGATGGGTGGAGGGATATTAGGCACTGTCATTTAGTAAATTTATAAGTTTAATCTGAGAATCTGTATTCATTTCTTAAATCTTTAGATGCATCGTCTGATATTGTGAGTTTGTTTCTTGATGTTGCTAAAATAGTTCGGTCAAGAATGTAGTTAAAATCATTTTTGACAACGCTGCTAATAACAAGCTTTCTAGTAAAATATTATGTGATAGATATCCTATGTTTACTTGGACACCTTGTGAAGTTCATTGTCTTAATCTTGCGTTAATGAATGTTTAGAGTTGGATGATGTTACAAATTTTGTCAAACTTGCTTCTAGAGCTATTGTTTTCATTTTAATCACAAGATGTCATTGAATTGGTCAAGAAACATAGAGGGTTGGACGAAATCGTTCGTCTAGGTCCCACCCGTTTTGGTACGACTTTCATTGCATTGATAAAGTTTGGTCGATCATAAAAGTAACTTGCAAACTCTTGTCATATCTAATTAATTTTAAAAGATGTTAAAAGTGGGGAATGCAATTAAATGTGGAGAAATTGTGATCAGTAAAACTTGTTGAAAAATTGTATGATTACCGTCACAGTGATTACTCCTTTGTTGAGTGTTTCGTGATTGTGTTATATAGATGAAAAACTACTTTGCTGTATATTTTTGGGGGATGAATCGGGCAGATATGGAAATTAAGGCATTATTTAAGGAAAATGTGGCTTTTTATAAGCCATATACGGATATAATCGATGCTCAATGTAAAAGGATGTTGCGTTCTAGCATATGGCATATTGGTCAAATTCAACTTTTTATAAAGATTTTCTTTATCACATTGAAAAAGCTAGATTTAACCAATTTGCCACAAAATGATTACTAGAACGCAACATCTTTTTTCCATCGAACATCGATTATCACGTATATGGCGTATACAAAACTACATTTTCCTTAAAATAATGCCTTAGTTTTCATATATGCCGACTGGCCTACTCATCCTTTAAGAAACATACGACAAAGAAGGTTTTTCATTCATGTCAAACAAACGGAAACCCGCGGGAAAGGAGTCATTATTGTCACAGTAATCAAACAATTTTTCAAATAAGTTTCACTCATCACATTTTCTCCACATTCAATTGCATTTCCCAATTTCAACTTCTTTTAAAATTCATTAAAAATAACAAGGGCTTGCAAGTCATTTTTATGATCGACCAAACTTGTTAATATAATGAAAGTTGTATCAAAACGAGTAGGACCTCAACGAATTATTTTTGTCCAACCCACTCTTTTTCTTAACCAATTCAAAGGCCTCTTCTAATTATACATGAAAACAATAACCCTAGATGCAAGTTTGACCAAACTTGCAACATTATCTAACTCTGAAATAACACAAGATTAAGATAATGAGCTACCCAAGGCGTCCAACTAACTAGAGAAAACACATAACATTTTACTAGCAAGCTTGTAATTAGCAACATTTATCGGTACCTGTTTTAACTACATTCTTAATCCCAACCATTTCAGCAACATCAGCAAACAAATTTCACAAATTCACATAATTACTTTCTATATCGGATGCATCTAAAGATTTAAGAAATCGAAAAGCGAAGATAGGCGCATATTTCAGTGATCTGCAATAAACTAATAAATTTATCAAATGATGGTGCCTAATATCCCTCCACCCATCACTCATAATCGTGCAACCACTTTCATCCTAGTCACTTCTATATGAATCTATTAATATAACTTAATTGATGTTATTGAAACTTTCAAGAAACTGGCCCTTAAAGCATGATAGCTAGGTGTCTCGTAACCATAACCCATAGATGCTATTTTATCTACCTAGGATAGAAAATAAAGAGAATTACAAGCATTAATACCTATACATGCATCATAGAACCACATAGCAATAATAAAGTGGACATCTTGTACCTTTTCTCTACTTTGCGTAACATTTTTTAATAGTAGGCTGAGAAGGGTCGTTTGTACCTCTTTTTTAAAGGAAGCAAATTCGATTTAGCTTTCCTCTTTCTCTTTTGTGTTTGGACATTTATTTCCTCTACTTCTTCATCGCCATCTAAGACGTCAACACCAGAGATCCAGTGTCACTAGCCTTAATTTTCACTTTAACTTCACTTTCTTTCGGAAGTCCTCTCATGGTAAAACGAGTGTTCGCCGATAATTTTCCACAAAGTTCTATATCACTTTTAATGCCTGCAAGGTGTCTCTTCATTCTAGTTATGCCACCACCACACAAGTTTTTGACAAAAATCACATACAACTCTAATGCTTTATTTGTTTTTCTTTTAAAACTTGATTCAACATGTGAGTCGGTTTGATTATTATCCATATTCTACAAAACAGGTAAAAAACAAAAAATCAGGAAACAAGAAAATATTAAATTGAACAGATATTCTAAAACTGTATGCTTACCGATTCAGAACTAAATGTCAGATTTATAGTCAGAACGCAGGAATGTCCATAGTCTTGAACGTCAGAATTGAACGGTGGCTTTGATCATTGGATTTGAATGTCGATAGTTGGTTCAAGATTGGTATGGATTTGAACGATCGATTAAATGTATATGGTGGAAGATTGGTATGTATTTGAAGAGCTGTATGCCATCGTGGAACTTGGAATGCAGGAACTCAATTGAGCAATAGAACTTTGAAAACCGCTAGGTAAGTTTAATTGAAACTAGTCTGAGGGGAAAGGGGCGTAAAACCATGCTACCAGCGGGGCGGGGGCGAAAAACCATGTTAAGTAGCAATCGAAAAACGGCCAAAAACGGGAAAACGTAAAATAAAAACACGAAATTCTAACACTAAGTGACTCACATGACGTAAAACATTGACAACGTAGAATTTATAATGACAGATTAGACAGTTAAGGGCGACAAAGTGCTATGGTATAAATTTTTAAAAAATAGGGGCAAAGTTAATTACATTGAAAGTTGAGGGAAAGGGAAAAAACCCTTTTTCACTAAAAGGAAAAAGAACAAAAAGAAACAAGGGAACAAATGTGACAACAAACACATGCTAACTGCTAAATAGCAACCGAACTACGAAAAAATTCAGGAAAAAACGTAAAACAAAAACATGAATTTCTAACACCAACTCACAAAGTGACTTATATTATGTTAAACGAAGACAAAAACTCATTTAACTTGTGGCAAAATTATAAAAAAAAAAAAAAAAACAATGTTTTGTTGAAAAATGGAAACTCCTAAAGTTTACTATTCCTCCCAATATTTCAACACTGGTAATATCGAATTTTCCAGCGGTCCGAAACCTATATTGGCCCCTAAGTGGACCGGGCTCTATCATACCGGTGATGTCTCTTGTAGCCGGTTCTACCGGTACTCCAATAATACCGTCCAGTTCAAACCGGTTTTTAAAACATTGTCAATTGGATAGGTAGTAAATCTCTTATTAGTTTAAAAATTAAACTAATAAACTAATCTTACATTTCACGAACCGAAAAGATTTTGTAAATGGCACTAGAAACATTAGATGGTTATAGAATCTATCATCTTCACCAAAATGTATCGACTTAGTGACCAAACCAGCATACATATGTTTGTATACATCATGCTAACTTACGATAATCATGGCCCAGCTACAACATTTGCAGTTTCTTGATTTTGAAAGAAAGTGCCAAGCTGTTTCTCCATTTCTATTAAACTGTAACACAATCAATCAAAACAGTGAGCTACCATTGAATAAATAATGGTAAAAGGGGACTATTTCGACTCATTTACCTATAAATGACCCGGTTGGATTATCATTGAAATAATATATCAGGCATGGTAACACGACAAAATAATTTTCTGTAACAAAGGTTAAACTTAAAGAACTACAAAAAAAAAAAGCGTTTGGGTCAACCTAGGGGTGCTTAACGGGTTGGGTTCGCGGGTCCGACCCGAACCTGAATTTTACATTAACCAAAACCCGAAAATTGTGAGATACATATGAACCCGAACCCGACCCGTTCAACCTGAATTTTTTCTTTTCTTTTTTTTTTTTTGGAAAACTAGTGTATTAAAATTAAAATTTTACTACAAAAAACACAAACACATATAAAACATTTATGTTTTATTTATAAAATATCATACCGATTTCTATTTTAAGTTATAAGTGTAGCATAAAATACTTAACCAACTTATTTATAACATAAAACATATTGTAAAAAAACAATATATAGTATAAATAGGTTAAACGGGTCAACCCGCCTACCTGCCCGGGTTGACCCAAACCCAACCCGTTTAGAACGGGTTCGCGGGTTCAACCCGAACCCATTTAGACTAAACTCAAACCGGCTAATTTCGTGTTAGGTTCGAGTTGTGTTTTCGGGTCGTGTCAGAAATTCACACCCCTAGGTCAACCTGTTTAACAAACCCACTGACAGTCTGAAATGACCATTGCTTACAAGAAGAAATAACCCGGTTAGATTATTCAGGACCGTTGTGAAATTTTTTTATAGGAAGAAATATTAATTACAAAAATTGTCCCAGTGCTTTGCAATATTGGCACAAAAGATACATTTTTCTTGTAAACTCAAGGAATCAAAGATAGTCCCTAGTTTCAATATTTTGCAACACTTTTGCTACCTCTATTTGACAAAAAAAGAAGTTAAAAAGAGCTCATGTTGTTAAGTCCCCATGCCCCTAGCTTTTCTCCTCTCCCTCCCCACCGCCATTACCGCCACATGCATCTTCACCCCACCCGTTCACAAGCAACTGTTCAACAACTTCACCAAACCTACATGTTTTGATTCCCCCTTTCTCCCGATTAAGGTTTATGATAATTTGATTGTCTTCAGTTTGACTTATTAAGAGAAATTTTCATCATGATTTCAGATTCCAATGTTCATAAATTACAATATGTTTCAGTAACTGTTTTGTTTGGATGGTAAAATGACAAAAATGCCCACGTTTGCAAAACATGTGGAGAAGTTAGTTCAACTGAGAGAGCGGTGTTACAAAATGGTGAACATATGAACTAACCTTGAATTGCAGAAAAAATGCAATTACTTTGCAAATTTCACTAAGCAGAGGGACGGCTTTATGACCAACTCTAGAAAGAATTATAAGATGAAAAACAAAACTCACATTTGGAATTTTCGGAAAGCTTCATTCCGTTTCACCATGTATATAGGACTGTCCTTTGGGAGCTTGGTTACACTGCTGCTACCTGCAAAACAAAATTTTCCAACATTTTTGTGAAATCAATTTAAAGAAAATGAAAAAAAAAAAAAAAGATCATACACAAACAACAACGAATTCATTAACAGAGAAAAAGAAAAGTTGGGCAGCAAAAAAAGTCAAGTCATACTCGGAAGCATAGCTAGTGATTTCTTTTCCTCGGTCTTGTGAGCTCTTGAAGAACTTGTTTTAATGGTAGTATGCAATCCCTGCAAAAACACAAAACGTAATAAACCTCCATTAGGTAAAAGAAGAAAGATGTTGGATCTTTGCCTACTTCTTGTCTAAAAGCATTTTCCAATAAATTAAATAGCAAACTGCATAGAAATACAATGTACATATCATTCCTTACCAAGATATGCAAATTGTAACAACATACCACTTTATGGCAGTAAATGAAACAAACCGCGTAATTTCGTAAGGGAGAGTAAGTATAGTACCCTATTTAATTAAATGAATATGTATTACTGTAAAAACTAAAAAGTGTTTAGTATATTGCATTTTCTTGCAGTTTTCCGCACTGAAACGTAACCCTAGCACAAGAAGAAAGCCTTTTGAGCGAGTGAACAAAAAAATAAATTAGATAGCAAACTGCATAAACATACAATGTACCTTTCTAACCATTTAATGAACATACGCAATTCACAACAGCATACCATTTTTAATGAAACAAACCGCTTGATTTGGAAAGACGTGGCAAGTATAATGCATTAAAAGATGTTAAGAGTGTGTATTCTATATAACTGTAAAAACAAAAACAAAAATGCCTGGTACATTGCAATGACTGCATCCCTAAACTAAAATGAAAGTGCGTCACGGGAAGATTTTTTGAATCAAATAAAACCCAACGGGAAGGGAGCTTTTTAAATCAAGTGAACGTACAATAAAAAAGATTATAATACAAGTTTTACCTTTTTCTTCTCTCTTTTCTTCAGTATTTTCATGTGGCATTTTTTGATGTAGTGCATCAGATGGTAACGAGAATGTCTTGACAATAAGTCGTCTCGGATCTCATGATTCTCAGTAAGCCAATCTATGATTTCCTTAGACTTGATTACCTCATCGGTTTTCAAAGTCTCCAACCATGAATATATTGGCATCCATTGATCAGACCGTTGGAAACGAAAATAGAAAGGATCTTTTTCCTACCAGAAAGCAATAAACATGATCAGCACAATAACCTAAATATACATGAAATGCATCATTTAACACCCATAAATGGAAACAAAACATGCCCTAAAACCGCACTCAATCTTTCATGGAGTGCATATCATGATATCAAAGTGAACGACCCTTGCTAATCGCTTTTAAGACATCACATCAGAGCTCTCATAGACCATAGTCCAAGACTCCAACACCATTATTCAAAATTCAGATTGACGATATTAATTTCAAAGTCATGAACTTATATACCATAATAGCTAACGTAGTCGGTGGCGGAACCAAAAGCATTTAGTTAGAGTCATCGTGAATTCTCTTCTCTGCCGACCACAATGAAGTAGTCAATCTCACTTGTTTTCTTAAAAAAACCTTAGATTTTATAACAAAATCCAACGAATTCCGGCGACGGCGTCAGCCCCTTATATAGCTCCTAATCTCGTGATACTTTTCACTAACACTGTATTAATTACCTATCCCAATAAGATGTTCTAACAACATAAATCAAAACATATGCTAGGATTCATTTTCTGATGTTAATAGATCACTTTCACATATCCACTAATCCATGTTGCGCAACAAGGTTCAGGCGTCCAAGTACTCGCCGAGTAATCGCTACAAGGTACGGAGCCGATAAGATCGTCCTCAACTCCGCCTAATTACTCCGAGTTTATCAAAGGCGACCAACCACAGCTAGAATCAGATTTAGTCCGTCAACTCGGGACGAGTTTGACTAAAAAAAAAACATAATTTTTTATGTCTATAATACTTAAGTACTTGAACATGTATTTTTTTTATTTATATTGATAACACTAACGTATTTTGTTATAGATATTAGTAAATTATGAAATTTGACATATATATATATAGTTCCCAAATATTATATTCTTTACAATTTACCATATCCGAGTACTTCCATATTACTCACAACTCCACGCCTAGCGACTTATGTACAAGGGCGAAGCTTCGTGAGGGCCACCCCCTGGCCCCACCGATTTTTGGCCCCGGTTTTATCCAAATTTTTTGTATTTTTTTAGTCCGGCCCTACTGATTTGAAAAACAAAAATTCAAGCTTTGCCATTGCTTATGCAGAAGTCATAACTATAACGCTACATATGTATCAATAATAACCTAAACCGAATAACAAGTGTGGAAGATGAAAATAATAATAATAATAATAATAATAATAATAATAATAATAATACCTCATTAGACGGATTTACATCATTTGAAAACGAAGTAAGCAACTGGAACACGTCCGATGGAGGCATTGACTTGACGTGATCAGGCAACGACGAGTTGTTGGATTGGAGCCACGTGTCGACGTCGGATAGGGTTAGAGGCTTCTCTGGTGGTAGTGTAGATAGCCATGATCGAGCAAGGGTTTCGAAATTGTGTGTTGCGTCTATACCGTTGTTGTTGTTGTTAGGGTTTTGATGATCGCCGCCGTTGGTAGCGTTTTCCGGTAGGGTTTCTGTCTGTTTCTCCGTTGAAGTCGACATTTTGCAGTTTGCAGCAACTTCTTTTGGTTTTCTGTTCTTTTATTGGTAAAGAAATTTTTTTTTTAGGTTATTATGGGTATGTTTGGATAAATTTTTGAGGCAAAAAAGACTTTTTGTTAAAAATACTTATTAACTTATGACTTTTTAAAAAAGAGTTTTTAAAAAAGTGTTTGGATTAACTTATATGGTGGGGAAAAACAATAAGTTGATAAGTTAGTTTGTAAAAAAGTGTTTGGTTTAACTTATTTAGGTAAAATGACCAAAAAGGGTATAAGGAGAGAAGATGTAAGGATATAATAAGGGCATGTAGGTAAATAACCATCAATAAGTTATAAGGAGGTTCAAAAAGTCACTCCTCCCTTACTTTTCCAAAACAACTTATCATAAGCTTACAAAAAGTTAAAACAAAAAGGTCCTTTTCCTTTTGCCAAACACTTTTTGTAACTTATTAACTTTTTGGAAAAGTTATAAGTTATAAGGAGGTGGAAATAAGGAGAGCCAAACATGCTCTATATTTCTCTCAAAGACTTGAACGTGATGACCCGACTCACTCACACAAAATGAAATCTATAACGGGGAAAACATCTGACTCAACCCATAACAAAATTGGTTTCAATCGAAACTCCAACTCATGAATTTCCGTTTAGAGAGTCATGGATTATTACCCAACCATAAGGTTCTGTAGTTTATTTAAACAGTTTAATGTTATCTAGGATTTACTAATATTTCAAGCCCTCCACACCGTCCCAAAACTACTTAAAGGGTGTGAAAGATAACGGGGTTTAGCCTTTAAAGCTGCAACATGTATACTTTTTTAAAGTTTTAAATTTATATAATTTAATTAGTTTTTTTAATAGGTGATGGTTAATAAAAAAATGGACTCACTTTAAACGATAATAAATAGTCTAACGTATAAATAACTATAGTAATACCTTACACTTTTAAACTATTACATACACTACAACAAACGAAGTAGAGTAATAATACTTACTCCAGTTATTTGTATGTTTAGTATGCCACGTATACTTGTAAATCATTCTAACACTATGAACAAAACAAACACATGCTTGTTTATATTCTGAAATTGAATCTAAGGTTTTTCTTAAAGGGCGAGACAATCCTTTTCCTTCTTTTTATATGAATCTAGTTTTGGAGTTTCTTTTTGTTTATGATTTGACATTCGTGTTAATCGAAGTATCATTTTTATATGTCACTGGTCTGAATCACATGAGACAATGGGGTTTTATCTTATGTTGTGTGGTCATGCTTAGAAGTGCTTATAGTTTGATGGTGGTGGTAGATAAGAGGGGAAAAACATCGGTAACAAAGGTAACTAAGAGAAATACAACAACAATAATGGTTGTTGTAAACTTAGATAATTTATGATCGAATGGTTGATTTTTAAGGATTATAGGGAAGAGGAAATGTGTCAGAGGATAGGGATGCCATTGGGGTGGTATTGTAGTTTTTTTTTTCTTGCAATACAATTATAGTAAATACTTGAACGTTAAACGTCATACAAAATAGCGCATTAGTATATGATGTCACCTTAAATTGAAAACCCAAACATAGTATATAAGTGAATTACCTAAAACATAATTATTAAATACACTTAATCATACTTATCATAACTTAACATTAATCTCTGAATGAAAACAATATACAAGGTTTCCTAAACGCGAACATAAGACAGGGATATTTTTCTTTTGGTAATATGCACTTAAGACCGATATATATATCAGACGAACCAAACCCGTTTTCATCCCTAAATTTAAGATCAAGTAACGAACCAAATAAAACCGAACCAAACCAAACCAAATCAAACCAAACCAAACCAAACCGTGGCCCGTAGGTATCCGGTTTAAATTCACTTTTGCTTAAATTTGCTAAACATGTCATCGGCCCAGTAAAGTAAGCCCAACTCAACAAACCGTTGATAATAACTCATTTTAATAACCGAAAATCTAAAACCCTAACCCTAACGAGCTCGTGAGAGAGGTTTATCATATTCAATCGATTGTTCAACGATGTCGATCGTTGAACAAAAGCCTATAATCGAACAACCAAAGAACGAAACCGAAGAAGAAGTATTGGAAAACGAAACAGACGAAGATGACGAAGAGGTTTCATGGTCATCGGATTCAGAAATCGGAGAAGCGTTGGATTATTTGGACTTGAAGGATGATAACGGAGCAGTTGACGGAGCTCTCGTACTTAACGCACGTCGTCCAAATGCTCATGGAGGTGTACACTCTCGCACTAATGCGTCTGCTCTGCAACCGCTTTCGAATCGGAACCAGAAGTTTACTAATCATATTAGAGCCTCTCCGTTGGAGGTATATTTGATTTAATTGCGTAATTTGATTTATTGATTGGATGATGATGTGTTAGGATTACTATATTTTACTCCAAAATGAAAAATGAAGAAGAGTTATTATTATTATTACGCCGCGTCGAAGACTTTAAAAGTATTAACTTAATGATAATTACCGTAGTTATTTGTATTATTAGGCATTAATATATTTGTAACTTTTTCAAATACTTCCATGATTTTGATCAAAAGTTGAACGAGTTTGTCCAATTTTAAACGATTATGATTGATTTGACTGCCGTTGACTGATTACTGATTTTAGGCTCTAGTAGGTGAAGGTTAATCAGTAAACGACTGATTGCAGACTAATCGGCAAGTAATCCTGATTTTTAGAAAACTGGCAGATATCACACTGGATGATGTTAGGGTTTTTATAATTTGATGGTTGATTTGGACAATTGGTGGTGTGCAGGAGTGGGAAGGAAGGTGGAATAGTGGCATGTCAAACTCGGTTACCACTGCTATTCGAGAGAGCGTCAGAGGGACGGCTATTGGTAAGACTAAAACTACTGAGAAAGCTGACAGAGCAACTGTTGAACAAGTGAGTGACAGGATTTAGTCTTATATTTTTGAATATTGTTAAATGAAATGCATCAGGGCTTTTACCGTTGACATCTATTGGTACAAGATGACTTGTGAATTGTGATGATGAACTACTACTTTATATGTATTGCATTGAATGTTATCATTTTGTGACAAAGTTACCTGATAATCTGTATTATTTTAATGTTCTTTCTTTGTTTATGTTGTGCCTGATGGTTCTGTTTTTTTTTCAAATATGCCGTCATGTTTTTAGTCAGGTTTTCATTGTCCACTGCTTTGCATCTAATCGTTTTTTGCAACATGGGATGTATTTTGTCTTTTTAAGTTGCATCTTATTTACTGTTTCTCAATGATTTTTTAAATTCCTTAGGTTTTGAATCTGTCTTATTATGTTTCAGGCAATTGACCCTAGAACTCGCATGGTTCTGTTCAAAATGTTGAACCGTGGTGTTTTCCATGATATTAATGGCTGCATTTCAACTGGGAAGGAGGTATGTGGTACCCTGCTATAAGTATTAGACTTGGAAGAGAATTAGAGAATGTTTCTTGACTTGTAGATTAGAAGTGAATGATTTTCTGAGTTATTTTCTTACATCTTCAAGTTATATATGTTAAACAGGCAAATGTATATCATGCTACAAAATCTGATGGCCAGGAACTGGCAATCAAAGTGTACAAAACATCTGTTCTTGTGTTCAAGTATGTTTGCAATCTGCATACCAAACCTTGTACCTTCATTAGATTATCTGTAAATTATAATGCCATATATGTATCATGTGTATGTTTTCTTACTTCTATTGTTTGGCCGTTTGTTTTCTTGTCCATGGCCATGCTAATTATTCTTTCAAGATTGCAATATTTCATGATATGGCTATATGTTCATTTTTTTTTAATTCTTGACAACTTTAGGGATAGAGATCGCTATGTACAAGGCGATTACAGGTTCAGACACGGATATTGTAAGCACAACCCAAGGAAAATGGTGAAGACATGGGCTGAGAAGGAAATGAGGAATCTTATGCGGTAAATATTTCTTTGGTGAATCTGTATAATCCCTTAACTTGATGTGGCTATAAACAATGAATTTAACTACATTTCATGTAATAGGTGGGTTGGGCAATGGATCAAAAGGGGTTGACCTGAGACATGTTTTTAGTGAAGGTTGAAATTTGATGTGTCGGGTTGGGTTGGATTGACCTGCTTACTTTGTTTTCTTCTATTTTTTTTTTTTTCATAAAGAGTTGGTAATTTTTTACACCAAAAACTATTGTACGTGTTGGCCTTTATAAATTACCTTTAAATGTAGCATATACTTCGACTTCTTGGTTTCTCTAACGTGTAAACTGGTGACGTAACACCGGTTTATGAAGACGTGGTGTTTTTTTGGCTGCCACGACAGCAAAAGAATCTGGTTACGTGATGAAGAGGTCACCAGATATGTATATTAGCATTTAGCAATAATTGAAAAGTTTGCTGCATTAAAAGTAAACTTTTGAAGTCTAATACACAAAATATATTATATAGTTGATGTATAGTTATATACATTTCCATGGAGTTTGCGGCTTTGCGCTCTCTTTAAATGAAAATCGCCCTGGTGGTGAGTGGTGACTGTAAGCATTAAACATGCACTTTCGGTGAGTTTCAACACATTGTACTGTTGACCTTTAGGAGATAAACCATAACCTAAATTTATCAATTTGTTGAAGTTGCCATCTCTAGGTTTTACTTTTGGCAGCGTCTATTGCAAATTAGTCCGATTTCTTTGGGTCCAATATTTATAGTGCTATATTTTATTTGGGGTGCTATGATTTCTTACCGAGTATTTGATTGCAGCTTGAAAGCAGCTGGAATTCGTTGCCCCACTCCACTTCTTTTAAGGCTCCATGTCTTGGTTATGGAGTTCATAGGTAAATGGTTATAATTTTACTGATATGCTTATGGTATGCAATGGTATAACCATTATGAGTTATGACTTACCACCATGAGATATATCTGGTTATTAATATTTATATTTTCTACTTTCAGGGACCACTGGATGGGCTGCACCTCGACTTAAAGATGCCGCATTGTCTCTAGATAAGTTACGGGAGGGTTATGTTGAGGTATGTTTTACTAATATTGGACTTGGCAATTTTTACCCATTTATTTGTAAAGGGGGTCGGGCCATGTTTCATCTAACTGGTCAAAAAGGTAAATTGAGATAAGTGTGTTTAAAAGGTAACAGTTCTCACGATGTATTTTTAACACATATAACTTTGTAAGCTATTTTATCCAACAAATAGGCTATTAGTGAAATAATTTACGGGAGGGTTACGCTGAGGTATCTTCAGATTGCTTTACTGATGTTGGAGGTGGCAATTTTGACCAATTTATTTGTCAATGGGTCTGTTTGGGTTATGTTTCATTTGACCGGTTAAATAGGTAAAATTAGTTCAGTGTTTTTAAAAGGTAACAGTTCCCTAGATGTATATTTTATGCATAAAGCTTCGTATGCTACATTATTTAAGAAAAAGGCTATTAGTGAGATAATGTAACTTTTGTAATTATGTTTGACTTAGTGATTATAAATCAATTTTTTGGACAAGTGTTTCAGGCCAACCAGACTTGGTTGCATATATTTACACCATAATAGATAGTTATGTAACTTTACATTCTTACAAGTATATTTATGTATCTTTATGTAGATGATAACCTCAATGCGGGTACTATATCAAAAGTGCAAGCTAGTACATGGAGATCTTAGTGAGTATAACATACTCTACCATGAGGCAAGTTTTCTTATATATTATTTGTTTCCTATATCTACTCATATTTAAACAACCACCTCCATGTGATGATTAATTTTGTTTATATTTCTTTCTTCCAGGGTCACTTGTACATCATTGATGTATCTCAGTCAGTTGATCTTGATCATCCCCATGCACTTGATTTTTTGAGAGAGGATTGTGTTCATGTATCTGTAAGTTTCTTTTTTCAAAACCTTCTTTAATCAGTTGTTCATTGAGGTGTTGAGACTGGGTCAATTTTGGCTATGTTTTGTATCAAATAGAAATTAGTTAAAACAGAGGCCAATTTGTATATTATGCGCTTGATATTATGACATATGATTGTATTCACGTATCTATAAGCTTCTTTTTTTAAAACCTTTTTCTTTAATCAGTAATTCATAGAGGTGTCAAGTGTGGACTTTAACCTATTTGCTCAAGCGGGGTCGATTTGGGCTATGTTTTCAACCAGCCTTTCTTAGTTTCAGTTATTGAGTTAAATTATTTTAGAGTTAAATGCCAATTTCGTCCCTGAGGTTTGGGCCAGTTTACCACTCCAGTACAAACGTTTTTTTTTTGCAATTCCTTCCCTGAGGTTTGGATTTTTTTGCCAAATTCGTCCTTTTCACTAACCCAGTTAAAAAAGCTCGTTAATGTCAAGGGTAGTGTTGTCTTTTTACCTCTCAGGGACGAATTTGGCATTTAACTCTTAATTTAAAATAATTGTTAATTAAATAATATATTATGAATTTATAATGGTTAAAATAAGTTAAATTGATAAAAAAAATTAATAAAACTTTTTCCAAAATTAAAATTTAGTTTTATAAAGTTGCGACTAAGAAAACCCCTGAAACTTGCGACTAAGAAAACCCCTCTATCATATTCACCTTTCCGTCATTGGAACTCCTCGAATTTGAAGCTTTGGGGTCACGACTTGTGCTTAGATTTCAGAGCCGGTCCTAAGAATTCAAGTGCCCTGTACGAGCCGAAAAAAAGGCCCTTAGATCCTAACGAATTATATAAACTAATTCTTTTAAACGCGTTTATATATATAACGGTGGTGGGTCTAGAACGTGGAGGGTTCAAATTATATTAGTTTTTATATTCACAATCATTTGTCGGTATTTTTTACACAATCGATGTATGACAAACATAAATCGATTGTCTGACTTCTTACTTTTTTTGGATCACTTAGATTGGTATTTAAATCTAAAATAATTTAATAACTAATATATGTTTTCTATATATAGAAGTTAGAAATGGTTATCATTCTCTAATTAAAAGGTAATTCAGATATTCAAAAAAAAAAAAAAAATCAAAAGCTTGTCAAAATATTAAGAAATAATAAACCAATGATAGAATAAAGTAATAAACGCATCAATCAATTTCAATAAAAAATTAAATAAAATAAAAGAGTTAACTAAAAAAAATGTTTTCACTGTTTCTAATATATTTATGATTTTACTGATTCTATTTAATGGCATCCTAGAATATGTATAGTTTTTTTACTGTAACCTTTGTATTCACAAGTCACAATTTTGTTGGTATTGGGCCACTTAATTAACTAAAAGGTCCAGTTCATCCATATTAGCCTATTAGGTCATCATCTTCTTCATGTTTTAACTGCAAGTGCAACTCTGCAACTATTTCTGAGTATAGACGCTCGGAAAAAGTTTTATTAATTATTTTTTTTATCAATTTAACTTATTTTAACCATTATAAATTCATAATAAATTATTTAATTAACAATTATTTTAAATTAAGAGTTAAATGCCAAATTCGTCCCTGAGGTAAGGTTGAATTTTAAATGCCAAATTCGTCCCTGAGAGGTAAAAAGACAACACTACCCCTGACATTAACGAGCTTTTTTAACTGGGTTAGTGAAAAGGATGAATTTGGTAAAAAAATCCAAACCTCAGGGAAGGAATTGCAAAAAAAAAAACTTTTGTACTGGAGTGGCAAACTGGCCCAAACCTCAGGGACGAAATTGGCATTTAACTCAATTATTTTATTTGGCTAACTGTATTAAACTATATTAAAAATCAAATGGCAAACCAACCAAGTGGCCCATAAGATTAAGCTTCATGAAATGTTCAGCTTCAAGAATTCAACCCGCCTATTCTGCCACATCTAGTAATTTAGTAGTCACTAATCATATCAACTTTTGTTGTCGGATGTAGGATTTCTTCAAGAAACATGGGGTGGCTGTTATGAATATCCGTGAGTTGTTTGACTTCATTGTTGATCCGTCAATCGGTGATGAATCTGTTGACAGCTATTTGGAGGAGGTATGTTATGGTTATCATCATCATTATTTAATAATGATTTATATTCAAGGAATTATGTTTACGTTATTGATCAAATTTAAAATTAAAAAAATTCAGGCTCAAAAAAAAGTTTTGGCCCGTGGAGACGAGATTTCAGCAGAGGATGAAATTGCAGATGCCGTTTTCGTTCAGGTGTGCATGACATTAACAAACCTTCATGTTCTATTTTCTCGTTGATGTTTTCTTGTAAATCATTTCAATAATCTTTGAAAGTCATTCACATACTATAGTTAAAGGGTTACCCAGGGTACATGTTTATCAAATAGGGATGGCCCAAAACATTTAGGACAAGCACCCAATTACGGAAATAGTTAAAAGTTTTTGCAGGTTTAAGATTGGGTTTCTGGTAATGGGCATCCTCACATAAGACCATAAAGGTGTATACCTAAGGCCCCCGACCTGATGGGTAATGAGTATTGGATATCTCACTTGTTTAGGACAAGGTTTTATAATCAGGTATAGCATAGAGATTACCGATACCTGGTTACGTAACTAGTTAGAATGGTTTTGGGCTAAAAATGTAACTGTGAGTACAACTCAAAATGAGCTTGGTCGGGTCAGGGTTTAAATATACATTGGATGACGTTCGACCCTTTACCGTTTCAGCTAGCTTTTAAAAAATAACCCATGATTTGCTAGAGGTTGAGCCGTTTATGCAACCAAACAGGGTCACATCTAGCCGTTAATTAGTTTAGTTAAAAGGCTAAGGGTCCCATTGCTTTTGAATTTTGGTGGTACCATTTTTTTATTCTTTATTCTGTTTTTATTTTTATAGTCATATATCCCGAAGACACTGGATGATGTGAAAAACGCCGAGGCGGATGTAATGCGGATAACAAGCGGACAAGACACGGGAGACATGTATTATCAAACGATTACAGGGCTCAAACAAGCACGTTTAATTAAAGAACAACAACATCAAGAAACAAATATTCAAGAAGATTCCCATGATCCAACGCAACATACTAATTCACAAAATCACGAATCACCAACCGAAACAGATGAAGATAACGATTCAGATGATTCTGAGGATGATGAATCTTTTTCTAGTAATGAGAAACCAACACCTTTGGATAAGAAAGCGGCAAGAAAAGAGAACAAGAAGAAAGTAAAAGAAGAGAAAAGAGAAGCCCGAAAGACTAAAGTGCCGAAAGCAGTTAAGAAGAAAAAGAAGAAGCTGGCCAAAGCTAAGAAAACTCGGTAGAGAGTACTAGATCGAACCCCCCAACTGTATTCAGTTGGACAGCTTTATAGTAAGCTTCCCGTAGATAAATTTTGCATTGCGTTGAGCTTTCTTGGCCTTCCCGTCTATTTTTTATGTAAGTTTAAACAACCCATATTATCCCTTCTCTTAGTTACTTTTTTCAAGTTTTTACATCATCAGAGAACGATTCATCATATGTACTTCTAACTTGAAAGTCGTGGAATGGAATGCATTTGAAAGCCCCATGGTTTCAGCACTTTACTGGAAAATATGTTACAGCATCTCACAAGGGAAGGTCCTGATGCCGAACACAGATCTTAAACTGATATATCAAATCGCGTATTCTTCTCAACCTGATTGTCGAAATGGCGGCAAACAAGTGAATGTTTGCTATTGCTAATCCATGTGTTCATTGATTAACTTTTCGTTAACTTAAGTTAATTCGAGGTGTAACCGATTTTCTTTCTTAAATTCTAAGCTTTCTCTTGTCACAAACTCTTGGTTTCTTAAATTCGGCTCAATACTGCTAATAACCGGCTTCATGGTATAGGATGAGTGGATTTCGAATCCGATTGTAATTAAAGACAAAGTTGGTGCATTTTTCTCTGATAAGTTTGCTGAGAAACGGGTAGTTAGACCTGAATTCGTGTGTCCAGATATTAAAAGGCTAACTGCCGAAGACGTTACGAGGCTGTACGCTCCATTTACTTTGGATGAGATCACGAGTGCAGTATGGGATTGTGACAACGAAAAAGCTTCGGGCCTGATGGATTGAATTTCAACTTCATTAAGCAATTTGTGAGGGGGGGGGGGGGGGGGGGGGGGGGGGGGGGCTTAAACAAGATTTTGCTTGGCTATTTCAGAATTTTTATGACAAGGGGGTGGTTTTCCGCTTTCATCGCACTTATACCGAAAGGAAAGGAGCTGACGACCCTCTTCGACTATTGGCCCATTAGTTTAGTGGGTTGCATCAACAAGGTTTTATCTAAAGTTCTCGTTGCAAGGTAGAAGACCGTGATGCCGTTCCTGATTTTTGAGGAACAATCGGCTTTTTTTGGAGACCGTAACATTCTTGATGGACCATTAATTCTAAATGAAACTATTTCCTTCATGAAGTGGAACAAGAGAAAGGGGATGTTATTCAAAGTCGATATTGATAAAGCTTACGACACATTATGTTGGGATTCTTGGAAGACATTTTGAGACAAATGAATTTTTCAGACAAGTGGAAGGGGTGGATCACGTCGATAGTCGGGAATGTGAGAACATCGGGTTTGGTAAATGGGTCACCCACGTTTGAGACAAATGAATTTTTCAGACAAGTGGAAGGGGTGGATCATGTCGATAGTCGGGAATGCGAGAACAACGGTTTTGGTAAATGGGTCACCCACGTTTGAATTCGAATGCCAACGCGGACTAAGGCAAGGCGATCCACTATCCTCGTTTCTTTTTATTTTGGCCATGGAGGCCCTCACACGTATCATGCATCGGGCTTCTCTTCTGGGTATTTTTCATGGTATTACGGTAAATGAGGGTGGGCCCCTAATATCCCACTTCATATATGCAGATGATGTTTTTTGTGGTGAGTGGGTTGCCTCCAACGCAAAGAATCTTAAGCGACTGCTTCGGTGCTTTTATCTTGTTTCTGGTTTGAGAATTAGTCTTGCAAAGAGCTGCGTGTACGGGGCTGGAGTTATTGCTGATGAAATCGCTGATATGGCAGGTACTCTTGGCTGTAAAGCTGGGCAATTTCCGTTTATTCATCTTGGCATTCCAATTGCAGCAAAAATGAATCTTGCCAGAAACTAGAGGCCGATTCTTGATAAGTTCAAAGACAGATTGTTGATTTGGAAGGCTAAATGTCTCTCGTATGGCGGTTGTATTACCGTGTTGAAATCAGTCCTTAATTCCCTACCTTGGTATTATTTTTCTCTATTTCAGGTACCGGCGCAAGTGATAAAAAGCTTAGAAAGGTTACGGAGGAGGTTTTTTGGGGTGGAAGCGATGAAGTGGATAAGATGAGTTGGGTGGCCTGGGAGCCTGTCATCGCTCCGACTGATTATGGGGGGGTTGGCTTGGGTTCACTTAAAGATGCGAACTTGAGTCTACTCGCTAAATGGTGGTGGAGGTTCAAGGTAGATCACAACGGCCTATGGAGGAAAGTTATTTGGGTAATACACAGTAACACACGAGCTTGGAATTATATCCCGACAAAATTATCTATTGGAGGGCCTTGGAAACAAATTGCTTCTGTCCCCGGTATTTTGGAAGGTCTGCATATTGATACTCGGCATTTGATAAAAGGGGTTCTCGGCGCTGGGTATGATATCAACATCTGGCAGGATTATTGGATAGGCACATATACACTCTCTTCTTGTTTTCCTTCTATGTTCGAGCTGGAAAAGAGACGGTTATGTGTCGTGTCCGATCGGATTAAAGCACACCTGAACGACGTCCATTTTCATTAGGATTGGAGAAGAAATACATTGTCACCCCTTGAGTTTTTTGAACTTGATGCGATGGTGCAACTGCTAGGGGATGTAGTTCCAACTATGGAACATGATAAATGGAGATGGAACATGAATGGCTCAAACGGCTTTTCGGTAAGCAGTGTTAAATTCCAATTGGCTGAGGCATCGGTTTCGCAGGTTCGGCCAAAGTTCTACAGGTGCAATCGGGTCCCAAAAAAGGTGTGCATTGTGGCATGGAGGGCAAATCTTGATAGACTCCCGACGGTAGCAACGCTGGCTAGGAGAAATATACAACTTCCCTGTCAGTTGTGTAAGTTGTGTGCGGCGCAAACTGAATCAGTGGAACACGTTTTTACTGCCTACCCATTTACGCTTGATGTCTGGCAGCAAATATCCCTGTGGTGCAATGTCTCGAGCCTTCTCATTTTTCATGTCCGAGACCTTTTTAATCTGCACGATACGGTGATGGCGGGAGCTAGGAGCAAAAAAGCATTTTATGCGGTTGTGGTGACAGCCATGCGGAGTATTTGGAGGGCTAGAAATGAAGTTGCTTTCTGTTAGAAACAAGCTTCGGTGCAGAACATGTTGGAGGAAATCAAGACTATGAGCTTCCTATGGATCAAGAATCGGGGAAAGATGACGGATATGTCTTGGGAATCATAGCGTAAGTTTGATACGACAAAAATGGGGTAGTTTTTTGTTTTGTAACTTTCTATTCACTTTGTTTGTTTCCTCGGGATTTTCATTGATGATGTAAGCGGTGTATCCGGATAGTATTGCGTTAGTTTCTTGCTAGCTAGTGAAATAAAAGTTTTGTTGGCCGTTAAAAAGGCATGGTGATTAATCATTGCGGTTGCTCTTAAACTGTTTGGTTACAACTCCCAATGTAGATAGAGATATTAATATATGTGGTTGGTTAACATAATTCAGGTACAATGGTACATATACATTTTAAAAAATCAAAATTTCAGATATGTGACGGATAAGAACCTTATTAAACATGCAGATCAGAATTGTCCCTCCATTAGACTATGAACTATCATGACTCAAAACCACAATCGGTTGCCAAAATTCACAAAAGACAAAAACATAAATAAAATAAATGTAAATTGGACGACTTGATTGCTCTTGACAAACAAGTTACATTTAGATGGTGGGTAAGCGGGCAACAAGCTGCACCGCTATTCCCTTTTGAATCGTAAAGCATATCCTGCTAAGCACAAACCTTTGGTTCTTAGGGCTCTGCGAGTCACTGTAGACCACCTTCTGCACTCGTTTCAGAAACTGCACTGCCTCAGGGGCCAGAGATCCGAATGTGTCAAAAGCAAACGGCAGGAATACATGTTGATTATCTAAACAGGCTGCTTCGTGCTTAGCGATCTTCTTAGCTTTTGCCCTCAAAACTGCCTGCCTCGGTGCAAAGCCGCTGTCTCGCAAACCTACCAAGGGGGAAACCCCTGTCAGGTCAACACAAGCATGTTTGCCCCTAGCCCATCCAAACACAAGAACATCCGCATGACGCAAGGTAGATCTCCCCTCCCGCGGATCAGTTAACAAATTGACTGGTGCTTCTTTCTTGGCTGAGACCCCCGCATATCGAAGCACGTCCCATAGAACATATCTGACCAAATCATGGCGGTACTTGAACCCCAGCAATTCCTCGCAGTGGAGCGCATGCTCCCCAAATTTATCCAGACATGCTTTTTTGCAAATGGGGCATGGTTCATCCGAGGGGAACAGAGGTATCATGAGCTGGTATTTGAGAATAACCCTGTATTCGATCGCTGACATCCGCTGCCAAACCCTTCAATGGGCATGACAGTCAGAAAATCTTGAGCATGAGCCTCTTGAAGGCATGCAAACACTGCCTTTTGTCGCGGAGTCATATCAAATTGCCCCTCCATAGTTTGCACGTGTTTACCATAAAGAGCACTCGCCAAGGTTTGTTGAGGTTTCTTGGGGGCGGTCTCCTTATCGGTTTAACCGCCTAGATCAGTTTTTGGAAGAACTGTTTTGATATTACCAAGTGCGAGGGTGTAGTCAGAATCCACCCCCATCACACCAGCACTCCGCAGGATGTCGTCCTGCAATCCCCACGACCGAGCCCTCGACGCTACAAAGGCGTATGTTGACACATCCCCTTCCGTGAAAATCCCTAAGGAGGTCCCCAAAATGTGCCCCTCCACAGACAACAATGCTTTCAACTGCCTCCCGAAGGCCTGCATAAAAAATGGACACCACCTCTTTGACATTCTCTGGCTGACATGTCAGGAGCCCGAACACTAATTTAGCAACCCCCATGCATGAGCGTAGTAAGAGAAGCTCACTTTGAGGGTCTCTTAATTTCGGCAAGTGTTCCATGAGTTCAACCGTGCGCAAGGCCCTTTTTGTTGCCAAAGAGCGTATATAACATGCATCCCGGCTAATAGCTCCCCAAGGAGTTTAACCCCTCGTTCGGGCCTACCTATCTCATTAGGAAATAAATCGGCCGTTGTTGCTGACCCATTGCACGTCGGCCAAAAAATCTTAGTTTTTCTCACATTAAGCATAAGCCCCAGAGACAGCCCTTCAGAACGAATAATATCAAGTGCCCTCGCTACGTCTTCATTTTTACCTATAATAGTGCCATCATCAAGATACCAAGCATGGAAAGGGAGGGAGCAGGCTTCCTGCACCTGGAGAACAAGCGGATGAAGGACCAATGCAAAAAGGGGGGCCCGAGGGGGTCCCCTTGCTGAACCCCAGTAGTAGCACCAATGTGAGTATCACCCACATATAAGCTGGCATGCCGGGCATACAAGAATTGCACCCACGGGTAAATGGATGGGCATCGAAAATTAACTTTCCTGAGAAGTGTCGTGCGGTCGAGTACGTTAAAAGCATTGGAGAAATCAACAGTAAGCATAGCCAGGGAGCCATCAGAATGGAAATGTTCACAAACCTATTGGCACTGTGCAACACTGCTTCTGCCCCATTAGGGACCCCAACCCCAAATTGGAAATCCCCTCGAGACGCAACCATCTCCTTACCCACTTTACGCATAGCGACTTTCGACACCAATCTCCCCCAAATATGTAACAACCCGACCAGGAGGGGCTGGACGTTACGATAGTTTGGTAACAGACTTGCACAACAGAAGCAACTATGACTAATATTTATTTGTTTATACAATTTCTATTCCAGAAATATAATTACACAACTTAAATAAATAAACTAATAACTGTGCAGGGACGAGACACGTCGGTCGTCGAAGCAACTGGCGGGTTGTTATCCACTAGTCAATCCGATCTCTAAATGTCCATAACTCTAGAAGCTCTAACCGCAACACATATAGCTGAATCTTCTAACCAGATAACCTCTAACCCGCTACTAGCAAGCATAAACCTCGCGGTTGCCATCCATCCATTTGCAGTACCTGAACACATGCTTAAAAGAGTTTTGGGTCAGCAATTACGCTGGTGAGTCCGTGTAAGTAATTAACTGGATCCAAAATAAGTTTTCATTTCATAAACACGTTTACACAACACAACACATGGTGATGTACAAGCGACACCTCAAACCTAAACACAGAATCTATCTACTGCCATTATAGATTCCCCTGGCAAAATACATGTCACAACAGCCCCGTGGACCTCAGTGGAGGGTTTTCCGGGCTTCCGGATCCACTGTGTGTGGGGGTTTCCCCAAGTAGTACTACCCACATATTAAGTGGCCCAACCCTTGGGTTAATGAGTGTCAGTGTCTGGTATCCGGCAGCAAGTATCTTGTCACATCAATAAGTCAAATCACACACACGAGCACATGTTCACCCCAAAACATTTATAAAACACAAAAGGGGGAATGGTACACGGACTCACCAGCGTAATTGCTGATCCAAAACTCTTTTAAGCATGTGTTCAGGTACTGCAAATGGATGGATGGCAATCGCGAGGTTTATGCTTGCTAGTAGCGGGTTAGAGGTTATCTGGTTAGAAGATTCGGATATATGTGTTGCGGTTAGAGCTCCTAGAGTTATGGACATTTAGACATCGGATTGACTAGTGGATAACAACCCGCCAGCTGCTTCGACGACCGACGCGTCTCGTCCCTGCATAGTTATTAGTTTATTTATTTAAGTTGTGTAATTATATTTTTGGAATAGAAATTGTATAAACAAATAAATATTAGTCATCGTTGCTTCCGTTGTGCAAGTCTGTTACCAAACTGTCGTAACGTCCAGCCCCTCCTGGTCAGGTTGTTACGGTTGGTATCAGAGCAACGGTTGTGGCGAAATAGGATATCACCAGATATCCTATACCACACAAGGACCACTTAGAGAACTTAGCGTTTAAGGCTTTAAGACTACCTAGCTAGGAAACGCCATGAAATTACATAAGACTGGCCCGAGTAAGGAACGAAATAAGTCGAGACTTGGGTACCTGAACACACTAGAATGCTTACCGGGACATAGAACCAGTACTACTTGGGGAAACCCCCACGCACAGTGGACCCGGGACTAGGGAACCGGGAAACCCTCCACTGAGGCCCGCGGACCGTTGCGGCATATATTATGCCTTGTAGATCTATAATGGCAGTAGATAGATCTAGTGTCAGGGTTGAGGGGTCGCTTGTACATCACGTGTGTTGAACTGTTTTTAACTGTGTGACTTGTTTTTGAAATGATAAACTTGTTTTGGATCCACTTACTACTTATACGGACTCACCAGCATAATTGCTGACCCAACTCTTTTTAAGCATGTGTTCAGGTACTGCATTCGGATGATTATGAAGCATACCGATTATGATCATATGTTGCGGTTTAGAGCATCTGATAGAGATCGGATCGACTAGTGGATTACACTCCTCAACTGCTTCGACGACCGCTGCGTCTCGTCCCTACATTAGACTTTAGTTATATTTATATATTGTAAATATATTTTTGGATTAGAAATTGTAAAAAACAAATAAATATTAATTATCGTTGCTTTCGTTGTGCAAGTCTGTTACCAAACTGTCGTAACGTCCAGCCCCACCTGGTTGGGTTGTTACAAAATAGTCCCAACAACGATAGGTCTAATTCCATTGGCGGGCTTTAAAGGGGTTACTGGAGCGCAGGCAACGAACTCCGCCAGTTCAGAAGGACAAAGCCCCCCAAGCCACATGTTGACAATATTTGTGATGGACTTAAGCAACCAGACACGGTGGGGGACCCCTGGCCACAAAATGCGTCCAAGATATGTTGAGCCCGCAAACCATACCTCCGGCAAGAGGTCCCTTTCGGGAAGGATTTAATACACGCCAGCACACAATCAACGTTAACCTGTAGAGCTGGCTCAGGTGGCATGGTGGAAGGCTTGGTCGGAGGGTCCACGATAGGGTGTTTATCTATCAAGGCTTTCAAAGTGGCCTCCCCAAGAGGCGCGACCCCTGATGAACACAGGACCTTGACCGCAGCTGTATAGTGCCCATCTGCCACTTTTCGAAGGCATTGCTTAATGTTGACCCCACCCCATCATTATCCTGCTCACTTTGCCTACATGAAAGCCCATCCGCAGGTAGATAAAGGAAGCTCATGACGAGATCCTCAAAGCCGGCCCCATCTTTCCAAACCGCTAAGGCTCGCATAATGGAGTTACATTGAAGTGATTTCCTGTTCCCAGACCTGCGTTCTTGCCTACAGGCTGGTTTGACTGCCCGTAACATGCAACGAGGCAACAACAGAAGCTTAACACATGCCTCAATAGACCCTGGGGCATTTGCCACTTTACGCAACCCCTCTGACAAAGGCTGTGCAAACGGCATACGACATGCAGGTGGGATACTCTTGACAGTGGAGAGGGGGAGCGCGAGGATGCGTGTTATATTCACAAATTGCCCAATAATTTAATTAAAACTTTAGGTTGAGCCTTCGGGATTCACCTTGCTTTCACTCGCCGCTTAGCAAACTTAGCGAAGGTGAGTATTTCCTATCCCCTTTTTGCTTTTATTCATTTTTGGGGTGTTACATGTACACTTATACAAATTACAAATACAAGTTCACATTTTTACAATACAATTCTAGTACTATGTGCATTTGATTACAAACGTGCTTTATGCTTAGACATTACATGTAGAATACATTTGTACTTAGTGAAATCATTAACATTGTACAAGCCGACCTTAACGTTGGATAGCGCTATTGGATTGACAACCCACCTAGGTGATTCTCCCCCTTTTTCATCGGAGAATCCATGGTCATTGTTAAGTTATTATCCATTTATTGGATAAGTACACCGCTGTTCATTTAGTACATTATACAGTCACAGGATTGATTTCGCTCATTTGTATGATACATAGTTTACATAAACGCACTGTAGCTTGCACTTGAATTGTATAACATTTTCCAACTTACTATATGTATTAAATCTAGGAATGCGCATTTGTATACACCACTAAGTAACTACTATTAATCCGTCCCAAGAATAGTTGGATCCCGAAGCAACACTTGTTTTGGTATTGATTTATGCTCTGGTCATTCTCATTCTCTCTTTCTTTATTTTATCTTTTCTTCTATTAAAAAGCAACTTAAGGCTGAGTAGGGGAAGTCGTGTCTTTGGGTTTGATACTCGGTACTTGCTGGAAGTCTATACTATACTCGATAGGTACACTTGCCTATTGTGTGGGTTTAGAATAATTCACAATTATCGTTTTATTTTATAAATTTAAAACTTGACTAAGTGTTTTAACTAAAAGTCCCATCTTAATTACCTTTTTCACTAAGTCTTGACATTTCCACCTGGAAATTGTCAGTTTAAGAAAAAGAAGTTTAAAGTGACTTAATCCACACGACATCATGGGCCTATGTGTTTTAGTTCCTAAACCACAACTTCCGACAAACATTTGTCGATATCAACAAATATTATCACTTTGGAAAGATTAAGAACGAAGAATGATTGTATCGGAGAGGTCTTGAGAGTAAATATAATTTCAATTCCCGAGGGATTATTGGTTATAAATTATATTTACTCTCGAGACCTCTATGATTTCATTATTCTTCCTTCTCGATCACTCCAAACTCCAAAGTGATAATATTTGTTGATATCTACTAATGTTTGTTGGAAGTTGTAGTTTTAAATCAATCGCTTAGGTGGCTCGCTGCCCACCTAAGCGAGTTCTGATTATGTTGATGTCAATTTGCTGCCATGGCACCTTTGTTGTGGCATATCCGTATCCATAGCTAGCAGGTTCCATCAAAAATCATTGAAGCTTCAACAGAGTTGTAATGAGGCTAAGAGCTAAGCAAGCATAATTGTTAGTTTGTTACAAAATCCTAGTTAGTGAAAGTGTCGGGGTAAAGACGTAATTGTAACTGTAACAGTCCCGTAACAAATCTTCTTGGTCACAATAGGTATGGGTAATTATGTTTTTCAAGGTTGATGGTAATCATAAGATTAAGTGAAACCTTAAAATCAAATTCATGCACACATGGGCAAAGGATTGAAGAGACCACACCCCCCCTGCGGCAATGTAAATTTAATAGTATTCTGCCTGAAAATTTTATACGTATTGAGTCCGGCCCCACTAATTTAAGGGTCCCATGACTTTCAGGCTCCCCACCCCCCTCCAAAAAAAGAAAAAAAAACATTTGTTTAACCTTCGCCATTGCATGAACGTATTGATTACCACGTTAAGAAGTGATTTAGACACCACTAAACAACATCTAAACCTAAAGTCACTGGTCATGGTGAAGGATACACACCTCGTTACAACTTTGGTGACGCTTAGATGGAGTCCGCTTGCCAGGTAGCGGATTGCATCGGCATAGTTAGGATCCACTTGGGAAGGTAGTTTACCATCCGTAAACAATTTGAGGTTTAGATTTCCATCGTAAACAAGAAAACATATTGAAAGGTGAGAAGGATCCTTAATCCTCTCCCTTATTGTTATTCATTATATAGGCAAATTATAAATCAATTACAATCCGTATTTTAGGGAGGAGATAATACACATTAATGATTTCCTAATGTACATATTCTAGTATATTCTATTACACCCCTGCAGTCGATACTGGAGGTTCCCGGATGTTGAGACTGGAGCTGAAATCATCGAATAAGATGCGAGGGAGGCCTTTTGAAAAGTTGTATGTGATTTGGTATCGGGAATGAACATGAAGGATGCAAACTTGACCTCGCTGAACCTGCTCTCTAACAAAATGGATGTCCAATTCAATATGCTTCGTGCGTTGGTGTTGCACGGGATTACCTGATAGGTAAATGGCGCTGACATTGTCGCAATAAACCAATGTGGCATGATTCATAGGGCGACGTAGCTCAAGTAACAGATTACACAGCCAACAAATTTCAGCAACTACGTTAGCGACTCCACGATATTTGGCTTCAGCACTGGAAGGGGAAATGGCTCATTTGCGTCTAGACAACCTGCCGAGTCAGCATCTGTATATGCAATAAGAGTAGGGCCAGGAGAGGACCAAGAGTGAGGCCTAAAGAGGCGGTCCCTTTTATTTAATGAATGACACGCTTCAAGGCGTTCCAATGGTCCATCTTAGGAGCATGCATGTGAATGCAGATTTGCTGAACTGCATAGCTGATGCCAGGACGAGTGAAGGTCAAGTACCGAAGAGCCCCAACAAAACTGCGATATAGAATGGGGTTGTTAAAGTCTGTACCAGCGGAGCTGCTGAGCTTTGCTTTAGTGTCAACAGGAGTGGATACCAGATTACACGATTGCATGCCAACACGAGCAATGATGTCTGCGGCATAGGACTGCTAAGAGAGAAACATGGTATTCTTGGATCTAGAAACAGAAATACCAAGAAAGTCGCTAAGGGGGACGAGATCTTTCATGAAAAATTCAAATGCAAGATGTTCCATGAGTTGGTGACGAAGAGCAACAGTAGAGGTAACAAGTAAAATGTCATTGACATACAAAAGTAAATAGGCGGTAGTGTTGCCAGTGTGTAGGGTGAAAAGAGAGGCATCAAATTTGCTCTGTTGAAAACCCAAAGTAAGAACATAATCCGTGAACCGCTGGTACCATGCCCGGGGTGCCTGTTTTAGACCATATAGTGATTTCTTGAGACGACATACATGATCCGAATAACCCTTGTGGCGAAAATCCATGGGTTGATACATGTACACGGTTTCCTGTAAAGTGCCATAAAGAAATGCATTTGTGACATCCAATTGATGAACCTCGTAAGCTTGTGATAAAGAAATAGACAAAACAGTACGTATGGTGGCGGGTTTCACCACCGGACTAAATGTGTCACTGCAATCAATTCACACATGTTGTAACCTGCCATAACAGACCAACCTAGCTTTGTATCTTTCCAACGACCCATCAGATTTCAATTTATGTTTAAACAACCACATCCTACGTATGACATTCATATGAGGTTCACACGGAATTAACCCCTAAGTCTCATTTTTAATAAGTGCATTGAACTCGTTGGCCATGGCAGTGGACCATTCGGGTATGTATAGGGCATCAGTATGTGTTTTAGGTATGGGGACTATGTTGGTAGGGTGGGTGGATGTGTGAAGGTTAAAGTGATGCTTGGGCTTGTGGATGTCATCCATGGCACAGGTTCTCAGGGTTAGGGGGAGGGGCGTCGTTCATGTCTGAAGTCATGGTTGGATGTGAGGGAGTCGGAGTTGGGTTCGGCTACTCATGAGCTGTAGTGGGTGGCTGGTTATGGACGGATGTGGAGGTGGGGTTATTTGGGCTGTGGTGAGCGGTCGTAGGTGAACTGGGTTGTGGGGGTGGGCTGTGTGAGGTGGGTGAGCCAGGTTATGTAGTAGAGTGAGGAGGGCTTGTGTGATGTTGGGCCGCTGGTGTTGGTTGGAGACAGTTATAGAGGGAGTTGGGTCGGATTGGATGTGAGGCCATAAGAGTGGGGTTAGACGGGTGTCTAAGAAGGTATAAGATGGAGGTGGGGTGATGTGATTGTGAAAAGTAAATATGGTTTCATCAAAGGCTATGTGGCTGGATGATGAGCCCCAAAATTAGCTGGTTTTATTTACATGTTTTCACCTAATTATCACCTAATTTCATACTTTTATCTTGGCATCGTCACAGTTTGTTCTCTTTTGATGATAATTGAGGTATTGAAGGTGGAAAGTGAAAAGAAGTGAAAACCAGCGTAAAAGACAAGGATTTGAAAACTTTTGGAGACGATCCAGATGAAGCACGACCGTGCTCATGCCTGTGCACGGCCGTGCACTTATCCCAGGTCCACCAGTCAGCATTTCCAAGTCAGTAGGAGGCAAAATTGAGGTTTTCTGATGAGCACGGGCATGCCCCACCTTATGGCACGGTCGTGCTTTAATGCAGCGTGTTCTCCAAGGCTTAAACCGACAAAGACTGACAAGACGGTTACTCACAACGAACGGCACGGGCGTGCCAGGAGAAGTGGCACAGGCGTGCATGCCCTGGTACAGACATCTCTGCATGAAAGGACTCTGCAACAGTACGTGTTGTCGAGCGTGGGCGTGCCAGGGCTGTTTTGCCAATAAATAGAGGCCTCCACTTCACATTTTGGGCATCCCTTTTCACCCGAGTTTTACTCACACTTCAGCGATCTCTGAGGCCTTGCAAGTGACATTTGGAGCTTGGGATCACTCCATAAATACTTGGAGATTGAGATTTGAGAGAGAGATCACTAAAACTCACCCTAACCACCCTTTTAATCCACATTACACTCACAACTATGTGTTCCTTAAACACCATTTATAGTGTGCTAGATGTAGAGCCAATGTTTAGCTAGATTACTTAAGTGTTGCTAGGGTGAAGACTTATTTTGGTATGGATTATATAGTTTTTATTTGTTAAGTGATGTTGTGTTCTTGTTAAATTCTTCTCACTTAAAACCTTGTTTAATAAATTAATTAACTAATTAACTTGTCTTTGGTCTTGTGGGTGTCTTAATAGGAAGTGGGAGGACTTAACCTGACACGATTGACACCCCTAACTGTGTATGATATCAAATGGTTGAGAAACGGAAGAACTAGAATTAATAAAAGGTGAACAAAAACATGTTTATTCAAATGATCAAAAGAAACATAATTGGAATGTTTTAAAGACTGTAAAGAAGCTTGGCCGGGCTATCCAAGGCATTGATGCCATAGGTTGGAAGAGGTGGTTGCAAGACAGATGGTGTGGTCATGCTCCCGAATCCAAGAACCAGAGGGTAAAGATCACCGCTGTTGTTACATTGAAGGATAGGGATTCGGGTCTTGTAGTCCTTCACAAGAAAACCAAACGGGTCAAATTCCACAGAAAGGAATTATCGGTGGTAAACCAACTAACAAATATAAGGTTTTTGACAAGTTTTGGTGCATATAAATCATTTTTAAGGATAAAGAGTGGTGGTAGGATCTTAGTGCCATGTCCAGGAACTGGAATGGTCGATGTCACACCCTCAAATTTCCACTACGGGCTTTTACCGCGAGGCGCGTGACATACCAGGATCAATGTCAATAGTCGAATGAACGACCTCTATATGTTATCAAAATCATACGTAATAAACCCAAAAGTTTTCAAAGTTCAAAGTTTAATAGTTCAGCGGAAGCAGTAATTAAAGTTCATGAAACGTCTCGTAAAACCAATACGACTTTCCAAAATCAAACACAATATAATAAAATGTTTGAAAAACTGAAAGATAATGTTTGTGATGCAAGTGAGACTCCAAGTGCATCCTAGCAGCAATACCTTTAGCGACCTGAGAAAACATGCTAATGTCAACAATTAAGTTGGTGAGTTCACAGGTTTTAATGTAAGTAAACCTTTTGTTTGTTTGTCTGCATAGACTCACATCCGTTTACTAAGTATATCCCAATGCTAGCTAGACATTAACAAGTTACTAAGTGTACATAAACCATTGCTGACTGTTGGTAGTTGGTTGCCTTCCGCCACCGCTCATTCAACGGTGACAACTGTTTAGGACAATATGCACCCGCTCAACCTCCAGTTGACACAGGTGGGGCTTGTCAGACCCAATAGATCTATTCACATCTCCTCGCTATGTTACATATACTATGGTTTACAATGTAAGGACTTAAGAATGAAAGTTACGCTATAGTAAACAAGTGATATAATAGTACATGTGATCTACAATGTTCGTGTGTTTATGTAACATGTTTCTCCCCCAACAGGAAAACAGTAAAAAGGGGCCGTGAAACTTACCTTTTCCTTGCGTGCTAATAAAACAGGTGTAATAAAATAAGTATCCAACTACCGGAAACCTATAATATAACAACCCATAAGTGTTTGTTCAACATTTGTGTTTGTCCGGTTAACCCATTGACTCCAAATCAATGACTTAGTTTGTGTTTATAAAATTTGTTTGACCAACTTTGACTGAGTTAGACCCGATGACCCGTTGGTGATCTTTTAAGTGTTTTATGTTTTATGTTTGATCAAGTTGGAAAAGCCTAGAATTACAAGTTACACCAAAACATGCAATGCTAGTGTACTAACATGTTAGCTAAACACATATGATAGCTTAGTCATAATTTCCAAGTTTTGGTTTTAGGCATACAACTTATATCTAGCGTGCCTTAACATTAATAAGTCATACAACACTCCACATACAAACCATAACTCACACAACATGAAAATCTTTCCATATTAGGTAACCTATGAACAAGATGAACACATTGCACATAAAAAGTTTCCCTTTTTAGTAAGTTATGACTCTAGCTTTGATTTTAACGAAACAAACATTCTAGTATGCTTAAATAATCATCCCTAAGCATAACCTAACATTACATATTCTATAACATGCTTAGATCTCAATTTCAAAATCTAAAAATAAATAAACTTTCCTTTTTGGGCAGGTTAAGAACAATAATTCAAATCATGTCAAAACATCATCATAATAATACATCATGCAAGTTCCAACATCAACGTTCTAAGATCTACGGTTTACACAAAATCAAGGTTTTTGCTATAACATGCACCATATGATTTTATATATAATTCCTCATCAAAACCCAATACAAACATATATTAATCATCTTTTAATCATTATTGGTTGATAAAAATAATTTTGATCAGATCTGGACTTGAGGTTTCATGTACAAAAAACAAGAACTAATAATAACTAAAGGAAATTAAAAAATAAAGATCATGTTTACACACCTCAAGCACTCCAAAATAATGAACCTAGACCAACTTAAGCTCCAAGAATTGATGATTCTTGATTATGGCAGAGGTTAGGAGTTTTAAATTTCGTAATTAGGAGGTGGGGGCGGATTAGGGTTGAGTTATAATGTTAAGAATCATTAAAAACGTTTTTATAATAAAGCTCCATCGTATGGGCTCTGAAACTCGTTGTGGGCCGCACCATCCAAAGTTCATACGTTCCAGCCCAGCCCTAAGTCCATGCACCTGTACTTCTTGTCGTTTTTACTTCTTTACTATTATATTATGGGAAGAGATATTGTATAAAGTCTCTTAAAATAAGAAGCATAAAAAGCAATCTGGACCATTAGATTTCAAAGTGATCAGATCACATAACCATAGGCGTTTAAATCAAACCAGGGTTAAATTAGTCATTAGAAAATTTAAACGCGTTTTAAAAAATACAAATGAAAACCGCGAATTCAAAAACCCTCGACGGTTATTATTAAATTCATAAACAAAATCATCAAACCATCATTTAATTAGGGTTTATTACACCTCCAAATCAATAAAAAAAACACACACACACACACACACACGAATCAAACACCCAGATTGACGAAGAACAACAAATAACAGATCATAATGTCTTCAAAACGTTTAGGTGCGTTTTATCATTAGATTATCACTTTTTTCTGTCATTTTTCATTCTCGTTTTTGATAAAAAAAATTTAAAAATGGAATCAGACAAGGAAGTACGAAGAAGAAGAGAAGATAGACATATCAAACCAAAGTCAAAACAGAGTAAAGGTATAGTTGATTCAACAAACAAAATAGCACTTAAATTTTGATGAGACGCAACTAGGTTATTTGAATGTTTATATTACTTGCTTAATTACATTCAGTTTTTATATTACATTTCAACTTTACAGTTTATATCTTATGTGTGAGTGCGTCTGTATTTGTTGTTTGAGTGCGTTTGTGTATTTAGTTTTATTTCGGTTTGATTAGTGCGTCTGTAATATCATATTAGTGCGTCTGAAAAATGTTTATTTAGGTTTGATTAGTGCGTTTGTATTATCTTATTAGTGCGTCTTAAAATGTTATATTAGAATTAATAGGTGCGTCTGTAGTATTTTGTTAGTGCGTTTAAATCACTAATATGTCAATTGTTTGTGCAGAGCCAATTGTACCGTCTGAAAAATTTGATTAAAATTAAAGAAAGGGTTGAAAAGGTAAACAAAAAAGCTGCTAAGAATTTGGAAGTTGATATTAAAAAGATGAAGCACCAGTTGAAGAAACAAAAACAAACTGCTGAATCTCCATCAGAATCATCTGATGAAGATTTTCAGAGACCACAGAAAAAGGTGAAAATAGATGAACTGAAGAAGAAGGTGAAGAAAATACAAGAAACGGAGTTTGTTCAATACATGGGGAAGAAGTTAAAAATAAGATGCTCTCCGGCTGAGTTTATTGAAAGCATCAAGGACTACACGGATGAACAAAAAGAAGAAGTTAGAAAGATGGGGTTTGGATCTGTGTTGGACATTAAAATTGAACACATATCAACAAGCTTGGGTTACTGGTTGTTAGTCAACTATGATAAGGGAAGGAACGAGCTAAATGCAGGAAATTGGAAAATCAAGATCACACCTTCATTGGTGCATGAAGCTTTTGGGATACCAATGGGGAAGAAACAGGTTCTCGAGAAAAATAGGGCAAGGAAAGGTTCGGACACTACAATAGATGAGTTTAAGAGTCAATTTGAAAAAAGAAAGTCAATGTCGCGATGGTAACACCGGTTGTTAGACAACAACCAAAGGGTGGAAGGTTGTTTAAATTGAATTTTCTAGTGTTATGGAACACAGTTTTCGAGGAGATCACAAAGTCAACCACAATAAACCAAAGCTTTCTGCATGGCGTGGATGATGAATCTGAAATTCCAAATTTGGATTGGTGCTCTTACCTGATCGAATGTCTAAGAAGAACAAAGGCAGGATGGAAAGAAGACCAGTATAATGGTCCAATTGTAATGCTGAGTGTAAGTCTTCAAACGCACTAATATTATCTATTAAACGCACTTGAATTAATTTGAATTTTAGATTTGGATGCACTTACCTTTTATTCAAACACATTTATGGTTACTAACACAGTTAAACTGTTTTGAAATAAGCAGGTTATCTATACACATGAATACAACAAGAGACATCCTTCTGAAATACAAATCAGCATACCGACAATTAATTACATCACTAGTAGTTCACTTGCAGAGATGGAAAATCATCTTTATAACAACGGGCCGTTGACTGACATTGAAGATGATGATGGAGATGATGATGCTGATGCTGATAGGGGTGAGGAAGAAGAGAATGAGGATGATGACGAAGCAGAGGATGACGATAATGCAGATACCGAAGAAAATGAAAATCTGGTTAGTAATATACTGGAAACCTTGATTGAAATGCAAGGTGAAAAGGATGGTGATAAAACAACAGCATCTTTGGATAATGATGATTACAACCTGAATATGGGACCGAGTCCACCGAGAAGAGTCCAAGTTGATGATGCTGATGACACCGAAGATTGGAGAAATTATGAAATGAGTACACAAACTCAACAAATGTTTGAATACTGCAACACTCAACCAGATCTGAGTTATAGACAGGGCATTAGAAGAGAAGAATATGAGTCAGCAATGAAAGCCAAGAAGGTATATATTTAAACACACTAAGTTTACTTTATAGACGCACTAATGTATTTCTGTTCAGTATAAAAAAAAATTTATGGACGCACTAATGTTATTTTATAGACGCACTAATGTTGTTCAGTATAAACTGAACAACAGTTATGTTTCAGACGCACTAACCTTAAATTCTAGACGCACTAATGATTTTTCAGACGCACTAATCTTGTTTAAGACGCACTAATATATATTTTTGAACACACTAATATTTTGGACAGGTTTGGATAAAAACCATGGAGAGAAACATAAAAAAGTATGAAGCAATTTAAACGGAGATGGAGGAAATGGTTACAGAGGCACGAAAAAAGTACTTGTGGGTACCAGAATTAATGAAGTTGTGCGACAAGTGGGACGAATTGAACAACAAAGCTAAAGACGTTGAAGCTGAGAATGTTGATGCATAAAATATAATGGAGCCTGAAGCTGATTTGGAAAATGATGATGAAGTTGTTAAAGGCAATGTTGAATCAACAAAACAAAATGTTGATGTAAATCAGGATGGGGCTGACTTGGTAATGGATGATCAGGCTGGTGCTACAAACCTGGAAACTGTAAATGAAGAAGATGAAATAACTGATACAGCTATTGCGGCGCTATAAACAGTTGAACCAGGGGTGTATAGGGTAAGAGATGTGAATGAGGAAGCGAACAAAGAAGCTGATAAAGATTTGGAGACAGAGAAAACAGAAAAACTGCATGATGTTGCTGTTTAATTAGAATCACAGAGGATAACAGACGCATCATTTATTCAACTTCAAACAATAGAACCAACTGTGCATGCAGATGAGAATGAACAAGCAACACCCCAAGAGAAGCATGCTAAGAAAGAAATAACAACAGAAAAGGAAAAAGCACAGAAAAAGGATAAAGGGAAAGCACCGGTTGGTTATGAAAAGCCAGCTAGGGACAAAAACCCTTCATGGGCTCTGAGGTCACCATACACAGGGAAACAAGTGAGCACAGTTGAGAAATTAACAGAGGATGAAGCCAGAATAACACAATACATGTTCGCACCAATTCAAGAAAAAAACGTAAGTGTGTTTTTTATTTTTGTTTATAAATTATTACTAACTGATTACTGATTTCATTTAAAAAAATTGTGATTTCAGAAAATCTGTTACTGGGATCAAGGTGGAAATGAGATCATGAAAGTGATCTTTGAAAGTTTACATCCTGGACTATGGCTGTGCACAAATGCTATAGATGTATGGACATATATCCTCAACTATGAAGAGAAGGAAAATTTAAAGAAAAAGAAGGAAGGATCTATACGAAGACTATTTCTCTGTACCAACATGATGGTATGAAAAAACTTTGAACTTAAACGCACTAATATATATGTTTGGACGCACTATTATATATGTTTGGACACACTCCTATAATGTTTGTTAATATTTGAAAAATTCAAACACACTAATGTATATGTTTGGACGCACTTATTATTTTTTAATTGTGTTTTTTTTCCAGCCTACAGACTACTATAAAGAAGAAGTTCAATGGGAAGAAAGAGAAAGGGTTTACCTTAGCAATCTGCATGATATCTTCAGAAAGATCGAGGCAAAATCGTTATACGAATTCGACATGATTCTGCAGCCGGTGTGGATGGATAGGCATTTCTATGTCTTAGCTTTTGATGTGAGGAATGGGATATCAGAGTTGCTTGACAACTCTACAGAGGGGGATGACCACGCAAAGAGATATAAAGGCGTTCCTGGTATATTGGTATGTTTCTATTTATGATAATAGAAAATTATATAGCTGGGAAAATTATGATTATAACCTAATGACTTTGTTAAAAAATGTTTTGTAGAGACATACTTTGTACCGGTTGTGGAAGAAAACATGTCCTACAACACCGGCAATTGAGAAACTTGTAACAAATAAGATTATAAGAAGAGAAATGACATGGACGACTACTAAAAACATAGTAGACTGTGGCATATTCGCTATGCGACACCTCGAAACCTTCAAAGTGTATGCATTTTGGAAATGTGGATTTGCCAGTGAATCGGAGTATCAGCAAAAACAGTTGGATGCATTGCGGTTCAAGTACGTCGCAAAGATGATACTCTCACCTTACAACATGCTCAGGGATGAAATAATTGAAGAGACAAGGAAGTTTGCAAAAAAGCCAGAAAAAGCAAGGAAAAATATGTTACAAAAAGCCATGGCAAAATTAGAGAAAAGGGTGGCTGCCATATAAACATTTGTTTTGAATGCTTTTTTAAACATCTTAGTTACTGATTTTGATTTTAAATATGTTATTTTGGACGCAATAATCTATAAATGATTTTGGATTTGTAGTTAACACTGATCTAATATGAAGTTATGTTTGGACGCACTATTCTAGAAGTTGGTTTATACTTGGACGCACTAAAAAAATGAAATAGATTACTGTGATTTTAATCAAACGCACTTGTTCATTTGTTTTATTAATTCAAAATGCACATAACTAAAAACACACACATCATAAAACAGGTAATATATCAACTACAAAAACAAATTACATAATAAGTTCATCATGATCTAGATATTACATAGACTTTAAGAACTGAATTTTAAATTGAATAGAACACCACAAAAGAGCTATGCATTTTGTTAGTTGCTCAACAAGATTAAGATCCCCTTTCTTTGCATCAATCATGAACATAACAACAAGTTCATGAAGACTCGAATCGGGCATACGAATAAGAAGCATGGAAATCTCATCTCTCTTACTCATGCCATCATTTATCCTGTTAAGGTTATCCGCCAGATGACCCTCGATAGCATAATCTTGGGCAATTTGCTCTTGCATCCTTTTGATCATTTCAGATTTTGATAATGAAGATGAAGAATCCATTACTAAAAAAAAAAAAAAAAAATCTGTGATTGAATTATTGGTTGAGAGATCAGTATACAAACATCAAATAATATATAAACAAAATAATAATAACAAGGTGACAAAATAATGATTCACGAGAATTACTGTTCTTTTGTTTGCTTCCAATAATTGAACTGTAAAATGCACATGAATAAACGCACGTACTGCTCTATTAGACGCACTACAAAGAAACAAAAAAAAAACAGTAGATCATTTAAAACAAACGCACTCATGTAAATACTTCAGACGCACTCATTGATATCATCTTCAACCTCTGATCATCTTCAACATCTGAAAAAACTCTCCAAACCTTGATTTTTTATATCAAACTATGAAAACTTATAATCAACGATAAAAAACAATCAAAACCTTATAAAAAACAAACATATAATTTCGTTTAAAAAAAATCAACTCTAAACATCTGGTTCGATAAAACAGAGCAGTACAATTTGAAAATTAAAATTTGGTTTATTTTTTTTTGATCGGCGAACAACTGTATGGTGTAACATCACGAAATTTTTCCCCGAATTTTAAATATAAAACGCCCTTATTTTCGTTACAACCGTGCCTAAGTCTCCATTACCCTAACTCATAATTTATATATATATGTATATATATAAATATAAATATATAATAATAATAATAATAATAATATTAATAATAATAATATGTTGTTGTAGTAGGCTTGTCAACTCAAACCAAATCCTTTAGACAAATGCAGCCCAACATCCTGCTGAGCCCAAAGAGCCATCCCAGCCCAAACCCCAGAAGCCCACAAATCAAAACCCTAGGATACACTTATAAGTTAATTAGACTTAGACTTATTATATATTACCTTATTATAGGGTGATATTTGGAATCATTTTGGGCAACACTATTATTTCATCATTTCAACAAGTTTAAACATTGCTAAGGTGAGTTTTACATAGCCCCTTTTCTATTTATCACCATTTTTGGGGTGAAACATGTTACAACATCATTTATGCAATTCAATCATCAATGTGTCTATGTGTTTTTCTATGTTGCATTATGTCTTGAACATGACTAGGGTAAGCACAATTCTAGCATAAACATTCATCAGCCAAACGGTATACATTGATAGATCTATTGGACTGACAATCCCACCCGGATACGTGCTTCCTACAAAGGTTACGTGGGTGTTTGTTACTGCAATTTAAACGAGTGAACCATGAGCGTATGGGATGTACCACAATTACAACAGTCAACAAGGTTGATTATGCACTCGATTTACTTCTAGTATGTTTTTGCATATGGACTAGATTGCCATGACACATGAATTGCACAACAATTTTATTCTATTATCCAAACCTATGTAATTCTCACCAACTTTTGTTGACCCAAAATATTTTCAACTTAACATGTTTCAGGTTTTACTTGCTTGAAGATTTGAATTGATGCTTGAAGATATGTGTATAGTTTTATTCAATTTGATGTACAAATTCTAGAACAATTGTATGTAATTCATTTAAATTATTTAATGGAATTTATTATTCACCATGAGCTACTGAACGATCATCAATACGTGGCACCCCGATGTTTCCGCCATCGGTTGGGGTGTTACAGATTGGTATCAGAGCCATGGTTATAGGGAATTAGGTTATTAGAAAAATAATCTAGTCTATAACCATAGGATTTAATCAGTACTTGCTTCTTTTACTTGCTATTCTCTATCTTCCTCCTACTTCTTATCCCTACTTTCATCCTTACAAGAAGGCTGCTCTCCAACAGTGGATCTACTCTTAGACTAATAGGATAAAATCCTCAGGTTTAACCTGAACCACCTTGAGATCTCGTCGAAGTTCTAGATTTTAATAACGAACACGTGCAATCTGGAAGGGTGAACGCCTGTATTCTGAGTCTTCTGTCTAGGCTGGCATTGCGCATATATCCCAATCAGACAAGGGACCCGGATGCCTACCTGGGAATTCTCGGGATGAGTGTTCACTTATAGGCTAAAGCATGTCTTCATATGTTATTAGAATTTAGAATCTTTGATAAGTCAACGTTTTCGTTTATTCGTTTTAATGAATAAATGATTACATTCCTTATATAGTCTCATTCACTTCACTGTGTCTCTTACAGATCATGCCTCCACGTCGCAGTGCTCATCTTAACAGTGGTGAAAATCATGATGAAGGAAGTAGCAATCACAACCATAACCATGACACTAACCACAACAACAACAACAACAATAATAATGGTGTTGATGCCCAACTGGCTGCAATCATTTCTCAACAAATGGCACAGCAAATTGCAACTCTGGTTCCCAACTTACTAGCTCAAGTCATCCAGTTGAACGGCAACGGGAACGGCAACGGCAACGGGAATGGACACCACAACGAGAATAGACTTCCAGCCTGTACCCTTAAGCACTTTAATTCCTGCAATCCCCCAAAGTTCAGTGGAGAAGAAGGAGCTACAGGACTCCTACAATGGTTTGAGGGTATTGAGAATACCTTCATCAACAGTGAGTGCCCCAACAATTTTAAAGTCCGTTATGCCATGAGTGTTCTTCACAAACGAGCACTCACTTGGTGGAATGAAGAAAAACGCACTCGCAGAGCTGAAGCTGCACTAGCCTTAACTTGGGATCAAGCTAAAGACATTATGAAGGCAGAGTTCTGCCCTCGTAATGAAATTAAGAAGCTGGAAGATGAATTTCATGATCTTGCTCAAGACAGTGGGGAAAACCTTGCTTACAACACTCGTTTTCACGAACTTAGCTTACTGCTACCCCACAAGGTCACTCCCTTACCTATTGCAATCGAAAAATACATTGGTGGTCTACCGATGCAAATTCAAGACACAGTGTGGGGAAGGAACCCTGCTACTTTGGAAGAAGCAAAGCGTTTGGCTGCCACCCTAACAGATAACCATGTGAAGGCAGGAACCCTGACTCGTAAAGGGGAAAAGAAAAAGGATACTTCCCAACCTGCCGTTGAAATCAAAACTGAGGCCTCAACCAACGGGAAGAACAAGGTCAGGAATTTTGCAATAGACACCACTGCCCCACCCACCAAGAAACAATACAATGGGAAGCTACCTAAGTGTGACACCTGCCAGTATCACCACCCAACTCAAGTACCCTGTCGACAGTGCACCAATTGTCAAAGGTATGGGCATCTTGCGGAAGCTTGTCGAATCCCTGCTGCTAACGCTTTTGATGCTCCAAATAACCCCGCTTGAGACCCTTCAGCTACTTAACAGCAAGTTCCACCAATTGAATGATGTTTACTTTCTCATTAATTCTATGTATTGACACTTTTGATTCAAGTAATAATAAATTCAAGTATTATCATAACATCTGTGTGTATGTTTGTTTTAATGTGAATTGATTGCTATATCTATACTTGCTTACTTGTACAACAAATAGTTGACTACTAAACAATCTACTTAACGATTGGTAGAGGTCATCATGTCTTTCCAACAGTCGGGAGAGGCCCTACCACCTCCTCAACGACTGGTGGGGACTATCAGACCTGCTCAACAATCGGTAAAGTCATAAAAGGACACAAAACCCTAATGTAAGGTAAATTGGTAATTACGGTCCGGAACGTAATCATGAATTTACAGGTACGTTAAGGTAGTGTGAAATTTTATCAAGGTTTCTGGTAGTTGACCTATTGTAAACCTAGTGTTTCTCTTAACTTCGGGACGAAGTTCCTAAAAGTAGGGGAGACTGTAACATCACGAAATTTTTCCCCGAATTTTAAATATAAAACGCCCTTATTTTCGTTACAACCGTGCCTAAGTCTCCATTACCCTAACTCATAATTTATATATATATGTATATATATATATATAAATATAAATATATATTAATAATAATAATAATAATAATATTAATAATAATAATAATATGTTGTTGTAGTAGGCTTGTCAACTCAAACCAAATCCTTTAGACAAATGCAGCCCAACATCCTGCTGAGCCCAAAGAGCCATCCCAGCCCAAACCCCAGAAGCCCACAAATCAAAACCCTAGGATACACTTATAAGTTAATTAGACTTAGACTTATTATATATTACCTTATTATAGGGTGATATTTGGAATCATTTTGGGCAACACTATTATTTCATCATTTCAACAAGTTTAAACATTGCTAAGGTGAGTTTTACATAGCCCCTTTTCTATTTATCACCATTTTTGGGGTGAAACATGTTACAACATCATTTATGCAATTCAATCATCAATGTGTCTATGTGTTTTTCTATGTTGCATTATGTCTTGAACATGACTAGGGTAAGCACAATTCTAGCATAAACATTCATCAGCCAAACGGTATACATTGATAGATCTATTGGACTGACAATCCCACCCGGATACGTGCCTCCTACAAAGGTTACGTGGGTGTTTGTTACTGCAATTTAAACGAGTGAACCATGAGCGTATGGGATGTACCACAATTACAATAGTCAACAAGGTTGATTATGCACTCGATTTACTTCTAGTATGTTTTTGCATATGGACTAGATTGCCATGACACATGAATTGCACAACAATTTTATTCTATTATCAAAACCTATGTAATTCTCACCAACTTTTGTTGACCCAAAATATTTTCAACTTAACATGTTTCAGGTTTTACTTGCTTGAAGATTTGAATTGATGCTTGAAGATACGTGTATAGTTTTATTCAATTTGATGTACAAATTCTAGAACAATTGTATGTAATTCATTTAAATTATTTAATGGAATTTATTATTCACCATGAGCTACTGAACGATCATCAATACGTGGCACCCCGATGTTTCCGCCATCGGTTGGGGTGTTACATATGGCAACCACCCTTGCGGGGCGCCGTGCCCAAGAATCGACTACTCGACCTCCAGCAGCCCCCGCCTTCTCCCGATGCGCGGAAACCCGAGCCCCACCTGCCCGAGGGCACGACAGTGTTATAGAACTCGGTAAAACCTCGCCGCCCGTCAGATTCGAACCGGCGCCACCCGTATTCAATCTTCACCCGGATACCAAACCATAAATGATGAAAGTGGGGATTGAACCTTTGATCACATAGGTGAAACCAAAGCCATTCCACCACTATGGATGGATTAAAATTTGGTTTATTGAATTCTCAATTGATTAGATGTTGACGATCATGAATTGAATCTCATTAATTATTGAAATCGTATTAAATTTAACGTTAATTACAACGTGATTGAATGAATTGAAAGGAACGTAAATAGACGACTTTACCCCTGTGATAAATCAGGATTAGGTTAATTAAACCTAACCAAAGTTGACAGGTGGCGTATTATAATAGCTTCTTACGCTTCTTATTTTAAGAGACTCTATCGTATATTTTCTCTTATATTATTACTTTTTTTTTTGTCGCTACATGTAATTCATAATTTGGCTGGAAGTTTTCACTAGACATTCTAAATGTCCTTTTTTTGTTCCATGAGAGCAGCCAATTTATTGTTGTGTTTGACTTGGTTACTTTTTTTTTCAATTAATATATATATATATATATATATATATATATATATATATATATATATATATATATATATAGGAGAGGGTTATCTTGAGAACGTTAAATATTGTGAGAACCATGAGAACAAGTACAAAAATCAATCAAAATCAATTTTTTTTAATACAAATCCCATTATAATCAAAATGCAACATTAATAAATGAATTTTCTTTTCAAATAATCCATCTTTTCTTGCAAAAACACTTTTAAATTAACTTTTTACACATGTGTAAATGAAACAGTTTACACATGTATAAACAGCAAATTTACACATGTGTAAAAACAAATTATTTTCGTATACGTTTGAATTTTTACGCGTAAATTGTGTTTTGGGGATTGTATTTTAGTAATAAAGACAAGTGTAAAAAGAAATTTTGAATTTGAATGGTTTTAGATGCCGTTCTCACGGTTCGCACGAAATATAGGTGTTCTCAAAATAACTTTTCCTTATATATATATATATATATATATATATATATATATATATATATATATAGAGGTAGAAGTTCGGGTACAAAGGCTTGATTTTGTAAGAAGGGTAAGAAGGCTTCTTATGATGACACGTGGCAGTAATTTAAATTAACATCAAGGTCACTTAGGTAATTTACACACATAATCAACATTTAAATCAATAATAATTAATGAGATATTTTAGGGATTTTTTTTTTCAAATCTCTAATTTTTTTTATCTTTGTTATAATTCGCAAATTCTGGATATATATTATACGATTTCTACCAGATAAGTAATATCAAATTTGTGTGTTTTATGTTCATTCCAGTGTGTTTTATCACCATCGTCTTAATAATCCAATGTGTTTTATCAACTTTGTGTTTTAACACCATTTGATAAACAAAAAACACCATCATATCAACTTTGTGTTTTAACACCATTCGATAAACAAAAAAACACACAAAGACAGTTTCTTTGAAGATATAAAACACACCGATATTACAGCCCATATAACATCCTACGACGTATAACGGTGTCTCAACGATGTTCCAACAGAGGTGGCCTAAAACTTTACTTCACACTTAACATATTTAAAAACATCAAATGAACTAAAATAAGATCAAACAGATTGTTCCTAACACATAACATAGCCAAATCTAAATCTTAACAAAAACAATAATACCTCATCCACATATTAAATTATGGAATAATGGAAATAAATAATCCCAACTATTGACTATTGGCCAATAACAGTCCCAACTACGAAAATTACCAATAGTGGTCCCAACTTTCGACATATTGGAATATAATGGACCCAAACTAACGGCGTTAGTGTGGTGCTGACGTGGCATGCCATGTAAGATGCCACGTAGGATGCCACGTATGATCATTTTGCCACCTAGGATGCCACGTAGGATCATTTTGCCACCTAGGATGCCACGTCAGCATCACACTAACGGAGTTAGACCTCCGTTAGTTTGGGTCCATTATATTCCAATATGTCGAAAGTTGGGACCACTATTGGTAATTTTCGTAGTTTGACTGTTATTGGCCAATAGTCAATAGTTGAGATTATTTATTTCCATTATTCCTTAAATTATTAACACAAAAATCACCGATCAATTAAACAAACCCAAACAAAAAAGGACACAAACTTTAACAAGACCTTTCGATAATGCTGATGAGAAGAACCACTATTATTAATATTATTATATTACCAACCCCATTACCCCAGAACCACGGTGACGGGACAAGAAGAATTTGAAGATAAAACACACGAGTGTAGATCTGGTTCACGAAGATAAATGGAAGTATGTTTTGTAAGGGTTGATAAGAGGGCGAGAGAGTGTGCTTAAATTAAGGAGATTTTTAATGATTTTTTTTGGTATTTTGACAATTATACCCTAACAACCTTCAATTTATTAATTAAATTATAACACAATTTACAAGTTTGCCATTCATTTAATCTCAACCATCCATCAACATGATCTAATAGACACAATTACTTCTCACCCTTCTCACAAAACACACCCTTTGTACCCTAACCTCACCATATATATATATATATATATATATATATATATAATAATGAATCTATAAAATATTTAACTTAAATATTTTATAATTAATTAACGACACCTGGTCCTACTAGAGTTGCTTACTGACCCGGTCTCGCATAGCGCGTACCAATTTAATTTACGTACTTATTTTTTATTCCAAATAATTCCACATAATATCGCATATGCACATAATTGCAAAATAGCCATTGGGGTTGGTGGCCCATTGGTAGAAGCAAAGCTTCTAAGAACACCTAAGGTGTAACATCGTGTGATTTTGTTACTTTTACAAATATTATAAATTCTATGTTTAACAAATTCCAAGTTCGTCTTTATCCGCTTCTTTTTTTTTTCCTACCAATTTATGACGAGTCGTCATTATAATCTATCCTAATCAATTTAGAAACTTATTTAGTTAAGATCTTAATATATATTTATTTATAAAACATATATATTTCTTTTATAACAAATAGTTACTTTTTGATTAAAAAGAATAAAAAAAAGAAAAAAAAAGAAACGAGAAGCATAATATAAATATTGTGTTGACTTTATTTCCCAACAACAACATACAACATCATTTGAATATGATGTTAGTTCGTTCTTTTTTTTTTTATTTCTCGATGGCAACATCAGTAACAATACTACAACCATGATCGTTCCATAATAATTAAATTTAACCTCCACTTAATCTTCTCCCAACCACCCTAATAACTCTATTTAATACCCAACCACCTGTGTTTTAAAAAGCGCGCCTCGAGCGCGCTTAAGCGCGAGGCGCACTGAGGCGCCAGGATTTGCGCCTCATGTAACCCAAGGCGCACCTTGTACAAGAAGCGCAGGAAAAGCGCGATTTTTTGCCAAAAAAATCCCCTGAGGCGCGCGCTTTTTGTACGGGAGGTGTTTTTATGCTTAAAATTGTTATATATGTAGCTAAAAGGGTTGTTAAATCATGTATAAACCTTATTTGTATCTATATTTTGGGTAAATGATGCTAAAAACCTATAGCATATATAAAAAAAAATTATATAATCGTCTTGCGATTCGCGTACGAAAATCCCACCGCTTTTGCGCTTTGCGCCTCGGTTTTGGACCTCGTCGCTTTAGTGCGCTTCGCGCTTTTTAAAACCAAGCCAACCACCTTAACCCACTTATAAATACACCTCCTCTCCACTTCTTAATCCTTTGTTCATCTCTAAAACTCTCTCTAAAGCTCTCTAATCTTCAAGTTTTCAAGCCAAACTTCCTGTTTTGCATCAGTAAGTTTCTTGGCTTAAAACTTCAACTTTCATTCTATTTTTCTTCTTCTTTTTCATCTAAAACTCCTTGGAGAACCCTCTAGGATCTTCCCCATGTTTATCCACAGAAGTGTGATAAGGGTAGAGCACCTAAAGGAGGTCCTAAATGGGTTTGTTTTCTGAATTATACTATATAATAATATAAACATATACTTTCAAGTTTCAATCTTATTAGCTTATTATTAATCTTTGGAAGGTTTGTGGTTACACCCTACCTTACCAACTCTCTTGACCCTTCTTGTGCTACGGATTTATCCACACTAGAAAGGGGAAATCCCGTGTCCAAAACCCACGTTTATTCCATAAACGAAGTGGTTATGACATGAACCTATCAAATGGATTCACATTCCTAACCTTTTACCATCCGAATCATCTATGATGATTTTGTGCTTGGTCTAACTTAATCTCATGACCATCCGGATTGCCCTAAAGGCAATTTGTGCTTGGTTTGCCTAAAAGGCTTGCTTGACTCTCTTGAATCTATAATTTAAACTCGAACCTAAGACTCTTTATTTTTCTAATTCTAGTTAACCAAGGCTAAGGAACTAATCCCCCAAGACTCATTCTTTTGGAACCTTGCTAAAACGCACCCAAAGGTGAGTTCATACTTGTCCCCCTTTTATCCTTTATTATTTGGGGCTCAACATGTATCACTATCAAAACTCAAACGATTTTAAACTCTACAATCTATTATGTTTAGTCTAAAGTCTATCATATTCTAAATTCTATCACGCGCAATCTAAAGTCTATTATATGCTTGTACGCTATGCTATGCAGAATTATTTACTCTAACATACAAATGTTCATATAGTTGACAACCCACCTTGCATGTATAGCGCTATAGGATTGGCTATCCACCCCTTACATGGGTCATATTAAGCAAAATTCTTCGTGGCTAGTCGCCGTTTGTATGGTTCTCTTGCATATGCCTATAAGCAAAACTTTATTATACTATGTATGTATGTCAAAACTAGTATGCTCACCAATGCTTTATGTGTTGACAGATATTTTATACATATTGCAGGAAATATTTATTGCAGGACATTCAAGAAAACTACTTAGGATTGGACATAGAAACTCACTCTAGTTCAAGTTATCATATTCTTGTTGTTGTATTTTTCGTTATATGAACTACTTGTATTTCTATTTTTAGACAATAAATGAAATTCTATCTTTAAACTATATTGTCACAAAATCTAGTGTCATGAAGTCTTTGAACAATCTACCACTAAGTCTCACCCCGATGTATTCCGCCATCGGTTGGGGTGTGACAGATTGGTATCAGAGCCATGACTATAGGGAATTAGGAAAAATTGCCATGTTTGACCTAGACGAGTTAAGTACATTTTTGACCATTCCTTTTATCATGCTTAATATACTTGTTCTCCCTATCTTGCTTCTACTCAATTCTTTTGGTCCTTAAAATTTACCTTCCTATTTGTGGATTACTATACACTCGAAGACGTTCGTATAACACAAACGAAAGGAAATCACCAAAATAGGCGTGAAACCCTCACTTTGGTGATAACTTTCAATCCGCGTAAATTCTTTGTGTTTTTGAAACTACACCAAGATAGGAGTGATATCCTCACCTTGGTGGAAATTTCACAATTTCTCGTTCTAGTGGACACTACCAATTGAAGGTTAGAATTAATTTTCTTACCACGTTGGACAAAGTGTACAAACCACCCTCAAAGAAACGACCTCACTACGATAGGAGTGAAATCCATAACTTAGCGATTAGTTTCAATCCTTGATTTGTACTTTTTTTCAATCTCGCCAAAGTCTCAAACTTACTAATGACAAGAAACATGTAGTAACCGGAAGGGTGAATACCGTTAACCGAAAGTTTCGGCGAGAGTAATTCCACCTATTAGGCCAAAGCATGTTACCAAACTCAAAGGTAAATTTGAATCACTTTGGTTAGTCCTAGTTCCGTTCCGGAACACTCCAATTGTTTTGTTTAAAACAAGCCTCTCTTTTTATGCTAATACTACTTTCAATTATGTTTTCATGCTATGTTTTCATTATATAATCGATTTATTATGCTCGCAAATGCTCTCAAGACTCGCATCTCAAGTACTCTAGCAATTCCAAAAAATACTAATAATCGCAAACCAATATAGATCAAAACTCCTTCATGTTAACTAAGTGCACTATACTTGCCTATACATACGTGTTACGCTAATTGAACAATGTGAAACTTGCATACTATACATGTAACTTGAACTTGCATACTAAGTCCATGAGAACAACTTGAGCTTATCTACTTTGTTTATCTAAATTTGCATCAATTTCACCGATCTAATTTTACCTACAAGCTTTCCATTGTTAACTAAAATTCTAGTAATTTTTTTCCTAAATTCAAAAGTCACTTTGTTTAAAAAACGCACATGCAAATATTCTTATGTATGATTCTCGTAGATGTCTTCCCGTCTCAACAACATCGATCTCAACCAACTGGCGAGTCTTATTGCCCAAGAATTAGCCAAGATTCTCCCTAACCTAGTGACACCAACAAACCCAACTCCAAACCCCGACGATACCATCCAAGACAACACAAACCATGTAGACACTAAACCATCTACCCATACCCCTACCAAACAAACGAGAAAAGATAACCGAAAACGCAAAAACCTCAAACAATACCACACTTCGACAACTCCTAAGACTCCAAATTCCAACAAAAAGCAGTACCGTGGAACCTATCCGCTATGCAACAGTTGTAAATTCCACCATCTCACTCACACACAATGCCGCATATGCGCCAACTGTGGTGCATATGGTCATTTAGCCAAAGCATGTCGCCACACCACTAAACCACGACCCGAACAACCTACTATTACCACCTCATTCACTAAAGACAATGGATGGTTATGTACCGAGTGCAACGACCCAACCCATGAAACCAGCCAATGCCCAAGACTTGCCATGGTGATCTACGATGCTAGAAGACCCACTCACCACACTAAAGAAGATTGATTTTCTTTTCTTTTAAAAAAAAATTAAGAATTTCTTTATGTAATGTTTTCAAGAAATTGTTCGGATGTGAAATTTTCTTTTATGAATTACGAAATACCATCGTTATCTTAGGTTACAATCATAATTTATCGGCAAATCTCAAACATCGCAAAATCCTTTTTCTCCTCGCGTGCAATCTTTTTCAAAATCTTTGAGCAAAATTCTTCCTACTAATCCTAAGAGGATGCCTATTCTACTATAAAATCCTCACTTAAAACCTTCAACCACTAACAGATGTGTGTCAAGTCGGTATGACGAAAGAGATTTTAAATGGTAAAAGTGTTTAAAATATATTTTTCTTTCAGAACGCCCATTGTCATCCATGACAAAAGAAATTTTTATTTTTTTAGCAAACAAGACTTATGAGCAAAGACACGCTAAATCAGATAATCTACTTCTTTATAATCCCAAAACCTTTTCTCTTGAAATCGTATCACGAGTCAAAATATTCATCAACGCCAAACTAAAAATTGTTAATAAACTATTTTTCCTCGCTTAATAAAATGGATTTTTCATAAATCAAACGACCATCTTCGATAAGACTTTTACACTAAATTTTCCCCACTTCAACTAAATATGTTTTTCTTTAACATCCAACGAACTAAATTCTTCTACCATCAAACTTGACCCTTAGCCTCGAAAAGCTAAAATTGCTCACGTACCCATAAAACTCAATTTGCAATAAACTCAAATTTTATGTTGCCCTCAGGCAAAACATTTTACGCGTAAACGTTTTCATTAGGAATTCAATTGTCTATTCTTTTGTTTGCTTTATACATCTGAACATAACCACATATGCACGAGTCTACACCATTATGTCATGAAACCATGCATCCACGTCAAGAACGCGAGCGGTTAACAAAAAAAACAAAAAAACAAAAAAAAAACTTAATGCCTTTTTACATTATGTGTTTGCGTGTCATGTTGCTTGCTATGTTTACAACAATCAAAACTGTTTAATACCCTTTTCTTTGTGTATAAGTATTTTGTGTCCACTAGCGACCCACACATAACTAAGACAAATTATGTGGACCATACGACAATTGGACTAATTACGGGTGTACACGTAATTACAAAAATTGGGCGTATGAAAAACATAACAAGTCTCGGTGTGTGTAACCTATCATGATTTGAATAACAACACGGATGAGGTATGATAACGGCATGGTGGATACGCCATCGGTACATCCTATACATAAGTGTCGTGTCATACTACCAAAAGGTAGAGTTATTCGTGCCATGAGATGTTTTGGGTGTCGAGTTAAACAAAAGTTTGACCAACACTTACGTTATTTATCTTTTGCGATACCGTTTCGGTTATAGTTTACTAGTCTAATTAAGCTTGCATTATTTATCTTTTATGTATATTATAACCTTGTATTAAACCATGCTTTCTACTATGCAACATTATCCTTTGCCATGAATAATCTATATATACTTGTAATCTCCATCAACTTCGTTTCTTCCCTCGTACATTTCCTTGCTTAATCAACGATCCCCCTCATTATCAATAATCTCGTTCTAAGTCCCGTAACCTTTGGCCTTAACCTCTGAAGGCATTTATACATTTAAAACAAGATTTGCCTCTCACTTTGTTATATTTTCTTGATTAAGTATATACCGGATTTCAAAAGTAAATAACTACTATTTATATCACCAAAAAAAAAATTGTCTCCAAATAGTCCAACTTCTTGTTTATGTTAGTCGCCTTTTAAAAAAAAATTCTAGTAAAATTTTCAACGTTGTGCAAACCAAATATCTATTACTAAATACTACTCATTATCACATCTGGTCACTCATTATGCTCACATTTTTACTATTCCACCTAATTACCCAGTGACATTTCTCCTACAAGCCAAAACTTCTACTACTTCTTATGTGTTATACAATATATTTACTTATCTTCCCAAAATTTTTACTATTTCATATATGTTATACCATATATTTACTTATCTTTCCAACTTTTGTTACATTAACCCCATATACAAACCTATTTATACGTACCCCTTACTTCACTATTTACAAAATGCCTATGCCGGTTAAGTTCTCAAATTTTTACGTACAACCTTGGGTAAAATTTTAAAAGCACTTCTCTTCCGAGCATAATCATCGCACAAGTGACTAGATACCGTATTCGCTATAAACAAAATAAACTAACAAGCTTTGTTCTCATATCAAACCACATACCTATTTTTCAAAATGTTGACTCTTAATTAAATTTCGAGACGAAATTTCCTAAAGTAGGGGAGACTGTAACATCGCGTGATTTTGTTACTTTTACAAATATTATAAATTCTATGTTTAACAAATTCCAAGTTCGTCTTTATCCGCTTCTTTTTTTTCCTACCAATTCATGACGAGTCGTCATTATAATCTATCCTAATCAATTTAGAAACTTATTTAGTTAAGATCTTAATATATATTTATTAATAAAACATATATATTTCTTTTATAACAAATAGTTACTTTTAGATTAAAAAAATAAAAAAAAAAGAAACGAGAAGCATAATATAAATATTGTGTTGACTTTATTTCCCAACAACAACATACAACATCATTTGAATATGATGTTAGTTCGTTCTTTTTTTTTTATTTCTCGATGGCAACATCAGTAACAATACTACAACCATGATCGTTCCATAATAATTAAATTTAACTTCCACTTAATCTCCTCCCAACCACCCTAATAACTCTATTTAATACTCAACCACCTTAAGCCACTTATAAATACACCTCCTCTCCACTTCTTAATCCTTTGTTCATCTCTAAAACTCTCTCTAAAGCTCTCTAATCTTCAAGTTTTCAAGCCAAACTTCCTGTTTTGCATCAGTAAGTTTCTTGGCTTAAAACTTCAACTTTCATTCTATTTTTCTTCTTCTTTTTCATCTAAAACTCCTTGGAGAACCCTCTAGGATCTTCCCCATGTTTATCCACAGAAGTGCGATAAGGGTAGAGCACCTATAAGAGGTCCCAAATGGGTTTGTTTTCTGAATTATACTATATAATAATAAAAACATATACTTTCAAGTTTCTATCTTATTAGCTTATTATTAATCTTTGGAAGGTTTGTGGTTACACCCTACCTTACCAACTTTCTTGACCCTTCTTGTGCTATGGATTTATCCACACTAGAAAGGGGAAATCCCGTGTCCAAAACTCACGTTTATTCCATAAACGAAGTGGTTATGACATGAACCTATCAAATGGATTCACATTCCTAACCTTTTACCATCCGAATCATCTATGATGCTTTTGTGCTTGGTCTAACTTAATCTCATGACCATCCGGATTGCCCTAAAGGCAATTTGTGCTTGGTTTGCCTAAAAGGCTTGCTTGACTCTCTTGAATCTATAATCTAAACTCTAACCTAAGACTCTTTATTTTTCTAATTCTAGTTAACCAAGGCTAAGGAACTAATCCCCCAAGACTCATTCTTTTGGAACCTTGCTAAAATGCACCCAAAGGTGAGTTCATACTTGTCCCCCTTTTATCCTTTATTATTTGGGGCTCAACATGTATCACTATCAAAACTCAAACGATTTTAAACTCTACAATCTATTATGCTTAGTCTAAAGTCTATCATATTCTAAATTCTATCACGCGCAATCTAAAGTCTATTATATGCTTGTACGCTATGCTATGCAGAATTATTTACTCTAACATACAAATGTTCATATAGTTGACAACCCACCTTGTATGTATAGCGCTATAGGATTGGCTATCCGCCCCCTACATGGGTCATGTTAAGCAAAATTCTTCGTGGCTAGTCGGCGTTTGTATGGTTCTCTTGCATATGCCTATAAGCAAAACTTTATTATACTATGTATGTATGTCAAAACTAGTATGCTCACCAATGCTTTATGCGTTGACGGATATTTTATACATGTTGCAGGAAATATTTATTGCAGGACATTCAAGAAAACTACTTAGGATTGGACATAGAAACTCACTCTAGTTCAAGTTATCATATTCTTGTTGTTGTATTTTTCGTTATATGAACTACTTGTATTTCTATTTTTAGACAATAAATGAAATTCTATCTTTAAACTATATTGTCACAAAACTAGTGTCATGAAGTCTTTGAACAATCTACCACTAAGTCTCACCCCGATGTATTCCGCCATCGGTTGGGGTGTGACATAAGGGGAGGTCATGGGTTCAAGTCCCACAAGGAGTAGAAATTTGCCGTTCAAAAAAAAACATAATTGCAAATAATACCAAACAAGTTATACTACAATTATTTGTTTTGACGTTCACCAATGTTCGAGGACTAGTAATCATGTGTGTGTTCTAAAAATTAACTAAATTATATGATCATATCGTTTCGTATATATTTAACCACCTTAATTCACCCGAATTAAATTAAATATATAAAAGTAACCCAGTGTAAGTAGTAAATGTTAATAAAAAGTTAACCTGAATTTGTCGGGTGTTACAGTCGAGCCATCACCGACAAGTATGGATTGAGGAATACTATTATTAAAAAAAGATTGGTAGTTACCTTGCGTGTTGTCCATGGTGGAGGTGGCCTCGGTGTCCATCTATAGAGTAGTATCCGGATGATTCAAGGGCATCATGTAGAGATCCTGTTCAATGTCAATAGGAGTGTATGCAGTGTAGGCTTGATTCGGATGAGATGGTCTTTGGCCTAGGATGCTGTTGGAGTTTTGTTGAGTTGAGGGCCACTTGGACCCAACCGTAGGGTAAGGACAAGGAGGCATGGGCCAGTTGGGTCAGGTGTTTGGTGTAGGTGGGGCGGCCCAAGGATTTGGATAAGTCGGCCAGGAGGGCCATTGGGACTGATTTGGGCTGTAACTGGGATATCGGCCATGACTCCTAGAGGAGAGGCCACGTCCTCCTCTACCACGCGACCTGCCGCGACCTCTTTTCCTCTCGGACGGCTGCCAGATGTCATTGTTTGTGTTCGAAGATGAAGAGGCGTAGGTAGTAGAGGCGTGCAGTGCGGTACCTACAGTTTGGGAGGCGAGTAGAAGCAGGGGCTGCTGGGTGTCTTTGTTTGTGTTCGAATACCACGGCCTATGTTCCTCTCGAACGGCTGCTGGGTGTCTTTGTTCCACCATAATAACTTTGAACAGGCTTCAAAGAAGTTAGGAAGAGGATCTTGATTCTGGAGGATAGTGGTGATACCCTCGTATTGCTCGGGGAGGCCTGTAATCAGTTGAAGAACAAGGTTGTCATTATCGATGGATGCTCTGACACTTGTCAACTGGTCGGCCAAGGATTTAAGTTGTTGACAGTATGCGGAAACAATTGGAAAACCATCGAGTCGAGTGGATAAAAACTTATGTTTTAGGTGAATGGCACATGCTTTCCTAACATCGTATGCGGTATGGGTGTTATCAATAATGGTGTGTAGGAGGTCACTGGAAATCATTTCATAGATCCAATGTAACACAATGACGTCTAGGCGATCCCGTATTTTAGGGAGGAGATAATACACATTAATGATTTCTTAATATACAAATTCTAGTATATTCTATTAGATATTGATAAGTCCCATATTAAAAAAAAATCTATCTAAATTATTGAATGTACTTAGGTCTCACAGAATATACATATGTACTACAAGGCAATTTATAAATCGGATTATCATAATAATAGATTTATTTTAGTTTGTAATACAATACAATGTCATGGTACGTATATGACACAACATATATATAACAAGATTAAGACTCCAACCAGCTGGGATGATAAATAAGCAAAATAAGTATATATATTTTAAGCACCAAAAGCGTTGACATCTAGTGCTGCTTCAAAATAAGGGACATCTTTAACTTCTAGCAAGACGAATGCTTCCACTCCATTACCTTCCTCGTCGTCGATCAAATGTGCTAAATTTTTCACAGGCACAGGCCCGGGAATCACCCGAACGGGCTTTCCTAAACCAAAGTCAGCTTCATAAAAAGGGAACTTACACCAACTAGTTATTGGAATCACATTCGTTGATTCAGGAATGTTGCTCATATTCAAGAAAGAGTTCAAAACCATCGTTTGCCCTTGTTCGCTATCGTGGCGTGTCTTTGAGTAATCATTCACAGCTTTCATGACAGAATCATTTAAAAGATTTGCCAATGCTTCGGTTGTTTCAAGTATTGTAGGTTTCGTCACACAAATCGCCCAAAGGTTCCCACAAGAATGCTTGGATATCGAAGAAGCCATTTTCCCCCTTAGATTAATTGGTTGGAAGAGCATAGACTCTCTTGGATAATCATGTCTTGCGCGATCAACACTAATGAGAGCCTTCCAAATGATCGCGGATACTAATTGTACCTTAGACGATCGTACACTTGTATTGGCCTTTTCTTTCATGATGGATATTGCACTCTCACTAAATGAAAGTCTCTTTCTTGTATATTTGTTTAGCATATCATCATCATCGGTTACAAGTTGTAGCGGCATGGGATGGAGACCACGAGCTGGGAACAATGAACATGAGTTGAAACCAGGCCCTGTGAATTTGATATCATTTTCTTCGCGGTTCATGGCTGCCCATGTGTTTAGGAATGTGCATAGTGTCGATGCATCAACAACCGAATGTGTAGCACTTACACCAAGTGCTACCCCTCCACACTCAAAGGTGGTCAACTGAATTGTAAGGACAACTTCTCTAGGTGTTATTTTCAATGGAATAAATTCATCAAGCGACATAATATTCGCCTCAAGACCAAGAATACTTTCGAGTTTGATGTTTACTTTGGCTTGTATGAACTCAACACCTTCGTCGTTACAGTCAAGGGTTTGATTTTGTGCAACATATCTACCCGCGAGAGGGTAGAATTGTGTCAAGGTTTTTGCTAGGGAATTTTCTAGTTGCACAACAAACTTTTGGTCGTGATTAAAAGTTTTGGTGTAAAAAAGAACGATGGATACATTTACGAATGGCGCGAGTTCATCTATGAACCCGTTCTTGTAGTGTTTAAGATTTGGAGGAGTTGAAATCGATGGTTTTATGAATTTGCTTGGTTCTTTTTGAAACTCCATTGCGATTATTGTTTTGTATTCACAAGTTGATCAAGAACGAGAAGTAAAGAAGCGTCTTTTGTAATGCAAATGAAAAGCAACTCGTGATAGTAATTAAAACAAACCATGTTTGCATACTTTATTATACATGTAGGGTGGTGAGGCTAATATTATATCTAGGCATTATTTTTAGGACTTAGTTATGATGTTTGGGATTGTATAGGTCAAAATGATACTAACTATAAAAATAAAAATACAAAACAATTTAGTCAGGTTTAAAACTTAAAACACTATGTTAAGGACATTTGTTTTAAATTATTGTGTTTTAGATGTGTTTTAAATTCTATGGCTATAATACATTGTATTGTGTTTGATGTTTTTCTAGCAAAACAACCCAAAAATCATGCCTAAATCCAGGATATAATGCCTACGTGTCAATTCTTAATCATTCTCACACTTTTAATGAAATATGACCTTTGTACATGTCACAACCAGACCAGGAGGGGCTGGACGAAATAACAGATTGTTACCAAACTTGCACAATGGAAGCAACGATGACTAATATTTAATATTTGTACAACTTTTAGTCGCAAATAATACAGATACAATATAAAAATATAACTAAAGTCTAATGCAGAGACGAATCGCGGCAGCCGTCGAAGCGATTGAGGAGGTGTAATCCACTAGTCGATCCAATCTCTATCCAGTTTATCTCTAGACGCTCTAATCCGCAACACTTATAGGCTCGAATCTTCTAACATGATAACCGCTAATCCACATAAGCAAGCATATACCTCGTCTTCACGATCATCCAAACGCAATACCTGAACACATGCTTAAAAAGAGTTGGGTCAGCAATTACGCCGGTGAGTCCGTATAAGTAGTTAAGTGGATCCAAAACAAGTTTATCATTTCAAAAACCAGTTTCCAAGTTTACACAGTTTTAACACATGGAGATGTACAAGCGACACCGATCAACCCTAACACTATATCTATCTACTGCCATTATAGATCTACAAGGCATAATATATGCCGCAACGGTCCGCAAGCCTCAGTGGAGGGATTCCCGGTTCCCTAGTCCTGGGTCCACTGTGTGTGGGGGATTTCCCAAGTAGTAATACCCATATATTAAGTTGCTCACCTATGAGTTAATGAGTGTCAGTGTTATCCGGCAGCCAGTATCTTGTCACATCATAGTTTAGACACACAAGCATATGTTCACCCCAAAACAGTTGAACAGAAAAAGGAGAATGGTACACGAAACTCACCTGTCATGTCACGCAATAATATGTCTTTCCATAGCCTTGAACTCGTCTATCCGTTGCATGCCAAGTCCTATCATAATTACAAGTATTAGCGCGCGTAACCGGGCCTCACGGTTACACGTGTGGATAACTAGGACCTTCCGTTGTTTATGTGACTTTATTCTAATGATCGGATTATGGTTTCACTTATTCATCATACTAGTCATACATCAGTGCATAGTCAATGAGTTATTTAGGATTCCATCTATTATTCATATGCATCCACTATCTAAAGTCTTATATTGTAACTTCTAAGTTTCAATTTATTAGTTATATTTAAAGGTCCATATCTATAATCGTTGGTTACGCTGATTGTCCGAAAGTCCCAATATATTCAGTAATTAAGTCGTGCTTTATATATAATGTCTATTGTTTTCGTCTTAAAGTCCAACGTCTTATGTCCAAGTTCCGGTGTCTCGTCACCATTCTTGTTTCTTCTTTATACTATCATTTATACAATGGTCCTGATATATGTTCACTTATTTCCTAATTTGCACATAATATATATCTCATAAATATAAATCCGTCATTTAGTTCATAAGGTCGGTCCGGTCCATCGTGCTCGTTTAGTCTCACACGTGTCTCGCAATTTAATGATAATTTATAAATACTTAATTAGTTTCGAGTTTGTGTTTATACCTCTCCGCTTCTTCTGTTCCATCTGTTCATATAGCTTAGCATGTCTGACCCGCTTAGCTTCATTTAACCATTGTTGACTTATGTTGACCTGCCTTCTAATCAGATCCTTATGCGGCTCCTTATCCCCAATCGATTGTCACCATAGTTCCACCATCAAAACCCTATTACAATCATCGGTGACTACCTCCACATCTTCTGTTAATCACAAAGACCAGAGACAATCATCTAAACATTATAACTTGTCGGAACCTTAATCGAAACTATTAACACAACAACTTCATCGTCATTATCGTTTCCCTCTGCTCCAATCGCTTAACCCCAAACTTTAGCCACCATGGTGTTAGAAATCAGTACCAAAGACCCACACGAATTAAGCCAAACTTGTTTCTTATTATTTGATTGTGATTGAATTCTTGACTTACAAAATCATCCATCTATTTATAAGCCTACAATCCTTGGAGAACAAGGAAACTAGCATTGGAGAACAAGGAAACTAGCTTTTATTCCTTGTCCACCAAGGAACTATAATAATCTATAAACTTCTTTGACTTAAACTAGGTAATCTATCTCTAAAACATAGTTTACAAGATTGACAACTAAGTCCTTCTAGTTACCAAACCTTTCATTACAAGATTAATTTATCATTCACCCCCCTAATCTTGTAACACCAACGAGTACTTTCATCTCATTGAACTTCAAACCTGGCAACGCTTTAGTAAGAATATCGGCCCTTTGCAAATTCCTACTTATGTGCTCCACTTGAGTTTGTTCTTGCCCAATACATTCTCTTATGAAGTGGTACCGGGTATGAATATGCCTGCTCTTACCAAAGAACACCAGGTTCTTCATCAATTCTATCGCGGATAAATTATCAACTTTCAGAGTCACCTTTTTCTCCTTTTCACCCGTCACTTCTGATATTAAACCTCTAAGCCATAATGCTTGACAAGCCGCTTCCGTTGTTGCCATGAACTCTGCTTCACAAGACGATAATGCAACCGTCCCTTGTTTCTGAGAAACCCAAGTTATCGGCGCATCGTTATAATAAAACACTACTCCTGTTGTGCTTCTACCATCGTCTATATCCATCGCATAGCTGCTATCGCTGAAACCAAGCAACAATCGGCTTCCACCCTTCCGATACATAATGCCGAGATCAGTGCTTCCTTTCACGTACCTCAACACTTGTTTTACAGCTTGCGCATGAGTTTTAGTAGGCCTCTGCATAAAGCGGCTCACATATCCGACCGAAAAGCTGAGATCCGGTCGTGTGTGAGTCAAGTATCTTAGACTCCCAACCAGTTGTCTATACTCGGTAGGACTGACCTCCGCGCCATCATCATTCTTTGATAACTTCAGATCTGGATCAAGCGAAAATTGGGTTGCATTGCTCTCCCACATTCCAAATTGTTTTAGAATTTTGGTCGCGTATCCTTTTGCTACCAGGCGGGCCTTGTATTTCGAAATCTTTCCTTGCACATCCTTCTTTACCTTGAACACCCACTTTACCCAGATGGGTTTAATCTTCGGTGGCGGCTGTGACATCCGTCACTTTTTCATTATATATATATATATGTATATATATATATATATACAAAAAAATAATAATAATAATAATAATGATAAATCAGATATTTTTGTTTATACAAAAGCCATCATGATGTTTCTAAACCAAACATAACCCAACATAACCCAATCCTAATCCCTTTGGAGCCCAAGCAAACAGCCCAAGAAGTTGGCCCAGATCAGATACCCAAGCCCACTCCCCCTTCCCTTAACAGTTTTTAACTAAAAAAAAAGATGGTCCCAGCGGGTCTCGAACCCGGACCAAACCCACACACACACACACGCGTGACCATCTGTGCTACACTTGATATCTGATTTAACCTCAACCTTTATTTTATTTAACCCTTACTTCGCTGCTTTCCTTTTTCCTTCTTCCTGTACGCGTAACAGCAGCAGCATTAAACCATTTTTCTTTTTTTTTTGGAAACAATCAATCAGCTGAAATCAAGCCTTTGACCAATGATTTGAACTAAAATGGTAAGCATTAACTTGGTTTGACTCGTGATTCAACTCGACAAGCTGAGATCACGCGTGAACAACCATTAATCAGGCCTAATCACTCGTTTTCTTTTGACCAACTTTGGTCAATCCTCAAACCTTTCCAATTATACGTTAATACTATAAATTGGACGTGCCTAGACCATCTCAAATCGCCGAAAACCTCTTCCCCTATCTCTAATTTCTGTATAATTTCATCATTCGAAGCTCCTTGTTCATGGTTGACTTTTTGGTTGACTAAGCATAAACACACGACATTGTTCTTGTAAGTTAAATATTTTTGGTGGGTTTTAGTCTCCAGTATACACACATCAATAACCCTAAGGTTAATTGGGTTATTGATGTGTGAATCGATTAATTGCAAAAGCTAGGGCTTGTTCATATAATTTGGGGAAGAACACTGAATTTTTATACATTTTATAATTTAAAAACTGGAAATAAACACAACCACTGGTCTAGACCAAGTGGTTGTGTCTGGTGTTCTTGGACCAACCCACATGGGTTCAAACCTTGGCATCAACACCTTTTCCTTCCATTTTTTTTACAAGCTTTAAAATATAATTATTTTTTTAAATTCATTTTAAAATACTAAAACATTTTTAAAAGTTCTACAAAAATTATATTGTGTTAATCTGATGAAAAAGTTCAACACCCAATTTTTAGTTTTCAAAAATTTATTTATTTAATATATATAATAAATAAATCAAGTTTATTCTATTTTATTTATAAAAATCTATAAAAATATCAAAACGATCTTATTATTTTCCACAAAAATTATCCTAAGTCTTTATAACTTTAAACTTTTCAGAAATGATTTTTATTTCTGAAAAATCATTTATTTAATATTTTTAATCAATTTTTGTTAGTTTTAATCATAAATAATTCATAATAAATTCATTTTACAATATTTTTGCACCAAAATTTTACATAAATTATTTCTATCCATTTAGAACAGAAATACAATTTTTAATCTAAAATTTCTTTAATTTTAATATTTTTAAATATTAAAGTTATATTTTGCCAAATTGAAATAAATAGATTAAATATACTATTTTCAAGAAAATAATTTTATAAAAATTATTTTCACATTTAAAACTTTATATTGTGACCATATTTGATTTAAAGTTTACTCAAAGACTTTTGTCTATTTAATTACCAAATTTCTCTTATTTATTAAACGTTTAATTTAATAACCAAATAAACGTAATCCCCAATTCGAAGCCCTAGATATACATGCATCCTAGAGTTATTTCACTCACACAATATCAATTACTTTAGGTTAATCTTTTGGGAGAAATCTCAAGTTCATATTTCGTTGTCCAGTCCAATTTCAAGTTACTACGTGAACAGTGAGTACTTCCTATCCCCTTTTTGCTTTTATTCATTTTTGGGGTGTTACATGTACACTATTACAAATTTCAAATACAAGTTTACATTTTCACAATACAATTCTAGTACTATGTGCATTGCTTACAACGTGCTTTATGCTTAGACATTACATGTAGAATACATTTGTACTTAGTGAAATCATTAACATGGTACAAGCCGACCTTAACATTAGATAGCGCTATTTGGATTGACAACCCGCCTAGATTGATTCTCCCCCTTTTTCATCGGAGAATCCGTGGCCAGTGTTAAGTTATCATCCATTTATTGGTTGAGTACACTACAGTTCATACAGTACATTATACAGTCACAGGGTTGATTTCGCTCATTTGTATGATACATAGTTTACATATTTGCACTGTAGCTTGCACTTGAATTGTATAACTTTTTAACCTACTATATATATCAAAACTAGGAATGCTCACCAACATTTCATATGTTGACCAAATCTATTTTGTACATGTTTCAGGTGCAGTTTGATCTAGTGCTTTAACAAGAGATACTTAGTGCATTATTTTAATCAGTTATTTCTTTATTTACATTTCATTTAAGACTTTGTATTTTTCATTTCCATGTAAGACAATTTTGGATTATTCAATAATATTTACATTTTAGTACCATGAGCTTTTGAACAATCGTCACTACGTGGCACCTCGATGATTCCGCCATCGGTTGGGGTGTTACAGATTGGTATCAGAGCCATGGTTATAGGGAACTAGGTTACTAAGATGAAATGGCCTAGACTATAACCGAACTTTCATGCATTATATTTCCTATATTACCTTACCCTCATTTCCCTCTACTTTCTTTCCTCTATCTTTCTCTTCTTCTCCATTCCTCCTCATCCTTCATCCTGGTGCATAGAGATGGTGTCCTACAAGGAGTAGAAAGCCTACGTCACCATGGAACAGGAGCAGTACCTTTCATGAAGACACTCTTAGACATAATGCCTACTTTTACTTTTGCTCCTTCAAAGTTGTTGAACTTTAATGAGTGTGATAAGGACACGTGCAATCTGGAAGGGTGGACGCCTGTACACTGGGTTTTCTGGCATAGGCAAGCATAGCGCATAAATCCATTTACGGACCTGTTATGCTTACCTGGGGATTCCTGGAGTGAGTGTCCACTTATAGGCTAAAGCACGTCTTCTATGATCACCATTGGGTTCAATTCCTTTGAAAAGTCAACGTTCTTGTTGGGCTTTACAGCTAGACAAGGGCACTCCAAGCATCTTATGCAAGCTTTTTCAATAATACTCTCTCGGTTCATATACAATATTTTGTATTTCATGATTTTCATATATTGCTTACAAATTCATACTTTCATAACCATCTATGGATTTCACAATCACACTTCACCTTACCCTCTTAGCCACTTTTTAAATATTCAACACCCTACCCAAATCATATTATTTCTTTTTTTTCCATATGTTATTTATTTTAAAAACTATAACCTCATACCTTAGCACAAACTAAAGATTTCTAAAACTAGTTGTATTACCTAGCAACTTTACAAAGTACATATTTTCCTCGAACTTAAATTCAATTGATTATTTATTGACGTAACAAACGATTTTCTATATAATGTTTTAAACTATTACAAAGCCTACTTAGCTTGTACTATTTAACAACTTTTGCCTTATGTACAAAACCAAATTTTGAAAATATTTATTTTTTTTTGGAATAATATCTAGTCTCTAGATTCTACATCAACAATCACTCATTTTCAACTTGTACAAATTTTTACAATATTTGGCATACACCACAATCATGTTTTCTTATACACTTGATTATAACCTTTGATCCAAACCCCAAAATTTACACTGCTATACTATAAACTCTTTATCAACTTTCTTCACATTCACCATCTCTCACAACCTTGATTCTACTTCATAATTTTTCATCATCATCCTCTCAAGAACTAAATTCATATCCTTCACCTTCTCATACGTGAACTAGTTACCCATGATAATCAAACTACTAAAAACCTGATACTTGATTCTACAGGATTTTTCCAAAACATCATTGTTTATGAAACTTGATTTTCCCTTAATTTGACTATTCACTGGACATTTAATTATTCATGATACTCGATCTTATTGTACCCAATTATGACATACTCATAGGCATATAACATCTAGAGATTTCCTTGCATACTATTATGTACGAACACAAATTGGTGATCTATCATATTAGTTACGTTTATTTTAATCGTACACTTACATTTATTTGAAACGTTTAGACTTGATACTTGATCTTACAGAGCTTTTCTAAGAAAACATCATTGCTTATTATATGAAACTTGATTTTTCCTTAACTTGACTATTCATTGAACATCTAATTATTCATGATACTCGTAAACATTTAATTATTCATGATAACACTCACACTTAATGGTTGTAGTACTTACAAACTTGCTTGCATAAACATGCTATCAATTTGCAATCTATGTGAATAATAATTGTTGCACTTAATAGAAGTCATCATGCCTTTTTCAACAGTCGGGAGAGGCCCTACAACCTGCTCCACGACTGGTAGAGGCTATCGAACATACTCAACGATTGGTAGGGGTCACTATGCCTTTTCAAACAGTCGGGAGGGGCCCTACAACCCACTCCACGGCTGGTGGAGGCTATCGAACCTACTCAACAATCGGTGGGGTCATAGAAGGACGCAAAACTTTAATGTAAGGTAAATTGATGATTCCGGTCCGGAACGTAATCATGAATTTACAGGTACATTAGGGTAGTGTGAAATTCTATTAGAGTTTTTGGGAAGGCGTCCAGTACGTTTTCAAGGTATCAAAGGTGTGGTGGGTTAGCTGCGGTACACCCTGTATACAAACACTAATGATGCATTGGAAGTGTGACTGGAAGTCGAACCAGAAACAAACTCTGTTTGCTTGTTAGTTCATTTAGTCTTTTATAATCAATCAACTCATGCATTTATTTTAGGAGTCCTGAAACTTGAAGTAGTAAATTTACTAGATTCTTACTCTCTTTACCCTTTCGAGACGAACCTAATCCAATCCTTAACTCACATCTCTCGAAACGATTCACTCTGTTACCTTTAAATTTACGCCTTTTCCAGACCACAGTTATCTTAATTTTTTACCCAAGCATCCATAACCCTATGTTTTTTTTATAACTTCGGGACGAAGTTTCTAAAAGTAGGGGATGCTGTGACATCCGTCACTTTTTCATTATATATATATATATGTATATATATATATATATACAAAAAAATAATAATAATAATAATAATGATAAATCAGATATTTTTGTTTATACAAAAGCCATCATGATGTTTCTAAACCAAACATAACCCAACATAACCCAATCCTAATCCCTTTGGAGCCCAAGCAAACAGCCCAAGAAGTTGGCCCAGATCAGATACCCAAGCCCACTCCCCCTTCCCTTAACAGTTTTTAACTAAAAAAAAAGATGGTCCCAGCGGGTCTCGAACCCGGACCAAACCCACACACACACACACGCGTGACCATCTGTGCTACACTTGATATCTGATTTAACCTCAACCTTTATTTTATTTAACCCTTACTTCGCTGCTTTCCTTTTTCCTTCTTCCTGTACGCGTAACAGCAGCAGCATTAAACCATTTTTCTTTTTTTTTTGGAAACAATCAATCAGCTGAAATCAAGCCTTTGACCAATGATTTGAACTAAAATGGTAAGCATTAACTTGGTTTGACTCGTGATTCAACTCGACAAGCTGAGATCACGCGTGAACAACCATTAATCAGGCCTAATCACTCGTTTTCTTTTGACCAACTTTGGTCAATCCTCAAACCTTTCCAATTATACGTTAATACTATAAATTGGACGTGCCTAGACCATCTCAAATCGCCGAAAACCTCTTCCCCTATCTCTAATTTCTGTATAATTTCATCATTCGAAGCTCCTTGTTCATGGTTGACTTTTTGGTTGACTAAGCATAAACACACGACATTGTTCTTGTAAGTTAAATATTTTTGGTGGGTTTTAGTCTCCAGTATACACACATCAATAACCCTAAGGTTAATTGGGTTATTGATGTGTGAATCGATTAATTGCAAAAGCTAGGGCTTGTTCATATAATTTGGGGAAGAACACTGAATTTTTATACATTTTATAATTTAAAAACTGGAAATAAACACAACCACTGGTCTAGACCAAGTGGTTGTGTCTGGTGTTCTTGGACCAACCCACATGGGTTCAAACCTTGGCATCAACACCTTTTCCTTCCATTTTTTTTACAAGCTTTAAAATATAATTATTTTTTTAAATTCATTTTAAAATACTAAAACATTTTTAAAAGTTCTACAAAAATTATATTGTGTTAATCTGATGAAAAAGTTCAACACCCAATTTTTAGTTTTCAAAAATTTATTTATTTAATATATATAATAAATAAATCAAGTTTACTCTATTTTATTTATAAAAATCTATAAAAATATCAAAACGATCTTATTATTTTCCACAAAAATTATCCTAAGTCTTTATAACTTTAAACTTTTCAGAAATGATTTTTATTTCTGAAAAATCATTTATTTAATATTTTTAATCAATTTTTGTTAGTTTTAATCATAAATAATTCATAATAAATTCATTTTACAATATTTTTGCACCAAAATTTTACATAAATTATTTCTATCCATTTAGAACAGAAATACAATTTTTAATCTAAAATTTCTTTAATTTTAATATTTTTAAATATTAAAGTTATATTTTGCCAAATTGAAATAAATAGATTAAATATACTATTTTCAAGAAAATAATTTTATAAAAATTATTTTCACATTTAAAACTTTATATTGTGACCATATTTGATTTAAAGTTTACTCAAAGACTTTTGTCTATTTAATTACCAAATTTCTCTTATTTATTAAACGTTTAATTTAATAACCAAATAAACGTAATCCCCAATTCGAAGCCCTAGATATACATGCATCCTAGAGTTATTTCACTCACACAATATCAATTACTTTAGGTTAATCTTTTGGGAGAAATCTCAAGTTCATATTTCGTTGTCCAGTCCAATTTCAAGTTACTACGTGAACAGTGAGTACTTCCTATCCCCTTTTTGCTTTTATTCATTTTTGGGGTGTTACATGTACACTATTACAAATTTCAAATACAAGTTTACATTTTCACAATACAATTCTAGTACTATGTGCATTGCTTACAACGTGCTTTATGCTTAGACATTACATGTAGAATACATTTGTACTTAGTGAAATCATTAACATGGTACAAGCCGACCTTAACATTAGATAGCGCTATTTGGATTGACAACCCGCCTAGATTGATTCTCCCCCTTTTTCATCGGAGAATCCGTGGCCAGTGTTAAGTTATCATCCATTTATTGGTTGAGTACACTACAGTTCATACAGTACATTATACAGTCACAGGGTTGATTTCGCTCATTTGTATGATACATAGTTTACATATTTGCACTGTAGCTTGCACTTGAATTGTATAACTTTTTAACCTACTATATATATCAAAACTAGGAATGCTCACCAACATTTCATATGTTGACCAAATCTATTTTGTACATGTTTCAGGTGCAGTTTGATCTAGTGCTTTAACAAGAGATACTTAGTGCATTATTTTAATCAGTTATTTCTTTATTTACATTTCATTTAAGACTTTGTATTTTTCATTTCCATGTAAGACAATTTTGGATTATTCAATAATATTTACATTTTAGTACCATGAGCTTTTGAACAATCGTCACTACGTGGCACCTCGATGATTCCGCCATCGGTTGGGTGGCTCTACCAGCTTCCAAGTATTGTTCTTCCCAATTGAACTTATTTCTTCCTCCATAGCTTTCATCCAATGTTTCTCTTTTATCGCTTCTTGAAAAACAATTGGTTCATCGTCAACAGAGGATAGTAACAATTGATCACCTCCATTCAATTGATATGTTAATCTTGGTATTTCTTCGACCTCAAAGTCTGCAAATTTCTTTGGAATGGTTGAGGTTCGATTCGACCTTCTTAGCTAAGAAACCGCCACGGACTGCGCGTTCAGATCCGCATGTGATGCGTGAGATCCTCCTTCTTCGTTAGCCTGCGCTGACGTTGTGTGCGCTGACATTGCGCCCTCGTCAAACATTCTTGCTGCGAAATCACCTGTGTGCGCAAAGTTGTTTGTATGCGCGAAGTCTTCCGCGTGCGCGTTATCGCCTGTAGGTTGCGCAGACGCTTCAGACTCGTGCACGTCTTCTTCTGTAGGCTGCGCTGGCGCTTCGGACTCAATGACGAAGTCTGTCCGTGTGCTCTCTTCGGTATTAGTGTGGGACACGTAATCCTTCCAGTCATACTCTTCCGTCTCTTTGAACTTTACGTTCCCGTCTCGAACTATGTGTACCCGTCCATTGCTCGGGTCAAACATCAGATGTGTATTCTCTCCTGTTTCTGGCTGAGAACCCATGTAAACCATTAGCAAGCTTCTATCATCCAACTTCTTCTGTCCAGGTATTAAGATTTTAACAAACCCTACACACCCGAACACTTTAATATATGAAAGATCTGGTTTCCTTCCCTTGAGCTTTTCATAGGGCGTTAAGTCTTGCAATGCCTTCGTTGGAGAGCGATTCAACAAATAAACTAAGTGCATGATTGCTTCTCCCCAAAAGACTTGTGGTACGAACATGGCCTTTAGGATGCTTCGAGTAGTGCCGATTACTGTGCGATTTCGTCTTTCAACTACCCCGTTTTGTTGAGGGGTATAGGGAGTCGTGTATTGCCTTGCAATTCCTCTTTCCTTGCAGAAATCTCCTAGTACATGTGATGTGAACTCTTCTCCATTATCGGTTCTCAAGGTTTTTAGGCTTGTCCCAAGTTTCCTCTCCACTCCTTTGATGAACTCGATTAGAATTCCAGGAACTTGGTCTTTCGTTTTCACCATGTAAGCCCACATAAACCTGTTGTAATCATCTACAATCAGTAGCATGTACCGGTTTCCTGCTTGAGTCATTGGTGAGATGGCTCCGCATAGATCGGCATAGAGTAGCTCAAGCGGCTTTGACACGCGATATTTGACTTCCTTTGGATAAGCTCCCCTTGTTTGCTTTCCTATCACACATGCGTCACATATTGCGGATGGTCTCCTGATGAATGGTAGCCTAATTGAGATTCATGATAGCGTCCTTAGTGCATCAAAATTAAGATGACCGATCTGGCGTGCCAAAGCCAACACTCGTCATGCATGTTAACCTGTAAACATATTGGCGCAACAACTTTTAGGTTAATCTTATAAACACGATTGGTTGAACGAGGTACCTTCATTAGAACCGATCCGGTTGGTTCAAACATCCACAATACACCATGCTCGATCGTTATTTTGTGTCCTGACTCGTCCATTTGCCCGACACTGATTATGTTTTTCTTCAATGAAGGTATGTAGTAAACATCCTTCAAGATCCGCTGCTTACCCGACTTGCCTTCTAGGATAATTGTGTCGCGGCCTCTGATCTCCACGCATGAACCATCTCCTAACCGAACCTTACCTTTTATCCGGTTGTCTAAACTCAAAAACCAATCCTTGTTTCCCCTCATATGATTGCTCGCCCCGTTATCGAGAAACCAAGTGTTGTTTTCTCGCGGACTCTCATCATACTTCTTCAAGTCAACTCGGTCTTCATTCAAGTACACTCCTTCATGGGTTGCCATATAGAGCACTGGTCTGTCGTCAAGGGTGAGGTTATTCTCTTCGGTTTTGTTTCGGGTGGGGCAATCGCTTGAAAAGTGGCCTAACTCGTCACATCGGAAACACTTAAGTTTCGAACGATCCTTTGTTGTCTTCTTAGTGGTTTCCTTCTCCCTTACGTGACCCTAACCTCTGCCTCTACCTCTTCCTTTACCCCTTTGTGAAGATGAACCTTCGGCTGACGCTCCTCTTCCGCTGTCGAAGCTCTTTCCTTGCTTCTTCTTGGCTTCCCACTCCTCGTACGTAAGAAGAAGATGTTCATGCTTCGTGGTTTGATTATCTTCGGACCCTATCCTCTCTTTGTAGGCCTTAAGACGTCCAAGCACATCGTCAAACGTGACTGTTTTAAGATCGATCACCTGCTCAAGTGACGCAACCATGTGAATAAACTTCTTCGGCAATCCGTTTAAGAACCTCTTAACAAGCTTCGATTCTTCTATTCTTTCTCCGAGTGTTGATGCTTTAGAGGTGATACTTGCAATTTTGCATGAGAATTCGTCCACCATACCGGTGTCTTTCATCTTTAGGTTTTTGAATTCGGACATCAAGGTTTGAAGCCGCGCCTCCTTCACCCGCTCGGCTCCTTGGTGTCGGTTTTTAATTGCTTCCCACATCTCCTTGGCCGTAGTCAGGTTTCCGATCTGGAGCACCAAATCTTCGGGTATTCCTTAGAATAGAAGTGCTATCGCAATGTTGATTTTCTTCGCGTTAGCAGCTGTCCCTGGTTCTATTATCTCCCAAACACTGTTAACGTTCAGGATTACCTTCATCTTCATTGCCCAAACCGTATAGTTCACCGGAGTTAACAGTGGGATTTGGAGAGATGTTGTGTTGTGGTCTTTGGCTGTAACGATCTGTCGATTAGCATCGTCTCCCATTGTAAACGATTTATGCACGACACGTCTTCTTCTGCCTCAGCCTTCTTCCGATCAGACTAAACCCGTCGCTAAGATCCTTCTGATCGCAAATCACTTTTGGCAATCGGTTCTTGTCTAGCCGGACTTGCTGATCGTTATCTAACGTATTGTTACCCAACCCTAAGCTCTGATACCAATTGTTAGAAATCGGTACCAAAGACCCACACGAATTAAGCCAAACTTGTTTCTTATTATTTGATTGTGATTGAATTCTGGACTTATAAAATCATCTATCTATTTATAAGCCTACAATCCTTAGAGAACAAGGAAACTAGCCTTAGAGAACAAGGAAACTAGCATTTATTCCTTGTCCACCAAGGAACTATAATAATCTAGAAACCTCTTTGACTTAAACTAGGAAATCTATCTCTAAAACCTAGTTTACAAGATTGACAACTAAGGGGCTGTTTGGGAACCTCTGAATGGTCATTAAGTGGCTACATCTGAATGGTTCATAGTCTCTTAATGGTTAAGTTATAATCTTAAGTATGAATGGTTAAGAATTAGCATCTTAATGGTTGCCTCTTAACCATTCAGACTTAAGGCTACCTCTTAACCATTCAGAGGTTATTGACCATTAAGAGGTAACCTCTGAATGGTCATTAAGAGGCTACCAAACAGCCCCTTAGTCCTTCTAGTTACCAAAACCTTGCATTACAAGATTAATTTATCACATTGTTCACCTTGTACCTCTAATAGGAACCCTGGACCACTGCTGCCGTCATTCCGCCTTAGACCACCATTGATCCTCCTCCTCTTCTCCGATTCTCTTTCTTTCTCCTCTGATTCTTTCTCCCAACTCAGCTTCCTCTCACGTTTTTTTTCTCTCTCTCTAATCGGTTTGGCATAGGGGTGGGGTGTAGTGTCGGAAGGGAGGGGTGTCTTTGTTGGTTGAGGGTGGCGCTTCCCAGTAGCGACGATGGGGACGGCATCGTGCTTCCACCAGAGACGTGGTGGCCGGCCTCTTGTTTCTTCCTCCTGTTCTCTCTCATCTCTCACTTAATCAACATATATATGTGTGGTTTAGGGTTTTTATAAATTGGGTTTTGGTTTAATGGTTTCTAAGAAACCATTTTAATGCAAATGGTTTTTGTTAATGTGTTGGCTAAACATGGGGAGGACAAGTGTCCTCCCCTAGTGACTCACACAAGGGGTGTGGGACGGGTTCGTTAATGGGTGTCGGTTTGATCTCGCCACGCGTATAATATTATTTTCTCTCGTCAAAATAATTATCTATGAAACCATTAAACCCGTCGGACCAGCCCATTTTGCTAGGCTTTTTATGATTATCATTTCTCCCACTCATGCTTGTATGGTCCATATGTATCCCTTGAATAGGGTGTTACAGTACACTATGTAGTGCTCGTTTCGCAGAATGAAATGGAATTCAGATGGAATTGGAATGTATATTCTATTCCTTATGTTATTCATTTCAACAAAAAAAGAAATTGTAATTGAACTAAAACGAAAGGTCATGCAGCCATGCATGCATAATTAGAATTACTTTTTATCATTGTCTTGTTTCCAAGCTTCCCCTCTAAACTAAAATTTTCTGGTGAAACCGAAACCAACCCAAACGTCATAACCACCCCTCTGTTCAAGTATCAAATCATTACCGAACACCGTTAGTCTATCCCGAAGCATGAAACCCATACACAGCTCCCCACCTCCTTTGAACAATAATTCTTGATGACCATGCTCGTTTTCCGGCAATCCCGGTAGAGATGATCAAGTTCCATTTTATTTAAGGTACTAGCTTATACCCCGGGAGCGTCCCGGGTTGAGAAATCTAAGTAAAGTAAATAAAATTAAAAGTATCTAAACTATAAAAATGACATCTATGTATCAACTTGCATTAGACACTTTAAAAAAAATACCAAAAGATTCATTCACCTTACAACATCAACACCTAAAACAGAATATTAAGATCTCAAGCACTTCAAGGGGACATAGATTGTTTAGCACCAATATATTCAGTCAAAGATCTTTAACTGCATACAATAAAATTTGAGTTATTTCAGAATATGATAGAAAAAGAAAACATAGCAATTACCTGTTGTAGAGCGTCCCGGGTTGAAATATCTAATATGACATAATAAAATATCTAATATGACAACATAATTAATGACTTGCCAATATATGATTAATGAATATTATTATTATTATTATTATTATTATTATTATTATTATTATTATTATTATTATTTCAAACAAATCTCTGCCATAAGTTATCATATTCTAATATAACAAAAAGGGTAATTGGGTCGGGTATCACCTAATCCCAGGCTCGACCCAAACCCACAATTTTTTTTAAACTAATTCCAAACCTGACACAATACCTATTGGGTTACAAAAAATAGTTGTTTTTTTCTCCGTTTTTTATATAGCACTATGGTACTCGTTGGAAAGATAATAAAACGCTCGTTAATTTGGTGTAATTTTTTTCTTTAAAAAAATCTTGTGTATAAAAGATATTAACGTTTAAAAGTTATGAGAGGAAACACTAGAGATAAAAATCTAATTTTGTTTTTAAATTTTAAATTATAATTTTCCTAAAACAAAGGTCTTGCCACATGGGATGATACATAGCACACTCAATAAAGAGAATACGCTCTTTAAATGCCATGTCATTAAAATTGCTTTAGTTTATTACATGTATATAGATAGATAAATTTAAATAAATACTTACGTTTACCTATCTTATAGGAGTATCTATATGCAAATACTAGAAAATCAAATTCATAATAGAATGAAGGATATGCCTGGCAACTGTTATCAAAACTCAACAGCTATCAAAATGATGAAAGTGAGCTGTATAATATTATTTTATTGTATTGAAACTTGTTCATACAAATATGGTCCATATCTATCTATCTATCTATATATATAAAAGAAAACGTATAGGCTGACGTGGCGTGCAATGAAGGCCTCAACCTTCCTTTGAAAGTGCCACGTGGCATCATAATGGAGAGTTTTTGGTGTGTTTTTGAATTGTTTTCTTTTTTAATTAAATTGAGTTATTTTAGTAAAAAAGAATTTAAAAAAATTTAAAATTTTCTCTCTCATATTTCCTCCCATAATTTTTAAACATTTATATCTTTTATATACGGGATTTTTTAAAGAAAAAAATTACACCAAATTAACGAGCGTTTTATTATCTTTCCAACGAGTACCATAATGTTATATAAAAAACGGAGAAAAAATCGACTATTTTTTGTGTGGTTTCGTTCATACATGAAAAAAACACACAAAGTGTTCATGTTATCACGTAAAATTAGATTTTGTGGGGAATATGAGTTATTACTGATTAGAATACTATGAACATGCAATGGTTGAGAGATTTTGTGGTTAGTTAACATGAGCCATTTGCAATAGGTTATAACGTAAAATTAGATTTTTCAACCTCGGGACCCTCCCAGGGTAATCAGCTAGTAATTTTACAAAAGAATTAGTGATCACATAAATATAATATATACACACCTTGTCGGTTAAAGACATATATGGTGTAAACCATATTAGTATCGTTATTCCTTATAAAATCTTTTTATTGGTTAATTGGGAGTATTATTTGTACATAGCTAGTATTTTTCCCTTCTAAATAATATATAAGTAGCGACACATTTTTTTTTTTACTCTGTTTGTAATTGATTTCTAAAATTTTGAGTTGAATTTTAATAGTAAGGATACTTTGTTTCAAGCTTAATTAAAAGAAAAACATTAGTATTGATTTCAAATTATGTATATACAAAATAATAAATAAAGGTGAGGTCAAATAATTGGTTTATACAAACACATACATGTTACGAATTTACATTTCATATTTGAATATTAATTGATACGCGTAGTAACTTTATACATATATTGATATATTATAGCATATGTGCTTTATCATAATTTATGAAACTTATATAGTTTTATGTAAGTGTACAACAATTTATATAAAACCCCGGTTGCCAGGCATCTAATTAAACACATTAGGAATATCATTCTAAACAGAGACAATGTGTAGATTTATTTAAAATGTTCGTGAACAAGTTAGCATCATTTTGGAACATTTAAAAGTACGGATCCTTACCCCACTTTTTGTGCTTTCATATTCACTTGTTATATATATATATAAACCCATTGATTTCATATATCTTTGGAAACTCCTCACGTCTTTGAATCATCAATTCGTTTGGTTGGTTCGTTCATTTCATGTTATTATAATATTTGAATTAACTTTGATATCATGCGATAGGATTAAGTTGTCTTACTCATTATCGCATGTTCCTGATATAAGTTTCATGTTGATAAGATTATATACGTTGCTATGGTTATGGAATTATTTGAATAAGACCCTTTGTACTCTGAAACCATGAGTTCCGCTTCTCGTGGAGTGTCCCACGAGCATGTTGTTGCGGCATCGACAACATATGCTCCACCCGTGACGGAGAGATCAGTTCACGGCGTCTCTTAAGTACAAGTGTGGTACATATGGCTATAAGGAGGCGTATGGATCGATCCTAGGACTTTTGTTATGGAGATGGAAAACGGGTATGCCAACTCGCCATCTCATGTGATAATTATACAAGAGTAGCTACCTGTATGTTGTCACGTTTTATGTTTAGCTCATGGGTTCATCCTTATGGTATGATATTCTTCATTAAACTAAGTTACTTCGCATCGTACCATTTTATATGTTACGTCTTGATCATGTCTTGGTAAATATTTATTTCTTGTTGTTATTTTAAGCCTATTATTTCGTACTGAGCATTCGGCTCATTCCGTAAATTCTTTTTGTGTTCACAGGTTACCTTGGGCGGGATAAAGAGAGAAAATAAAGCTTAGGAATAAATATAAAGATGTTGGGTAAACCCAATTAACCATGTTAGTTTGTATTTCAATACTTAAGTTAGTATAATGTTTTGCACCTTTGACAAGTAATAAAGGGAATTATGTCTTTCTGAACCAATGCTATTGTGACACGTCACCTCATCCGGGTTAGGTGTTACATTTTAACTAATACAAGTAATATTAAATGTTCATCATACTTTCCAAACCTACTTGAAGTTTGTTATTCGGATTATCATGCCTACTTTAAGTTTGTTAATTTGGCACATGATGTGCTAACAATGCCGTACACTATGATGATGCAAGAGCACCGATGAGCTTAGTTGTAGCCTAAACATCTTGTGTTATTAATAACTAACTCACATACCATAGGACTGGATTTTCTTGCACATGGACACATTTGATATACTCTTTGACACCATTAGGCTCCTAGGCTTTTGAGAATTGATTCTTATAGATCAAGTAAATTATATATATATATATATATATATATATATATATATATATATATATATATATATATATATATATATATATATATAGGATTAGGTTCAAATGAAAACACACTTTTCGTAAAAGAACCACGAGAACACCGACGTAAAATGTGAATTTTTTAAAAAAAAAAATTCCACCGGTGAAAAAACGGGTAACCTCGACGTAAAAAAAAATATATATTTTACAGCAGTGTAAACGACTATGGCCCACCGTATTTTGTCTTATTAGGCAAGGGAATATTCCCTTTTTTATTTTATTCCACTTTAATTGTGAGACACATATCTTTTTTGAATAAAATAAGTGTGTGGTGGAAAAGTGTGTTCTTTAGTTCTTTTACGAAAAGTGTGTTTTCATTTTACCCTTTCCCTATATATATATATATATATATATATATATATAATAGAAAAGCTCTTAGATTTCCTGTATGTACAAACCAAATTCTAAATAACATACATATCTGTTTTTGTTAATAAAAATATTTCAATTTTTTTTTAACAATGAATTATATTAAACCAAATACAGCCAATTACAAGTGATACATAGATAAACGGGCCATAAGTTGTGCCGCTACCCCTTTTTGTATTGCAAAACCTACTCTATATCAATTTTAATAACATTATAAATATATCCATTTTAATAACAATACACATTATATTATATATAAAATTACCTATATATGAACCCCATGATGGGTATGGTTCTTGGTTACAACTACTGTATGTGGACGGCTAACAAATCAGTGGATGCTATGTAGTATATCTGCTGATTTGCTTTACTTACGTCTATGTTTCATTATATATACACACATATCACTTGTAATTGGTCCGTTTACCTACGTATCACTTGTAATTGGTTGTCTTTGGTTTAATATAAATACATAATGGAAGCTAAATAAAAAAAGCAGGTATAGTCAGAAGTTTGGGTCTATCCAACCCTTGGAATGTTGGTTCATTACTGTTAGTGCATTTGAGCATTTTGGTGTGACAAATGATTTTCTAGATTGTTAGATATTTTGGGTTGATGTAATCACATTTTGGATATTATGTTTGTCTTGGTTATGGATGAATATAGGTATAGGTGAAGAAACCCCTTGGGCGGACATAGGCTTGAGTGAACTAGGTTAAGTTCGTCCAATCTGTAACACCCCAACCGATGACGGAAACATCGAGGTGTCACGTAGTGACGATTGTTCAATAGCTCATGGACTAGAAATGTAAATTTGAATACATTGAATTTAATAATTTATTACATTAAAAGAAATACAACAATTACGACTAGCATTCTAAACTAAGATACAGTAATCTCAATCTAAGTCTATGTTCCAAACGCTTGAAAGTTATCTCATAAGAACCTGAAACATGTACGAAAATGATTTGGTCAATACAAAATGTATTGGTGAGCATACCCTGTTTGAATAATTATAGTAGGAAAAGTGTTTAGCAAGTCATGTGCGGTACCATTTGCAATTATGTAATAAGTAATATCCGTTCAAAACCAAGCCTATGAATACTGACTAACACATGAATAACCAACTGAATAATGAATTAACAAGACAATGACCAAGATTCTCTCAACAGAGTCTTAAGGGGGTATACCATAGTACTATTCATTGAAATGTTAGGCCGCCCAGCGGTTAATGATTTTGACAAGTCATAGACACACCAATTAACATAAAGCAAACACACATGAGAATTGCATTTAGTAAAAGAAGTAGAAACTTGATAGTAAGTACATGAGTCACCCCAAAATAGTAAAACATTAAAAAGGGGAAAGATATACTCACTGTTTGCGAAAGCGATTAAGATCCAACTTAAGCGATCGTGAGCTAAGTAATGGGAATTCTGAAGAATCCAACCTATAATGTATGAGAGTACTAATAAGGAAATGTCTAAAAAGTCTAAGGTATCTAGGGTCTAAGGCATTAGGGTTTGCTAAGTCGATTTGGGGAATTAGAGTATTTATGATAAACCATATTAATGTAGAAGTTGTATATCAAAAATGATATGGCAAAGTTTATAAATGTGGTGTAGGTAATATAATTATTACTAATTGAATATTTAGATAAAAATACGTTTGAATAATTAAGACAAAATAATTTAGTTAATTACTTTAACTAAATTAAAATAAATACAATAATCATAAATATATAAATAAATAATTTTGAGTTACACAATGATCCAACAAAAGATAATAAAGACATTAAACCATAAGAGTATTTCTATTTTATAAGAAAAATATTTATAAAATAGATGTTTAAATTGTATAAATAAATAAATGTTTTATTATGTCTAATTAAACATAATAAGACTAATAATACGAGACACAATCCAAAAATACTATTTTCATAGAAAATGGGTACTTTCTGATGTAAAGTAATGAAAATAATTTTCTCATAATTTTTATAAACTTATTTATATTTAAAATTGATTTAATAGAATTAAATCATGTTTAAATGATTAAAAATAGGAAAATTAATAAAAATAAGTGTTTTCTGAACCAATAATTTTTATTTTAGTTCATGATGATTAGAAATAATTTATGACAAATTTTGAGATAAAAACCATTAAGAATGAATTTTTAATGAATTAAATATGATTAAAACAAATTATATAATAAAAATTACGAAAATAAAATATTTTCCAGAAATAAAAATTATGACAATTTTCTATGAGGTGTCAAGAAGCTACACCTAAATTTTCATAATTTTTGGGTAAAAAATGAAATAACTATAAATATTATAAGTTTTATGTTTATTATAATAATGTTTCAAATAAATTATCAAACAAGATAATTAACAAAAAGGAAAAAAAACTGGAAAGGGGGCGCTTGGATTCGAACCCAGGTTGTCTTGGGAACAAACACATACACCAACCACTACACCAAGACTAACTTTGTTGAATTATGTTAAAACAATTTGTATATATATTATAACAAAAACTTCATCTTCTTCCCCAATCTCTTCCTAAGAACCCTAACCCTAACCCACAATTTATAACACCTCTAATTCGATGCAAACAGCCCTTAAATGTATAGGGCTTTTGATTTATTCATGGAAACGAGCACATTGGCATAATTATATAGAACTTACAAGGTTTGTTGAAGGAGAACTCGATGGTGTCTACCAAGGAACTAAGTTTTGACAAATCCGAGGGTTTTGAACGTGCAAGAGGTATGTTAGATAAAGGGTTAAGACTCGCAAATGGTTACAGAGAAGGAATATAGGTTCAATTTATAACAAACACGTTCTAAACAGGTCGATTCTTGATTACAAGCGACAGTTACACTTTATTGTATCATTATAGTCGATTAAACATGTTTAAACACTGTATAAATGGGTGAAACGGTTCGAATATGTCATGCGTTACAAATCCCCCATAAAAACTGTACTAAAAATCGATTTTAAAGATCTTAAAGGTTTCGCCGGAAAAATACTCCGGTGGCCGGAAATCTGATCGGAAAACGCGCCAGAGGGGAGAGGTGGGGGATTTGTTTTAAAACTTTCATGTATTGACAGGAATGGCCCCTCAGGTATAACTTAGTTAGTTTTTATTATAACTTGTTAACTTTTTCCTATACAAAACTTAACCGGGTTAAACTAATTTAACTAAAAAGTTTCATAAAACTTTATAAACTTGAAATTTTTATAATATCCATTCCGTAGACGTTTCAAGATACGTATTGGATAAAAACTTATACCCGATCCATTATGAATATAAATGATAAAAAAAAAATTTTGTTCGCTCTACAATTAAATTTGAAAAACGACGAAACTTACAAGGACTATAGTGAAAATATTTGGAGGACTATTTTCGTCAATTAGGAAAGACGAGGGTGACGGTTGTCACAGTCTCCCCTACTTTAGAAATTTCGTCTCGAAATTTCTTTCAAGTGGAAGTTTCTATGAAACAAAGGCGTAGTAAAAGTCAAGTAGGTTTTAAAAATATCACGTCATTCATGTTTTGATAAAATTTTAAAGTAGTTGTCTAATACCCAAAGTAAAAGTTTCAAATTCTTTTGACAGTTAAACCAAAGTTAGAAAGTTGAGAGTTTAAATGAGAAAAGCTTTGGGAATGTATAACTGGTGAGTGCAGAGGCACTGATGAAGCAGTCTCCCCTACTTTAGAAAGGTTTCTGACTGGACGTTATTGGAGTATGCAACGAGAATCAAATAAACGAGGGTGTAAGAGTGTACAAGGTTTGTGTTTACTGTGTGGATGGTCAAGGGAAAGACTCTAGGAAGGCGAATTAAAGCTCGTGCAAGAACGTTCTTATCGAAAATACTAGCCATTTGTCAACTATCTAATGAAGAGGTAGTAATGGGTGATGGGTAGGTTCTTGGTTAGACTCCTAGTCCGTTCCCACAATATCGTTTATGCTTATATATAGGGTGTACCGTAGCTGACCCACCACACTCCCGATACTTTGGACTCGTACTGATTGTCTACCAATAGACTAAATAGAATTACACACCACCCTCATGTACCTGTAAACCCATGATTGCGTTCCGGACCGTAATCATCGATTTACCTTACACTAGGGTGTTATGCTTTTCCATAACCCTATCCTAAGTAATACCAGAAACAGATGCGTGCAACCAAAATATGTTAAGTAATCGATTCTGCAATGAAACAATGACATGGTTAGAGGTCCTTCCCTTTCGGGTTTATCCTTTAACCGTAATGAAAATAACATGTAGTATAAGACATGGTTAGAGGTTCTTCACCTTTCGGGTTCACCTTAACCGGTAATTTCTGTTCACATCGTGGCTCTAAACACTCTTATTGATAAACTCTGAGGTTTACACCGTTCCCCTCGAATTAAAGAAATACCCTAATCCGAGTCGTACGTGGGCACTGGCTTAGATCCCATATGAGTTATCAACTAGTATGTTCCTTAGCCATGACGATGAACAAAATAATGTAAAGTATAACAGGGTTTTGCTCAAAACAGGAAAAAAAAATATGCATACCAAATATGCGTTCATGTAAGTATATAAGTATAGCATAAAATTTTGATGGAAAGAATAGTATAACATAAATCGAGTAAATCGCACAATTGCACAAAATAAAAGTAAACGAGTTGTATTAATGCAAATAGTCAATGTGAAAATAGTCACAAATAACGTGTTAGAAATAACTATGAATAAAAATGGTGCAAGAATAAAATAATGAAATTTACGGCAAATGAATGTGCACGGAACGGGTGTATAGCCTACTAGCATGTGAGTTAAAATCTAGTAATTTTACATATATGCGTTATACTATAAAAGACATTTAGCAACATTCTGATAAAAAGATATGTCCATTGTTTTGTTAAACCAAAAGTTTTGCAACCGAAAGAGTATAAGTGTAAAAGGTAAATTTTCGCAGTTTACTCGACTTTGTGATATTATTGAAAGAATAGTAGTGATGCATGAGAATAAATTTTTAGAAATCAAAGTGTGTTTTAGATTCAAAACAGGTTTATTTGCAAAATCTTCGTAAATGCACATTTTCATGTGTTTACGAGAAGTCGAATTTGAAAAATGTTATAAGGCTTATTATTAGTTGCAATTTTCTCCCGAAAATATATTTTGGATACGTCATATGAAAACAAAAGATTTACATTTGGTCTTTAAAATATGCAACACAAGTTTGTAAAATGCCAAATGAAACCATTTCATGAAGTATGTGTAAATCGAATGTGTTTTAAAAGACCAAGATTTAAAATGACGTGAATGATAAAATTAACGTATGTAATAGATTACCAATATTTAAGAAAATTCATAATTTATCATTTGAGTCTACGAATGATGAATAAAACATAACTATCAATATCATAAAACATTAAGATTGTTTCCATAGAAAACTTTGACTAACTAAAGTAATCGAAATGTTATTAGTGACTTGTGAGGGCGTACTTTAGCCTATAAGTGAATGCTCATCCCGAGAATTCCCAGGTAGGTAAACGGGTCCCTCGTCTGATTGGGATTTACGCGTAGACAGAAAACTCAGAATACAGGCGCTCACCCTTCCAGATTGCACGTGCCCCGTCACAAATAATTTTCCAAAACTTTAGCGGATCTTGAGATGTGGAAATATATATCCTTGAGATGTGGATTTCACTCCTAACTCAAAGATATACTTCCAAAAAGTAAAAATACGATGGAGTGAAACTGGTCACTAAGATAAGGATATCACTCCTAGCTTAGTGATTTAAGTTTCTTTTGGAGGGATAGATTCCTTGAGATTTGGACGTCTCCTATCTCGAAAGGAAAATATTCCAAGATAAATAAATAAAACATGTAAGGAGTGAAACTATTCACCAAGATATGGATATCACTCCTAACTTGGTGATTTCGTTTCGTTTGTGGAATATGATCTTCTTGAATATAATGAAAAGTAAAAGGAGAAAAATCTGTCTGAAGTAATAAGAGGATAAAAGAAAACATATAAAGGGTAACTTAGTTATAGTCTAGGTCAAAAGCATTTACTAATAACCTAATTCCCTATAACCATGGCTCTGATACCAATCTGTAACACCCCAACCGATGGCGGAAACATCGAGGTGTCACGTAGTGACGATTGTTCAATAGCTCATGGACTAGAAATGTAAATTTGAATACATTGAATTTAATAATTTATTACATTAAAAGAAATACAACAATTACGACTAGCATTCTAAACTAAGATACAGTAATCTCAATCTAAGTCTATGTTCTAAACGCTTGAAAGTAATCTCATAAGAACCTGAAACATGTACGAAAATGATTTGGTCAATACAAAATGTATTGGTGAGCATACCCTGTTTGAATAATTATAGTAGGAAAAGTGTTTAGCAAGTCATGTGCGGTACCATTTGCAATTATGTAATAAGTAATATCCGTTCAAAACCAAGCCTATGAATAATGACTAACACATGAATAACCAACTGAATAATGAATTAACAAGACAATGACCAAGATTCTCTCAACAGAGTCTCAAGGGGGTATACCATAGTACTATTCATTGAAATGCTAGGCCGCCCAGCGGTTAATGATTTTGACAAGTCATAGACACACCAATTAACATAAAGCAAACACACATGAGAATTGCATTTAGTAAAAGAAATAGAAACTTGATAGTAAGTACATGAGTCACCCCAAAATAGTAAAACATTAAAAAGGGGAAAGATATACTCACTGTTTGCGAAAGCGATTAAGATCCAACTTAAGCGGTCGTGAGCTAAGTAATGGGAATTCTGAAGAATCCAACCTATAATGTATGAGAGTACTAATAAGGAAATGTCTAAAAAGTCTAAGGTATCTAGGGTCTAAGGCATTAGGGTTTGCTAAGTCGATTTGGGGAATTAGAGTATTTATTGTAACACCCCAACCGATGGCGGAAACATCGGGATGTCACGTATTGATGATTGCTTCAGTAGCACATGGTATAAATTGAAATTTTAAATAATTTATTCATAACATAAATATCCAAAATGAAATGTTGTCTAGAAATCCAAATACATGATATCAAATAAAGCAACAACTTCAAATAACTTCAAACAAAAACTTCATGATAATTCCTCATGCATACTTAAAGCCTCAGCTTCATTGTTACCTGAAACATGTTAATTTTGAAAATATTTTTGGGTCAACAAAAGTTGGTGAGAATTGCATAGGTTTTGATAATCTAATAAAACTTGTACAATTCAAGTGTCATGGCAAGTCTAGTCCATATGTGAAAACATACTAGAAGTAAATCGAGTGCATAATCAACCCTTGTGACTGTTATAATGTGGTACATCCCATACGCTCATGGTTCACTAGAATATGTTATGCGATAACAAACACCCACGCTACCTTTGTAGGAGGCATGTATCCGGGTGGGATTGTCAGTCCAATAGATCTATCATTGTATACCGTCGGCTGATCAATGTTAATGATTATGCTAGAATATTGTGCTTACCCTAGTCATGTTTAAGACATAATGCAACATAGAAAAACACATAGACACTTTATGATTGAATTGCATATAGAATGTTGTAACATGTTTCACCCCAAAAATGGTGATAAATAGAAAAGGGGCTATGTAAAACTCACCTTAGCAAAATGTTATGTCTCGTGAAAAAAAAATAGAATAATGTGTTGTGAATGTATGCGAGGCGAATCCCAAAGACTCAACAACGTAGCTAGTCCAAATTGAAGAAAACGAAAAAGAAAGAATATCAAGCTTCCAATTCGCCAATTACAAGAGCTTATAATCAAAGCTTCAATTGTAGAAGTAATAGACTATAGAAGAAAGGTATGAGGGAAAGTTTAATCGGATTGAAACAATCGATTTAGAGGTGCAAAGTATAATGGGTCATAGGTGGGTTTTTATACTAGTTTTGGAGTCAATTAGCCATTAAAATTGGTCAACACCATAAAGTAAGGTTTTATGATGAATTGACTATTTGACTAAGACTTTGACTGTTTGACTAAGACTTTGACTGTTTGACTAAGACTTTGACTAATCAATTTAAGGAATGTGTTAAGTTTATTTTCTTCTGAAATACTACACAAGATGATAGTTGGCTCAGTTGGTTGTCACTGTGTGTTGGTTGGCTGTGGACGCGGGTTCGAGTCCCGGTCCACACAAATCTTTTTTTGGCAATTATTTCCCTAAATTCATGATTACGTTCCGGACCGCAATCACCAATTTACCTTACATTAGGGTTTTGTGTCCTTCTATGACTCTAAACACACATGTAAGTAATGCAAAATAACCTTGTGATTGAATCGTTTACAATGTATCCAAAAATGAATCCAACTGTTGAGTAGGAAAAAGACTTCTACCAGTCAGTGAGTAAGAACCTCTACCGATTGTTGAGCAGGTGCGATAGCCTCTACCAGTCGTTGAGCAGGTTGTAGGGCCTCTACCGACTGTTGAGCAGGCATGATGACCTCTACCAATCGTTGAGTAGGTTATTTGGTACTCAACTAACTGTTGAGCAAGTACTTCATCCTCTACCAGTTGTTTGATTAAGTGTACCAATTATTTCACACATAAATTGCAAATTGATAATATGTACATATAAACAATCAAGTATCAAGCATAGCATGCGAGTTGTAATAGTGTTGTCCTAGACAAGGTTAATGACTCTAGGTGTGTCTATAGCAAATAGTTTATATTCCATGATTTCTAGTATCAAATGTTTAAATATGGTAGATAATCGAATCCTCATGTATAACAAAGGATTATGTTTGATGCAACACACAATCAAGTTTCAATAGTTTGGTTATCATGGGTAACTAGCTCATGTGTGAGAAGGTGAAGGATATGAATTTAGTTCTTGAGACGATGATGAAAAATCTTGAAGCAGAATCAAGGTTGTGAGAGATAGTGAATGTGAAGATAGTTTATAAAGAGTTTATTTTATAGTAAGGAGATTATGTAGCAGTGTAAATTTTGGGGTTTGGATCAAAGGTTATAATCAAGTGTATAAGAAAACATGATTGTGGTATATGCCAAATATTGTAAAAATTTGAACAAGTTGAAAATGAGTGAGTGTCGATAGAGAATTTAGAGACTAGATATTATTCCTATGGAAAAAAAATCTTATTTTCAAAATTGGTTTTATACATAAAGCAAAAGTTGTTAAATAGTACAAGCTAAGTGGGCTTTAATTAAAATATTCCCGTTAGTTGGAGATTTCAAACATGACATTAGGTTTTGAAGATCAAGGTTCTATTAAGTGATTTTTAATAGTTTAAAGCATTATATAGAAAATTGTTTCTAACGTCAATAAATAAAAAATTGAATTTAAGTTCGAGGACATCTTTTGACAAAAATATGTACTTTGTAAAGTTACTAGGTAATGAAAATACAACAGGATTTAGAAATCTTTAGTTTGTGCTCAGGTATGGGGTTATAGTTTTTTTAAAAAATAAGTAACATGTGGAGAAATGAAATAATATGATTTGGGTAGGGTGTTGAATATTTAAAAAGTGGCTAAGATGGTAAGGTGAAGTGTGATTGTGAAATCCATAGATGGTTATGAAATGAGATTGATTTAAGCTGTAAAATTTTGAGATTTTAGAGCTTAGTTTAAGGAAAGTGAGTGTAATCATTTATTCATTAATTAAAACGAATAAACGAAAATGTTGACTTATCAAAACTTCTAGATTCTAATAACATAGTGAAGACATGCTTTAGCCTATAAGTGAACACTCATCCCGAGAATTCCCAGGTAGGCATCCGGGTCCCTCGTCTGATTGGGATATATGCGCAATGCCAGCCTAGACAGAAGACTCAGAATACAGGCGTTCACCCTTCCAGATTGCACGTGTTCGTTATTAAAATTCTAGAACTTCGACGAGATCTCAAGGTGGGTCAGGCTAAACCTTAGGATTTGTCCTATTAGTCTAAGAGTAGATCTTGTGATGGAGAACAATCTTCTTGTAGGGACTAAAGTAGGGATAAGAAGTAGGATGGAGATAGAGAATAGAAACAAGTAGGGTTGCAAGTAAAAGGAGCAAGTACTGATTAAAATCCTATGGTTATAGACTAGATTATTTTTCTAATAACCTAATTCCCTATAACCAAGGCTCTGATACCAATCTGTAACACCCCAACCGATGGCGGAAACATCGGGATGTCACGTATTGATGATTACTTCAGTAGCACATGGTATAAATTGAAATTTTAAATAATTTATTCATAACATAAATATCCAAAATGAAATGTTGTCTAGAAATCCAAATACATGATATCAAATAAAGCAACAACTTCAAATAACTTCAAACAAAAACTTCATGATAATTCCTCATGCATACTTAAAGCCTCAGCTTCATTGTTACCTGAAACATGTTAATTTTGAAAATATTTTTGGGTCAACAAAAGTTGGTGAGAACTGCATAGGTTTTGATAATCGAATAAAACTTGTACAATTCAAGTGTCATGGCAAGTCTAGTCCATATGTGAAAACATACTAGAAGTAAATCGAGTGCATAATCAACCCTTGTGACTGTTATAATGTGGTACATCCCATACGCTCATGGTTCACTAGAATATGTTATGCGATAACAAACACCCACGCTACCTTTGTAGGAGGCACGTATCCGGGTGGGATTGTCAGTCCAATAGATCTATCATTGTATACCGTCGGCTGATCAATGTTAATGATTATGCTAGAATATTGTGCTTACCCTAGTCATGTTTAAGACATAATGCAACATAGAAAAACACATAGACACTTTATGATTGAATTGCATATAGAATGTTGTAACATGTTTCACCCCAAAAATGGTGATAAATAGAAAAGGGGCTATGTAAAACTCACCTTAGCAAAATGTTATGTCTCGTGAAAAAAATAGAATAATGTGTTGTGAATGTATGCGAGGCGAATCCCAAAGACTCAACAACGTAGCTAGTCCAAATTGAAGAAAACGAAAAAGAAAGAATATCAAGCTTCCAATTCGCCAATTACAAGAGCTTATAATCAAAGCTTCAATTGTAGAAGTAATAGACTATAGAAGAAAGGTATGAGGGAAAGTTTAATCGGATTGAAACAATCGATTTAGAGGTGCAAAGTATAATGGGTCATAGGTGGGTTTTTATACTAGTTTTGGAGTCAATTAGCCATTAAAATTGGTCAACACCATAAAGTAAGGTTTTATGATGAATTGACTATTTGACTAAGACTTTGACTGTTTGACTAAGACTTTGACTAATCAATTTAAGGAATGTGTTAAGTTTATTTTCTTCTGAAATACTACACAAGATGATAGTTGGCTCAGTTGGTTGTCACTGTGTGTTGGTTGGCTGTGGACGCGGGTTCGAGTCCCGGTCCACACAAATCTTTTTTTGGCAATTATTTCCCTAAAACTATATTATTCTAAATTCATAATATGATTATATAAGCCCGAAAGTGACTCGAAATATTTTTAAAACGTACAAAAGTGTCGAGATACAAATAATTATTAGTTTAAGGTATTTAAAACATATATTGTTTAAAACAATACATTCTTTTTATCAAAAAAAAATTAGGGGAAATTCGCGATGTTACAGTCTCCCCTTCTTTTGGAAACTTCGTCCCGAAGTTATTAAAAACACAGGTTTGAGGTTGATTAGGTAGAAATTAAGGCAGCTGTGGTTTGGGTTAAGGCACGACATGAATTTATAGGTAATAGAATAATTTGTTTCGAATAATTTGGATAAGAGGTTTGAGATGTGAGTTTTAAGGATTGGATTAGGTTCGTCTGAAGTAGCAAGAAGCATAAGAATCTAGCAAAATACTAAACTTATGTTTTAGGAATCTTATAAGAAATGCATGAATTGATTGGCTATATGAAAACCAAATGAACTACTAAAACCTTATTAGAATTTCACACTACCTTAACGTACCTGTAAATTCATGATTACGTTCCGGACCGCAATCACCAATTTACCTTACATTAGGGTTTTGTGTCCTTCTATGACTCTAAACACACATGTAAGTAATGCAAAATAACCTTGTGATTGAATCGTTTACAATGTATCCAAAAATGAATCCAACTGTTGAGTAGGAAAAAGACTTCTACCAGTCAGTGAGTAAGAACCTCTACCGATTGTTGAGCAGGTGCGATAGCCTCTACCAGTCGTTGAGCAGGTTGTAGGGCCTCTACCGACTGTTGAGCAGGCATGATGACCTCTACCAATCGTTGAGTAGGTTATTTGGTACTCAACTAACTGTTGAGCAAGTACTTCATCCTCTACCAGTTGTTTGATTAAGTGTACCAATTATTTCACACATAAATTGCAAATTGATAATATGTACATATAAACAATCAAGTATCAAGCATAGCATGCGAGTTGTAATAGTGTTGTCCTAGACAAGGTTAATGACTCTAGGTGTGTCTATAGCAAATAGTTTATATTCCATGATTTCTAGTATCAAATGTTTAAATATGGTAGATAATCGAATCCTCATGTATAACAAAGGATTATGTTTGATGCAACACACAATCAAGTTTCAATAGTTTGGTTATCATGGGTAACTAGCTCATGTGTGAGAAGGTGAAGGATATGAATTTAGTTCTTGAGACGATGATGAAAAATCTTGAAGCAGAATCAAGGTTGTGAGAGATAGTGAATGTGAAGATAGTTTATAAAGAGTTTATTTTATAGTAAGGAGATTATGTAGCAGTGTAAATTTTGGGGTTTGGATCAAAGGTTATAATCAAGTGTATAAGAAAACATGATTGTGGTATATGCCAAATATTGTAAAAATTTGAACAAGTTGAAAATGAGTGAGTGTCGATAGAGAATTTAGAGACTAGATATTATTCCTATGGAAAAAAAAATCTTATTTTCAAAATTGGTTTTATACATAAAGCAAAAGTTGTTAAATAGTACAAGCTAAGTGGGCTTTAATTAAAATATTCCCGTTAGTTGGAGATTTCAAACATGACATTAGGTTTTGAAGATCAAGGTTCTATTAAGTGATTTTTAATAGTTTAAAGCATTATATAGAAAATTGTTTCTAACGTCAATAAATAAAAAATTGAATTTAAGTTCGAGGACATCTTTTGACAAAAATATGTACTTTGTAAAGTTACTAGGTAATGAAAATACAACAGGATTTAGAAATCTTTAGTTTGTGCTCAGGTATGGGGTTATAGTTTTTTTAAAAAATAAGTAACATGTGGAGAAATGAAATAATATGATTTGGGTAGGGTGTTGAATATTTAAAAAGTGGCTAAGATGGTAAGGTGAAGTGTGATTGTGAAATCCATAGATGGTTATGAAATGAGATTGATTTAAGCTGTAAAATTTTGAGATTTTAGAGCTTAGTTTAAGGAAAGTGAGTGTAATCATTTATTCATTAATTAAAACGAATAAACGAAAATGTTGACTTATCAAAACTTCTAGATTCTAATAACATAGTGAAGACATGCTTTAGCCTATAAGTGAACACTCATCCCGAGAATTCCCAGGTAGGCATCCGGGTCCCTCGTCTGATTGGGATATATGCGCAATGCCAGCCTAGACAGAAGACTCAGAATACAGGCGTTCACCCTTCCAGATTGCACGTGTTCGTTATTAAAATTCTAGAACTTCGACGAGATCTCAAGGTGGGTCAGGCTAAACCTTAGGATTTGTCCTATTAGTCTAAGAGTAGATCTTGTGATGGAGAACAATCTTCTTGTAGGGACTAAAGTAGGGATAAGAAGTAGGATGGAGATAGAGAATAGAAACAAGTAGGGTTGCAAGTAAAAGGAGCAAGTACTGATTAAAATCCTATGGTTATAGACTAGATTATTTTTCTAATAACCTAATTCCCTATAACCAAGGCTCTGATACCAATCTGTAACACCCCAACCGATGGCGGAAACATCGGGATGTCACGTATTGATGATTACTTCAGTAGCACATGGTATAAATTGAAATTTTAAATAATTTATTCATAACATAAATATCCAAAATGAAATGTTGTCTAGAAATCCAAATACATGATATCAAATAAAGCAACAACTTCAAATAACTTCAAACAAAAACTTCATGATAATTCCTCATGCATACTTAAAGCCTCAGCTTCATTGTTACCTGAAACATGTTAATTTTGAAAATATTTTTGGGTCAACAAAAGTTGGTGAGAACTGCATAGGTTTTGATAATCGAATAAAACTTGTACAATTCAAGTGTCATGGCAAGTCTAGTCCATATGTGAAAACATACTAGAAGTAAATCGAGTGCATAATCAACCCTTGTGACTGTTATAATGTGGTACATCCCATACGCTCATGGTTCACTAGAATATGTTATGCGATAACAAACACCCACGCTACCTTTGTAGGAGGCACGTATCCGGGTGGGATTGTCAGTCCAATAGATCTATCATTGTATACCGTCGGCTGATCAATGTTAATGATTATGCTAGAATATTGTGCTTACCCTAGTCATGTTTAAGACATAATGCAACATAGAAAAACACATAGACACTTTATGATTGAATTGCATATAGAATGTTGTAACATGTTTCACCCCAAAAATGGTGATAAATAGAAAAGGGGTTATGTAAAACTCACCTTAGCAAAATGTTATGTCTCGTGAAAAAAATAGAATAATGTGTTGTGAATGTATGCGAGGCGAATCCCAAAGACTCAACAACGTAGCTAGTCCAAATTGAAGAAAACGAAAAAGAAAGAATATCAAGCTTCCAATTCGCCAATTACAAGAGCTTATAATCAAAGCTTCAATTGTAGAAGTAATAGACTATAGAAGAAAGGTATGAGGGAAAGTTTAATCGGATTGAAACAATCGATTTAGAGGTGCAAAGTATAATGGGTCATAGGTGGGTTTTTATACTAGTTTTGGAGTCAATTAGCCATTAAAATTGGTCAACACCATAAAGTAAGGTTTTATGATGAATTGACTATTTGACTAAGACTTTGACTGTTTGACTAAGACTTTGACTGTTTGACTAAGACTTTGACTAATCAATTTAAGGAATGTGTTAAGTTTATTTTCTTCTGAAATACTACACAAGATGATAGTTGGCTCAGTTGGTTGTCACTGTGTGTTGGTTGGCTGTGACGCGGGTTCGAGTCCCGGTCCACACAAATCTTTTTTTGGCAATTATTTCCCTAAAACTATATTATTCTAAATTCATAATATGATTATATAAGCCCGAAAGTGACTCGAAATATTTTTAAAACGTACAAAAGTGTCGAGATACAAATAATTATTAGTTTAAGGTATTTAAAACATATATTGTTTAAAACAATACATTCTTTTTATCAAAAAAAAATTAGGGGAAATTCGCGATGTTACATTTATGATAAACCATATTAATGTAGAAGTTGTATATCAAAAATGATATGGCAAAGTTTATAAATGTGGTGTAGGTAATATAATTATTACTAATTGAATATTTAGATAAAAATACGTTTGAATAATTAAGACAAAATAATTTAGTTAATTACTTTAACTAAATTAAAATAAATACAATAATCATAAATATATAAATAAATAATTTTGAGTTACACAATGATCCAACAAAAGATAATAAAGACATTAAACCATAAGAGTATTTCTATTTTATAAGAAAAATATTTATAAAATAGATGTTTAAATTGTATAAATAAATAAATGTTTTATTATGTCTAATTAAACATAATAAACTAATAATACGAGACACAATCCAAAAATACTATTTTCATAGAAAATGGGTACTTTCTGATGTAAAGTAATGAAAATAATTTTCTCATAATTTTTATAAACTTATTTATATTTAAAATTGATTTAATAGAATTAAATCATGTTTAAATGATTAAAAATAGGAAAATTAATAAAAATAAGTGTTTTCTGAACCAATAATTTTTATTTTAGTTCATGATGATTAGAAATAATTTATGACAAATTTTGAGATAAAAACCATTAAGAATGAATTTTTAATGAATTAAATATGATTAAAACAAATTAAATAAAAAAAATTACGAAAATAAAATATTTTCCAGAAATAAAAATTATGACAATTTTCTATGAGGTGTCAAGAAGCTACACCTAAATTTTCATAATTTTTGGGTAAAAAATGAAATAACTATAAATATTATAAGTTTTATGTTTATTATAATAATGTTTCAAATAAATTATCAAACAAGATAATTAACAAAAAGGAAAAAAAACTGGAAAGGGGGCGCTCGGATTCGAACCCAGGTTGTCTTGGGAACAAACACATACACCAACCACTACACCAAGACTAACTTTGTTGAATTATGTTAAAACAATTTGTATATATATTATAAGAAAAACTTCATCTTCTTCCCCAATCTCTTCCTAAGAACCCTAACCCTAACCCACAATTTATAACACCTCTAATTCGATGCAAACAGCCCTTAAATGTATAGGGCTTTTGATTTATTCATGGAAACGAGCACATTGGCATAATTATATAGAACTTACAAGGTTTGTTGAAGGAGAACTCGATGGTGTCTACCAAGGAACTAAGTTTTGACAAATCCGAGGGTTTTGAACGTGCAAGAGGTATGTTAGATAAAGGGTTAAGACTCGCAAATGGTTATAGAGAAGGAATATAGGTTCAATTTATAACAAACACGTTCTAAACAGGTCGATTCTTGATTACAAGCGACGGTTACCCTTTATTGTATCATTATAGTCGATTAAACATGTTTAAACACTGTATAAATGGGTGAAACAGTTCGAATATGTCATGCGTTACAAATCCCCCATAAAAACTGCATTAAAAATCGATTTTAAAGATCTTAAAGGTTTCGCCGGAAAAATACTCCGGTGGCCGGAAATCTGATCGGAAAACGCGCCAGAGGGGAGAGGTGGGGGATTTGTTTTAAAACTTTCATGTATTGACAGGAATGGTCCCTCAGGTATAACTAAGTTAGTTTTTATTATAACTTGTTAACTTTTTCCTATACAAAACTTAACCGGGTTAAACTAATTTAACTAAAAAGTTTCATAAAACTTTATAAACTTGAAATTTTTATAATATCCATTCCGTAGACGTTTCAAGATACGTATTGGATAAAAACTTATACCCGATCCATTATGAATATAAATGATAAATTTTTTTTTTGTTCGCTCTACAATTAAATTTGAAAAACGACGAAACTTACAAGGACTATAGTGAAAATATTTGGAGGACTATTTTCGTCAATTAGGAAAGACAAGGGTGACGGTTGTCACATCAACACTTTCAGGTTAGAAATCTGGGTTCAATTTATAATATTGATTTCGAAATAAAAAAATTTGATTCTTGACCCCATGGCCGGCACCCATTTCTAATTGCATTGGAATGGGGCAGTTTTTTGGGTTTTGGTTGAGATTGTGGTGGATTAGGTTGATGGTGACAATGGCGCGACGAGGTGGAGGTGGTTGCAGATGGCGGCGGTGGAGGTGGTTGTAGATGGCGGCGGTGGAGGTGATTGGTGGTGGTGGGTGGTCGTAGAGAGAAGAGAGAGATGAAAGATAGTGTGTATATGTGTGTGTATATATTGTATGTGTGTATAATATATATATATATATATATATATATAATTCTTTTTTATTATTATTAAAAGTTTTTTTATAATTAAAAGTTTTTTAATTAAAAAAGCCAAGTGGATAAAGAGGGCCCATTTTTTTGCCAAGTGGGACAGATTGGCCACGTCAGACGCCACGTGGCAGTCCACGTCAGCATTTAACAGAAAAACTTAACCTCGGTAAGTTTGGGACCATTAGAATAAAATACATGACAAGTTGGGACTGTTATCTTACAACTTTCAAGTTGAGACTGTTCCATTCCAACCCCCCAAAGTTGGGATTATTAAATTCCATTTCCCCTAAAATGTAACGTGAGTTACTAACCCCCAAATTTTAACATTTTCATTTTGCCCTCTATTTTGTTTAACTATTATTATTTTCAAAAATTTTATACAATAACAAATCCCCTTCCTAAGTTTCTAACTTTTTACTTATAGCCCTTGATTTTTAAATTTTATTTTCCTTTTCTTTTTCTTTTGTGCATGTCGCTATAAATTTGAAGTGGGTAGCCGATTCGTCAAAACTTAATACATTTTGTTTAACCGAACCACATCTTTATACGTTTCTGAAGAAACACGAATCCTGGATTATCGTATAGACGCTAATCCTGGTAGTGATTCTACTGTATTTTGTAAAGAGGAGTGTTTATAAAATACGTGAGGGTCTAAGGACAAGACCAAGGAGTTTAGAAGAGTACCGATTAGAAGAGCCGAGCCTCTAAAGGTTAGTGTAATAAACAAGGGGTTGAAAAAGATACGAGAGAGTTCGTAGTCTTTTTGAATAAAAGTGTATGTGAATATCAGATGCCAACAAAAGGAGAAGGAGCTCCTCCTTTTGTAGTACCTTGACATCACACTTTCTCAGCCCATCCCCTACCCTTGATGGGGCCCGGCCCAGGTAGAGGTGTCTCCAAGATTCCGGCCCAAGTCTTTAAGCCCAATTGGTGCAAGTGGGTTTTGGTAAAAAGAGGGGAAAGTAAAGTATAAGGGGGGATGTTACCGTCCTGACAATAATACACGTGGCGTCCGCTGATTAGACGTTAGTAGGCAGCGGACATGTGGCGTCCACCTATTGGTAGATCGAGGACTGTGGGTAATCATCCTTTTTCTTGAAACTGGAGACAAGTTGAGAAAGCCTCGTGTTAGAAAGATATCTTGGCTGGGAGGCTGCCACGTCGTCGTCCTTTCTGACTGTCAGGTTGTGCACAGCCTTTGATTGGTTGGAAAGTCTGACAGGCAGCCTGCAGCGTTAGGAACCGTTGCCTGGGGCAGGAGTGTGTGCCTCGAGGCTGCCCCCTAAGGCATCTTTATAGTCGTGTTGGTGAAGCTTTGTCTATCTTGTTGAAGAAGCTTCATAGTACGCCTGCTCCGCTGACGTAAAACGGGCGGTATATCGTGTACGCCAGTCTCCCCGCTGATGTAGAACGGGCGGGTGAGTCTGTGTCACGAAACGTTGCATGCTAGCTATTCCGCTGACGTAAAACGTGCGGATGAGGTAGCGTTACGAAATGGCGTGCGCTAGCTATTCCGCTGACGTAAAACGGGCGGTTATAGTTACAGCTAGGCGCAGTTTGTAAGTTTGTGGTATGGTGTTTGGTACCATATCCCTTCAGTTTCTTTCTGGTGCTTAAACACGTTAATGACACCATGCCAACGCATTTAGCGAGCGTGTTATGACTTTTTTTTTGTGTTTTTCCTTTCTATGAGTCGGGTTAACGCACATGCATTTCACATGGTTAACGCGTTACATGACGCCTGGACTAATTCGTCCGATGTTTGTAATATACCCGTGCCGCAACAGGCGTTAGTCTAATTACTAGTTTCTCTTAAAAATAAGTTCTTAAATATTTCAATATAAATTTTATTGAAACAAAGTTAAATTATAAATAAAGTATTTTTTTATCCAAGCGTATGGGTCAGCAATTTCATTGATTATTGCTACTATGTCGTACCTAGCCACTAGCGGCTAAACAACATTGGTACTGGTATTCATTTATATGGTTTTCAGTTTTAATACATATTAGTTTCAGTCATATCCACAGTATGCACGTATAAAATATCTATTGCATCGCACAAATCAACCCACCAGTTAAAACCAAAACTGGTGGTGGCAAGCTGATACGACAACCACCTACTACAATTAAGAGTATGTGTAACTATAATTATTAATATATGTTTTTTTTTTGGAAGGTGTACTTCAGCGGTGAAACCAATCGACAGACAACCCCTCAACCTGAGTTCGAATCACTACCCACGCACCGGTGTCCACTTTGAAGTTATCTCAAACCGTTACAGGGAATTTTTTCGTGGTGTGCAGGATTCGAACTCAAGACCAAGCCCGGGCGGGAACCCTCCAAAGAGGTAAACCCTCCCACCTCTCCCCAGCTGGGCTGGAGGTCATTGGCTTATTAATATATGTTAATAGTTATAAATATATAAATGAATAATTAAATAGGTTTAGAATCAAATACACACTGAAAGAAAAATAGGAAGTCGTAGGAAGGATATCAAACGAACTCCGATTGAACTCATTCAAGCGGTATTGAAACCGTCTCATCGAGCCCCACGAACTTAGTTATTAGGTTATCGCTTTTCTGGATTTTTAGCTTGTAGTTTTTAGAATTTACATTATTCATCATTGTGTCATTTTTGCGATTCATTGTGTTTTTTCTTTAGCATTATGTTATATTTTTCAGCATTGTGTTATATTTTGTCGCTTATTTCGTTGTATTTGGTGATCTATTATGTTTTTTGTATCATTCTCATTTTTATTACACTATGTAGGATAACTTGACCCTAATTAAATAATCAATTAATAGTAAACGAGCTAAGCCAAAGCTCAAAAAACTACTCACGAGCCAAACTCAAGCTTAAAAATAAAACATACAAGCCAAGCTCTCACTCTCGTAAGCTCAACGAGCGGAGCTCAGCTCGTTTACACTCTTAAATTAACGAAAACCGAACTTAATATTGAGTAATCAGTCGGGTCGGATATCCAGTTTGAATCATTTTTTTTATTACACATCAATAGCCCAGTAAAGTGAGCCCAAGGCCCAACCCAATAAACCATGATAACCGAAACCTATAAATAGGTAACGATTCACATGAAACCACCCAAATCTATTATCTATTACCCTAACACTAACGATGTTGATTGTTGATGATGAGGTTTCATGGTCATCGGATTCCGAAATCGGAGAAGCTTTGGATTATTTGGACTCGAAAGACGATACCCGAGCAGTAGAAGGAGCTCTTATGCTTAACGCACGACGTCCAAATGCTCATGGAGGCGTACACTCTCGCACTAATGCGTCTGCTCTGCAACCGCTTTCGAATCGGAACCAGAAGCTTACTAATCATATTAGAGCTTCTCCATTGGAGGTATATTCATTTCGGTTATGTGGTCGTAATGATACAGATAACTAGAGTAATTATTATTTAGCTATAGTTTTGAAGTAGCGTAATTGTTATTTTGTTATTATTTTATGCGTCTAAAAGTATTTCAAAACAATAGTGTAAAACTATAGAGCAATTATTATTTAGCTATAGTTTTGAAGTAGCGTAAATGTTATTGCGCTATGCGTCAAAAAGTACTTCAAAAATATAGTGTAGAACTTTTTTTTTTTTGTTAGTAACTTTTTATTTATCTTTTATTAAGACATAACCGTGAAAAATTACATCAAGATAGCAGGCAGACGGGCAACAAGTTGCGCCGCCACCCATTTCTGAATGGCAAACCCTAACCTACTAAAAACGAACCCATGCCCTCGCGGGGCCGAGACACTGCTATGAATTATTATTTAGCTATAGTTTTGAAGTAGCGTAATTATTATTTAGCTATAGTTTTGAAGTAGCGTAATTGTTATTGCGCTATGCGTCTTAAAAGAACTTTTAATGAGCATACTTAATTACTCTAGTTATTTGATGATGGGTGGTGTGCAGGAGTGGGAAGGAAGGTGGAGCAGTGGCATGTCAAACTCGGTTACCACTGCTATCCGTGCGAGTGTGCGAGGGATGGCTATCGGTAAGACTAAAACTACCGAAAAATCTGACCGAGCAACTGTTGAACAAGTGAGTAACAACATTTAGGCTTTGTAGAATATTGTTAACTTAAGTTGTGGTTTACGGCTTATCAATGATACCGATTTCTACAAGTTGATTTGTGATAATGAACTTTTACTTTATAAGTTATCATTTTGTGACATTATGTAAATTGGGCATAACATATTTGCAGTTTATTATGTTTTCAAAACCTTTTGTGTTATAATTTGTCAGGCAATCGACCCTAGGACTCGTATGGTTCTGTTCAAAATGTTGAATCGCGGTGTTTTCCATGATATCAATGGCTGCATTTCAACTGGGAAGGAGGTATGCGCTATCCTTCAACTTATAAACATTAGATTTGGAAGCGAATGTTTATTGACTATAAATTAAAAGTGAACGATTTTGTGATTTGGTTTCTCAAACCTTTTAATTATATCCGTTAAACAGGCGAACGTATATCATGCTACAAAATCTGATGGCCAGGAACTTGCAATCAAAGTGTACAAAACTTCTGTCCTTGTCTTCAAGTATGTTCCGCATGCCAAACCTTATACCTTCATTAGATTATCTATAAATAAAAATGACATATATGTATTATGTGTATGCGGTATGCTTTCTCAATTCTGTTATGTGGTTCTGTTTTCATGTATTCTTTCTTGATAACTTTAGGGATAGAGATCGCTATGTACAAGGTGATTATAGGTTCAGATACGGATATTGTAAGCACAATCCAAGGAAAATGGTGAAGACATGGGCTGAAAAGGAAATGAGGAATCTTATGCGGTAACATAATTTTCCTTTCCTTAGTGAATCTGTACGATAACATACTTGATGTGGTCATAAAAAAAAATAGATATATAACTACATTTCACACAATGGGTTGGTTGGGTGACTGATCCATATGTGTTTGAACTGAATCATTTTGTTTTTAATGGAAATCGAAAGGGCCGTGTTGGGGTAGGTTGCAATCTTTCCTTTGTCAGTTTATTTAAAAAAACATTTAACTGCAGCCTGAAAGCAGCAGGAATTCGTTGCCCCACTCCACTTCTTCTAAAGCTCCATGTCTTGGTTATGGAGTTTATAGGTAAAGGGTTATATTCAGATTTTTTATTTTTTTTATTTTTTACTAATAAGCTTATGATATGCTATCATATGATCACTGTGAATTATCACCATGAGATTTATTTGGTTATTAATATTTATATTATTTTATATCAGGGACTACTGGATGGGCTGCCCCTCGACTTAAGGATGCTGCACTGTCTCTAAACAAGTTACGCGAGGGTTACGTTGAGGTAGGTTGTGATTGTTTTACTAATATTGGAGATGGCAATTTTGACCCATTTATTCGTCAATGGGTCTGTTTGGGTTATGTTTTTGTCTAACCGGTATAAATATATTTACACCATAATACATTTATAGACTTCTGATGGGTGTTTGGATATGCACTTTCAAGTTGATTATGGTGGCCTGAAAATTAGTATATCTTTATGTATCTCTGTGTAGATGATAACCGTGATGCGGGTACTATATCAAAAGTGCAAGCTAGTACATGGAGACCTTAGTGAGTATAACATACTCTACCATGAGGCAAGTTTTCTTACTCATACTTAAACAACAAGCTCCACATGATGTAAATTTTTTTAGTATCTCTTTCTTGCAGGGTCACATGTACATCATTGATGTATCTCAATCGGTTGACCTTGATCACCCCCATGCGCTTAATTTTTTGAAAGAGGATTGTGTTCATGTATCTGTAAGTTCTTTTTTTTTTGTTGGTTAAAAGCCTTCTTTAATCAGTAGTTCATAGAGGTGTCGAGCGTCACCTACTCGCCTTTAACCTATTTACTTGAGACTGGGTCGATTTGGGCTATGTTTTTATATCAAACAGAAATTAGTTAAAACATAGGCCAAATTGTATTCTGATGCATTGGATCGCTTTCCGATTCAATCTTGCTTAGTTTCATTTATTGTATTAAAATATTTGGCTAACTGTGCGACCTATACGATTAAGCTTCATGAAATGTTCAACCTCTAGAATTCAACAAATGATCTCAGTTAAGATCTTGATCTTGGCAACCGCCTATTCTGCCACATCTAGTAACATAACAGTCGCTAATTATATTTATATCAAATTTTCTGTGGGATGTAGAATTTCTTCAAGAAAAACGGAGTGGCTGTTATGACTATCCGTGAGTTGTTTTACTTTATTGTTGACCCGTCGATCAGTGATGAATCCGTGGACAGTTATTTGGAAGAGGTATATGTTATGGTTACTGTCATCATTCTTTATCATTAATTTATTTTCAAAGAATTGTATATACATTGTTGATAAAATATAAAAAAAAAAAAAAAAAAAAAATCAGGCTCAAAAGAAAGTGTTGGCCCGGGGAGGCAAGATTTCGGCTGAGGATGAAAGTGCAGACGCCGTTTTCATTCAGGTGTGCATGACAATAAAAAATTTCCATATTTGGATGACTTTTGACCCATTTTTTGTTTATACAGTCATATATCCCGAATGCACTGAATAAAGTGAAAAACGCTGAGGCGGATGTAACACGCTTAATACATGGACAAGACACAGGAGATATGTATTATCAAATAATTACAGGGATCAAACAAACTAAAGAACAACAACATCAAGAAACAGATCTTCCAGATGATTCCCATGATGATCCAATGCAGCATTCTAGCTCACATGATCATGAATCACCAACCAAAACAAATGAAGATAGTAACTCAGATGAATCTGTTTCTGGTAGTGAAGAACAGACACCTTTGGATAAGAAAGCTGCAAGAAAAGAGAATAAGAAGATAGTAAAAGACGAAAAAAGAGAAGCCCGAAAGAGTAAGGTGCCGAAAGCGGTTAAGAAGAAAAAGAAGAAGCTGGCCAAAGCTAAGAAAATTAGGTAGGAAGTATGCAGAGTTAGAACATCAACTGTTAGTAATGTTGGCTCTATCATTATACATATTACTATTAATTTATGAATTGTGTTACTTTTGGTTCTGATCTTAAAAAATCGTCCTCGTAAATTTTATTATAGTTACCGCAATTCTTACATCCCCCTTTCTGGTCATTTGGGCAGCAGCAGTAGCGGATCCAGGATATTTTCGTTGATCAGATTTCTCACAAACAAACACTAAAACTTTCTAGTCGGGTCGTTGATTGGGTTGGGAAATGGAAATCCATGACTAAACAAGCCGCTAGGGGCACAGCTCTTAAGGGGCGGGAGGGGCGGCCGATTCCCCGAATTTTCGCTCAGAAGTTCTGATTATATAGTGTTCGTATAGAAATTTTTTGGTATATAAGGTTTCGACCCCTCGAAACTGGTTTTCGACCCCCGAAACTAATGACTTCCGACCCCCCGAAGTTTCGGGTCAATCTTCGCCACCCGCGAAACAAAACCAACTTAAGATTATTGAAAACAAATATTTTGTACAACAAATAGAACAATATTGATTCATTATTAAAAAACAAAAGACAATGGTTCATCATTGATTGCTGATATACAAACATTCAACTAGATGCATAACAGACCAATAAGATAACATGAAAGAAACATCAAGTTTCACTTAATTTGTCGGCGAATTGATTTGGTATCAGAGCAGAAGCAAAGCACCCCGGTCCCCGGCTGGCCGGCCAGTCTTCTACTTTGATTAATCCAACCATTTCATCAACGTCAGCATGTGACAACTGACACGCTCGAAATCGCCACAACATTTGGATTCTTCTCATCCTGATACGCCTTTACCGTGCTTCGATCTAGCTTCATAGCCACCATGAGTAAATCATGGACCTTAGGCAACTTATCCAGCCATGCCAACCTTTCCTTATACACCTCATCTGTCTCCTCTTCCTTCTCGCCAACCCTTTGGCTCCAAATATAGTTTGCAACAAAGTTCAATCCATAATGTCCATAGATTGCCCAGTTATTCTCTTTTGCAGCACTAGACTTGCATGCTGCAAATATGTGTGCACAAATAGGAGCTGGAGCAAGTTTTGTAACCATGCATCCTAACTGCTTAGAAACCATTAAAGATATACATGCTTGAAACAGTTTAATAGTAACTATTGGAACTGTATATTTCTTTGAACCTGAAACAACATTGTCAGACATAAAAGGATGAATGTTTTTGTCATTAGAGTTACCTTTTATAACACCAACCCAAATAGTGTCTTTGATGCTAAATTTAAAAACACCATCATGTGTAGCAGGATTGTAAATAGGTAAAGATCGCTTAAAGTCCTTTTCTTTGATAATAACCATAAAATACAGCTTTTCCAGATAAGTAACCAACTTGTCTTTTTTCTCCTTAAAGTCAGTAGCATTAGAATCAGTTGAATCAATCAAACAATGTTTGAAGAGAGTTGTTAAGGAAGGAGAAGAACATTTCAACATTAACTGGAGATCTTTCAGTGGATGATGGCACTGGGGTTTGCATGACATCAGAATATGTATAAACTCTTGACATGATCAGAGGATAGATTTTTAGAATGGTAATTAGGATTCATACACCACCTATTTAGGATTCATACACCCCGGCCCACATTACATACCAATAGAAGGCTGCCACATACCCCAAAATATGATGTCACACCCGACGTCACATGGTGTATGAATCTCATAACCCTTTTAGAATTGCCTTTTGTAAAAGTTTTAGTTGGTGGGTCATATTATGGTAAGGGTGATGGTATTTATTTGCATGAAAAGGAAGAGGAATAGACAAGAAGTTTGATGGTTTGTCTTGGGAATGAATAAAGGCAAAATGGTTAATTGAAGACTTGAAGTGTTACACATCTCGAGATTAATGGGTAAATAACTAAATACCAAAATATATCAAGTATACCATTTGGGCTGCATATAGATTTTGTATTTTTTATTCTTTTAGAACTGCTAACACAACATTTCTGCCCGACTTCCAACGGGAGCATTTCTACAAATTTGGCTCCTACTGGGAGCCAAAGCCCGCCCATGTAGTTTCCGGATTGGAAAAAACCCGACCCCTCACCCGTCCGAAGATATGACAATGAGAAGCCAGTAAAACCCGGTTAGGATCACGAATCAAACTCATGACCAAAGGCCAAGAGTCTTCCCTCATTTCCCATGAGGCCATGACCACTGAGCCATTAACAATCTATACCGTGTTAGTAGCTTGTGAGGAAATATTATACAAATTGTTATTAGTAATAATGTCATAAAAGTTTATGGAGGCCCGATTACGGCTGTGCGCATATAATATATATAGGTAAAGGATATACTAGAAACCCTTGTTATAGTGAAAACTCTGAAAACTCTAACTTCCTGAGCTTTTTTTTATATGAAAATTTTAGGGTATGTAATATACATGAAGTTAGAGTTTTCAGAGTTTTCACTATAACCCTCCCTTGTTATAGTGAAAACTCTGAAAACTCTAACTTCCTGAGCTTTTTTTTATATGAAAATTTTAGGGTATGTAATATACATGATTTTAAGCATTTTGAGCAAAAAAAAAAAAAAAAAAAAAAAAATCAAAAAAGCGCCGAGCACTTTTTTTTAAAAAATAAATAAATAAGTTTTCGGGTAACACATTGTTAACACAAAAAAAAGTGCTCGGCGCTTTTTTGATTTTTTTGGCTCAAAATGCTTAAAATTATGTATATTACATGCCCTAAAATTTTCAGGCCCTAAAAAGCTCAGGAAGTCAGAGTTTCCAGAGTTTTCTAGATAAGGAGGGTTTTCTATGGATCCCTACCCTATATATATATATATATATATATATATATATATATATATATATATATATATATGTGTGTGTGTGTGTGTGTGTGTGGCCCTCGGGAGACAAAAGTAAAGTTGCACTAATTTTAACATTATTTTACTAATTTCGTGAAAATAACGTTAAAAACGACGGATGGTTAATCATGCATCATGTGGTGGCGTTGATAGCCAAAAGACAAGGGGTTACATGCACCAATCGGGCTTGTCCCGATTGCTAGGTGTTATGTGCCTTATGTCCAAGGATTGACACAAAACCACTATCGGGCCGAGGGTCTCACTGGAAGCAATCTCTCTATTCCCACGGGGTAGAGGTAAGGCTGTCTACATCTTACTCTCCTCAGACCCTACCTTAGCTTTGTTATTGATGGGATTAACTGAATGTGATTATGATCATATAGTTTATGGAATACGTTTGTAATATGTTGTGTTTTATATAAGCTCCACATTATTTAACCCTAAATTAACAATCTATTGCAGTACAATACAACTTTTTGGTGATTTGATTCGAACAATACGTGGGATATTTTATACATTCAAGACTAGGTAGTTATGTTTTGTAATGGAGCGAGATACACCTCAATAACGTGTGTTTCATGGAACTCTGTCATGAAGTCGTTAGGCATAGGCGAAGGATAATGTGGGTTAACGGTGCCCCGGCCCTCACTGTTTTTGGTTCAGTAATGGAAGTTCGCGATTTTCGTAGATAATTTTTATATGAATTGAGTCCGGCCCCCTACCGATTTGATTTTCCGGCCCCCACCGATAAGAAAAAATTTAAGTCTTGTGATTTTCAGTCCCACAATTATTTTTTTCAAGCTTCACCATTGTCTTTAAGTCTTGGACCTGAGGTGGTGATAAGGAAGAATCAGATAAGAAGAATATTAGCTAGGGTGTTACCCCTTTCCCTCCTTTATTTATAATACCGTTATTGACAGTTTACAACTATTGGATTATTACAATATTAGTCCCTCTAGTATTACTTATTACAAAACTATCCAAAACTATTATCATCCCTAACAATACTTCCCTCCCATTAAAAGTCTTGACCTCAAGACTAAGTAGTAACATCAAAATCAGGAAATCTCAGAGATAAATCTTGAAGGTCTTCCCATGTAGCATCAGCAACAGTGGATCCATGCCATTGAACCAATCCTTTTTAATGAACCCTTATTTCTTTTCTAAAATAGCTGCTGGCTTCAGAATGAATCTTGGTTCATTGGGTAGGGGAATAATAGTGGTAGGAGGACCATTAGCCTGTTTTAACAATGAGACATGAAAGGTGTGATGCACCAGGACATCATTTGGCAGATCAAGTTTGTAGGCAACCTCTCCAATCTTCTCCACAATAAGAAATGGTCCATAGTATTTAGGAGAGAGTTTGGTGTGTTTAGTATACCTCATAGTGGCTTGACAGTAAGGGTGTATTTTCACATATACCCAAGCGCCCACATCAAAATTCCTTTCAGTTCTGTGTTGATCAGCCAGTTGCTTCATTCTATTTTTGGCAGTGTCCAAAGATTGCTTCAGTAGTTTAACCATATCCTCTCTGTCCCTACATAAAACATCCACTGCAGCTACTCTTGTATCATTAGGAATATAAGGAATCCATGTAGGAGGAGGATACCCATACAAAGCTTCAAAAGGGCTTATCATCTTTATGGTAGAATGGTAGCTAGAATTATATCACCATTCTGCCAAACTGATCCATTTGACCCATTCTTTATTCTTTCCCATGGTCATGCATCTCAGGTAAGATTCCAAGCACCTGTTGACCACTTCTGTTTGACCATCTGTTTGGGGATGGTAAGCAGCGGACAGGGCTAAAGAAACACCATGTAACCTGGTGAATTCTTTCCAAAAGTTACTGACAAAGATGGGATCCCTGTCAGATACTATAGTTGGTGGCCATCCATGCAACTTAAAAACCTGATCTAAAAACACTTGTGCAACAGTGGTAGCATTGAAAGGGTGAGACAGTGGAATAAAGTGTGCAAACTTGGTAAGTCTGTCCACAACTACCATAATAGTATCCTTTCCCCTGACTTAGGAAGGCCACCAATGAAATCCATAGAAATGTCAGTTAAAATATATTTGGGGGTAGGTAATGGCTGCAATAAACCAGGGTAAGCTACTGTTTCATTCTTACTTCTTTGACAAACTTGACATGCCCTAATATGTTGCCTCACATCTTTTGTTAACCCCTTTCAATGAAAAAATTGTTTGATCTATTGAATTGTTGTAACACCCCAAACTCTCGTTTCGCCTAAATACGCCATTAGGCGTAATCGATAAAATAACAAAGCGAGTTTAATGGTGGATGTTTTTTTAACCACCGAATAAAAACGAGGCTAAACCCTTTTACCAGAGACTAATCTAGTTAGAGTAATTATCTAGAAGCAAACTCGAGACTAAACTTGAAGGGCCATAGTTGCCAATATGTCTAAGTGGGTTTTATAAAAAAACAATAAAATACACACATTATGTGTGTATGTCGTATGAATGATCAGGAGATCATTCTCCTACACCAACCAAGCCCTAAAACGCAAGAACAATGTCAAATCCAAGCCAAATCAAGGGGCTTTTAGATGCTTTAGCAAGAAACGGCTCATATAAGGCTTAATAGACATCAAGGTACCTTTTATTTGGTATAAATTGATGTTAAATTCGTTTTTGATCATGGTGAAAATCTAGGGTTTTGTCAAAAAAACGTGAGATTATAAGTTGTTGGAGGTTTCTCTAGCTTTAGGGAGCCTCAATCATACCTAAATTGCTTACGAATGACATTCTACATGTATGTTTGATTCTAGTCATATGGTTATGTGAATATGTGAAAATTTGGGTTTAACCTCTAGGTTGAAACCCTCTATGTTTAATGATTTAGTTAACTCTTAGGAGTTGTTGTAATGAGGAATTTAGGCAAAATGGTCTAAATAATGTATTATGATGATGATTAGACAAATGGTTAAGTTTTGGCTAATCTTGAGCTTTAAAACTAAACAAATTGGTGGGTGCACACCAAGTGTTTGATTAAATGCCAAATTGGTGAACACTAGTGAAACTATGAAGTTAGAATCATGTAAGAGCTATCATTCGTATGTGATATTGGTTTGTAATAAGCCAAGTTAATTGCATATTCTATATAAGAAAATGGCTATGGATTTAGCTATAAATGGGTAATGAATACATGATTTATGGATAGTGAATCAATTCCATGTTATGTATTCTAATAATCAAGTTTGACATATCCCTAAGTAGGTACAAGAACTAGGGATGCAAACGGGTCAAATGGATGCAAGCAATGCGTATGGAAGCAAGAACGGATATGAGGTAAGTTGTACTTACACCACTAGACTATAACATAGCTTAATTGTTGTATACATTCGTCTTGAATCTAGTGTATGTGATAATGGTAAATCCCAAGGGGTGGAATGTATTAAATGAGTTGCCTTATGTGCACTCAAAACAAAACGTGGTTTACGACCTTAGTCGAGACAATGAGTTATGACCGAATGGTGAAATTCATCAAACAGGTCAATTAAGAAGGTATGTGAAACGACTCTCATACTAGTTTAAATGTATTATTGGCAACCCACTAACCATTTTGACTATGTGTTAGTGCTAGGTAAACATTTGATGGACGTCCCGGAGCAAGGATCAAGTCGCGAGAAGAACCGAACACGCCCGAACACTCATCAAGCTTCCGCATTAGAATCTAAGGAACTCTTGTTAAAACGCAACATCTTAGAGTATGTTTTAACTATTAAAATGTAAAAATTTGTGTGAACCAAACATGTATTTGATCTTAATGGGTTGACTTATTATAAATTTCAAAGCTTTAATCGGGAGTGGTTTAAGTAAGGTCCAAACCCGTATGTTTTGGGCGTTGATCGCGTGATTACGGGTATGGGTCTTACAATTGTGACATGGACTCCTGAGTGTCCAGCCCCAGCAGCATCATGATTCATTGTCAAATTTTTTTCCCTGAGATCACCGGTTTTCCCAATAGCTATCTTATTCTTCTTGGTCAAAAGTTGGCCATCCCAAGCATAATGCATGACTCTCTTGCCCTCTTTTAACTGATTCAACTTAAACAATAATTGCTCATCATCAGACCAGGATTGCTTTATTTCATTCAAGAGAGAATGATCAAATGTAGACAAGGTTATTGGCAGAAGAGAAGGACCTTCTACTCTTGACAAGGCATCAGCAGCTACATTTTCTTTCCCTTCTTTATACAGAATCTCATAGTCTAACCCCATCATTTTAGATAACCAAACATGCTGCAAAGGGTTATTAACCTTCTGTTCTAACAAGTACTTGAGACTTTTCTGATCTGTCTTTATTACAAAACTTCCATTTGACAAATAATGTTTCCAATGACTGATTGCAAACATGATTGCCAATAATTCTTTTTCATATACAGAAAGGGCTTGTTGCCTTGGTGACAATGCTTTGCTTATATAAGCAATAGGATGGCATTTCTGCATAATCACTGCTCCTATGCCCAATGAAGAGGCATCAGTCTCTAAAACAAATTGTAAAGAGAAATCAGGAAGAGCTAAGACAGGTGGTGAGCTCAATGCTGTTTTGAGTGTCTCAAAGGCTGTGGTTGCCTGTTGATTCCACACAAAAGCGTCTTTCCTGGTTAAATATGTTAATGGTTTGGCTAAGATTCCAAAAGATTTAATAAATCTTCTATAGTAGCCAGCCAAACCAAGGAACCCTCTCAATTGTTTTACATTTGTAGGGATGGGCCAATCCCTGATTGCTTCCACTTTCTTTGAGTCAGTAGCAACACCATACTGAGATATTAAGTGGCCAAGGTATTCAACAGTAGCCCCACCAAAGCTACATTTAGATTTTTTTGGCAAATAATTGATGTTTCTTGAAAAGATTTAGGGTCAATTGTAAGTGCAAGACATGTTCTTCCAAATTCTTACTGTATATGAGGATATCATCAAAAAAAAAACTAAAATAAACTTCCTCAAGTAATCATGAAATACCTCATTCATTAGAGACTGAAATGTGGTAGGAGCATTTGTAAGCCCAAAGGGCTTTACCAGAAACTCATACAAGCCCAAATGAGTTCTGAAAGCAGTCTTCTCAATGTCTTGTGCATGCATTCTTACTTGATGATAGCCAGACCTAAGATCTAGCTTAGAAAAAATTGTTGCACCTTGTAATTCTTCAAACAACTCATCAATGAGGGGTATAGGAAATCTGTTTTTAACAGTTGCATGATTAAGTTTTCTGTAATCAATGCATAGTCGCCAGGTTCCATCTTTTTTTTTTCACTAAAACCACAGGAGAGGCAAAGGGACTAGTGTTGCTTCTTATTACTCATGTGTTCAACAATTCTTGCACAGACTTTTCAATGATATCCTTCTGTAAGGCCTGGTATCTATAAGGCTTTTCATTGATAATGGTTCCCTCATTCTGCAACTTAATCTTATGGTCACAAGATCTATTAGGGGACAGTCTAGTTGGTTCTTTAAAGACATCATCAAACTCACTTAACACCTTATCAATCACTTCTTGATGACCATTAGAGAGAACCTTTGTTGAGTGTTGGAACCGATCAGGGTCAGTTCCCACTTGCATACTTAACAATTGAGCTTCTACTATTGAATCTGGTTGATCCAATAGTTGTTCCATTTTTTCATAAGAACAAAGGGTAAATCCATTATTGGAATAACCCTTAAGCTCATGTTGAGAGTCCCCAGCTTGGTACTTCATGATAAGGTCCTTAAAATTCCAAGTAATGTCACCCAAAGTGAGCAACCATTGGATTTCTAGTACCATGTCATAGTTCTGTAGGGGTAGAACTAATACATCAGTTTTGTACCATAGGCCCTGCATGGCCCATTCAAAGTCTAAACACATAGTAACACATTCAAGTTTTTCCCCATTTGCTACAGAAACATTCATACCTTCAACCTTAATCATTTTACATTTCAACTTCCTTGCAAGCTTAACATCAATCAAGATTATCAACTGTCTTGTCCCAATGGTTCCAATTACTCTCATTGTAGAGTAAGAAGGAATACCAGTGATGGCATGAATTGAGATTTGAGGCTCAGTCCATTTATTGCCTTCAGGGGTATTTTGGTCATTTGGAACTTCACAACTCAACAGTTCCATATCAGTCTCATCCTCATCATCATCTAATTCCAAAATAAAAAGTTGCTTGTTCTTACATTTGTGTGTGGCTGAATACTTTTCATTACAGCCAAAACACTCCCCTCTAGCCCTTTTTTTCATTCATTTCCTTTATTGAGAGTGTTTTAAAGTTCCCATTATAAGGTAGTTGTTTATTAGGTGGTGGATTAGGTAATAAAGGTAAGTGTTGAGTGTTAATGGGTGGTTTAATACTGTTAAAAAATTTATTAAAACTGGAAGGGTATTTACCATAACTCTTGGCAGAGGATACCCCCAATGATTTGTTGGTCTTGTTCTGAAACTTGGCCAAATGATAAGCATGTGACATTGTAACTGGTTGAAACATCCTTACAGGCCCACCTATTTCAGGTTTTAAACCTTTCAAAAATATGCTAACTGCATAAGGTTCAGGGATTGAAACCTTAAGCAAACAAGCATCAAACAATATACAGAACTCCTCTAAAGAATCCTCTTGAACCAGTGAAGTTAAGACCCCTATAGCATCCTCATACAAATTTTCAGAAAATCTTGAAATCATTGCCTTAGAATATTCTTTCCAAGATATCTCAGTAATTGGCACATTCCTGTTCTTCACAAATCTTTGATGCCATTTTACTGCATTTCCTTCTAAGTGTATTGCAGCATATCTCACTTTGCAGTTTTTAGGTGTTTCATCAATTGAGAAGAAGTGTTCACTTCTGTAAATCCAATCATCAACATCATTACCATTGAACTTTGGAAATTCTATCTTTCCAACTCTATGGAATCTGTCTGTTTTAGTCAGATCCATGACTTGTTTACCGGTGAAAGTATTATTATCATTATCATTATGATTGTTATTATTATTATTATTATTATTATTATTATTATTATTCAATTGTGTAGTAGTACTATTATTATCATTATGTTTATTATTATTGATCTTGGCAATTTCTGTAACACCCCAACCGATGGCGGAAACATCGAGGCGTCACGAATGAATGATTGTTCAGTAGCTCATGGTAATACATATGTTTAAATAATCCTTTATTTCATTACAAAATTGAATTACATTAAAGTCTACATCAAATAATCAAACAAAGCTTAAAACTTCAAATATCTCCTCATGCTAGCTCTAGACTTCAAGCATCAGTATTTCCTGTTGAGTTTGGAAAAAATGGGGGGGGGGGGGGGAGGGTCAACTAGAAGTTGGTGAGAATGCATAAGCCATGTCAAGCAATTAAGTTTAAGAATAAAAGTTTAGCAATTCATATGTCTATCGTAAGTTTAAGTCTACATGAATAAACATAATATGTTGAATTGAAATAATCAAACCTCCGACTAGTTTAGGTCCATCCCGTCATCCACGGTTCACCTTAATAATATGTTTGAACGATAACAATCACCCACTCTACCTATGTAGGAGGTACACGTATCTGGGTGGGATTGTCAATCCAATAGATCTATTATTGAGTATCGCCGGCTTAGCCATAGCTAATGATTATGTAATGTTGAAACTCGTAGAAACTGTTGTTGTTGTCTAATTCATGAGGCATTAAAGTTTACAACTAGACATGCATGTAGAATTGCTTAAGTATAATGTTGCAAGTATGAAGAATTGCATAAACATGGTTACGTAAACTCACCTTAGCAAAGTATTAAGTCTCGAGAAAAAAATATGTGTAGCCCCAAAGTTGCCAATTACAAGAGCTTATAATCAAAGCTTCAATTGTAGAAGTAATAGACTATAGAAGAAAAGTATGAGGGAAAGTTTAATCGGATTGAAACAATCGATTTAGAGGTGGCAAGTGTAATGGTTCATAGGTGGGTTTTTATACTAGTTTTGGATTCAATTAGCCATTAAAATTGGTCAACACCATAAAGTAAGGTTTTATGATGAATTGACTATTTGACTAAGACTTTGACTAGAAGAATTATGTTGTCAAGACTTTGATTCTTGACTCAAGGCTTTGATATTTATATATATATATATATATATATATTTATTTTGAAACGAATTTATATCTTCCTTGTTTGAGATTATAAATGTAATTGGAAAAATGATTAGCTTTAAATAAAAAAAATCATTAGTTTGAATTAGAAAATAAAAACACCGTCTTATAAAATGACGATTTTATAAATAGAATTAGGATAGGACATATGTCATGATTGAAGATGTTTTTTTTTTAAGTACAATGATAAAAGGAACTTAGAAAAATAGAGTGCACGGATAAAGATAAGAATACTTAGAAATAAATTAGACTTTATATCATGGATCGGGAAATACTTTAATGCAAAATAAATGGGAAAATTCGTGAGGTTACAGTCTCCCCTACTTTTAGAAACTTCGTCCCGAAGTTATTTAAAAACACAGGTTTGAGGATGGTTGGGTAGAAATTAAGGCAGCCGTGGTTTTGAAAATTTTGGGTTAAGGCACGACATGAATTTATAGAATAATCTGCTTTCGAATAATTTGGATAAGAGGTTTGTTATCTGTGAGTTTTAAGGGTAGGATTAGGTGTGTCTTGGAATCGCAAGGCGAATAAGAATCTTAAGTTTTAGAAATCCTAAAAGAAATGCATGAGTTGATGGACTATAGAAAGGCTAAATGAACTACCAGGTAACTAGAGTTTATAATTAGTTTCTCTACCGAAAACCTTGATAGAATTTCACACCACCTTAACGTACCTGTAAATTCATGATTACGTTCCGGACCGCAATCACCAATTTACCTTACATTAGGGTTTTGTGTCCTTCTATGACTCTAAACACACATGTAAGTAATGCAAAATAACCTTGTGATTGAATTGTATACAATGTATCCAAAAATAAGTCCAACTGTTGAGCAGGAAAAAGACTTCTACCAGTCAGTGAGTAAGAACCTCTACCGATTGTTGAGCAGGTACGATAGCCTCTACCAGTCGTTGAGCAGGTTGTAGGGCCTCTACCGACTGTTGAGCAGGCATGATGACCTCTACCAATCGTTGAGTAGGTTATTTGGTACTCTACTAACTGTTGAGCAAGTACTTCATCCTCTATCAGTTGTTTGATTAAGTGTACCAATTTACACACACACATAAATTGCAAATTGATAATATATACATGTAAGCAATCAAGTATCAAGTATAGCATGTGAGTTGTAATAGAGTTGCCCTAGACAAGGTTAATGACTCTAGGTGTGTCTATAGTAAATAGTTTATATTTCATGAATTCTAGTTTCAAATGTTCGAATATGGTAGATAGTCGAATCCTCATGTAACTAAGGATTATGTTTGGTGCAACATACAATCAAGTTTCAATAGTTTGGTTATCATGGGTAACTAGCTCATGTGTGAGAAGGTGAAAGATATGAATTTAGTTCTTGAGAGGATGATGAAAAATCTTGAAGCAGAATCAAGGTTGTGAGAGATAGTGAATGTGAAGATAGTTGATAAAGAGTTTATTTTATAGTAAGGAGATTATGTAGCAGTGTAAATTTTGGGGTTTGGATCAAAGGTTATAATCAAGTGTATAAGAAAACATGATTGTGGTATATGCCAAATATTGTAAAAATTTGAACAAGTTGAAAGTGAGTGAGTGTCGATGGAGAATTTAGAGGCTAGATATTATTCCTATGGATAAAAAAAATCTTATTTTCAAAATTGGTTTTATACATAAAGCAAAAGTTGTTAAATAGTACAAGCTAAGTGGGCTTTGATTAAAATATTCCCGTTAGTTGGAGATTTCAAACATGACATTAGGTTTTGAAGATCAAGGTTCTATTAAGTGATTTTTAATAGTTTAAAGCATTATATAGAAAATTGTTTGTTACGTCAATAAATAAACAATTGAATTTAAGTTCGAGAACATCTTTTGACAAAAATATGTACTTTGTAAAGTTACTAGGTAATGAAAATACAACAAGATTTAGAAATCTTTAGTTTGTGCTAAGGTATGAGGTTATAGTTTTTAAAAATAAGTAACATGTGGAGAAATGAAATAATATGATTTGGGTAGGGTGTTGAATATTTAAAAAGTGGCTAAGATAGTAAGGTGAAGTGTGATTGTGAAATCCATAGATGGTTATGAAATGAGATTGATTTAAGCTGTAAAATTTTGAGATTTTAGAGCTTAGTTTAAGAAAAGTGAGTGTAATCATTTATTCATTAATTAAAACGAATAAACGAAAACGTCGACTTATCAAAACTTCTAGATTCTAATAACATAATGAAGACATGCTTTAGCCTATAAGTGAACACTCATCCCGAGAATTCCCAGGTAGGCATCCGGGTCCCTCGTCTGATTGGGATTTATGCGCAATGCCAGTCCTAGATAGAAAACTCAGAATACAGGCGTTCACCCTTCCAGATTGCACGTGTTCGTTATTAAAATCTAGAACTTCGACGAGATCTTCAAGGTGGTTCAGGCTAAACCTGAGGATTTGTCCTATTAGTCTAAGAGTATATCTTGTGATGGAGAGCACTCTTCTTGTAGGGACTAAAGTAAGGATAAGAAGTAGGATAGAGAATATAAACAAGTAAGGTTGCAAGTAAAAGGATCAAGTACTGATTAAAATACTATGGTTATAGACTAGATTAATATTTTTTTCTAATAACCTAATTCCTTATAACCATGGCTCTGATACCAATCTGAAACACCCCAACCGATGGCGGAAACATCGAGGCGTCACGAATGAATGATTGTTCAGTAGCTCATGGTAATACATATGTTTAAATAATCCTTTATTTCATTACAAAATTGAATTACATTAAAGTCTACATCAAATAATCAAACAAAGCTTAAAACTTCAAATATCTCCTCATGCTAGCTCTAGACTTCAAGCATCAGTATTTCCTGTTGAGTTTGGAAAAAATGGGGGGGGGGGGGTCAACTAGAAGTTGGTGAGAATACATAAGCCATGTCAAGCAATTAAGTTTAAGAATAAAAGTTTAGCAATTCATATGTCTATCGTAAGTTTAAGTCTACATGAATAAACATAATATGTTGAATTGACATAATCAAACCTCCGACTAGTTTAGGTCCATCCCGTCATCCACGGTTCACCTTAATAATATGTTGGAACGATAACAATCACCCACGCTACCTATGTAGGAGGTACACGTATCCGGGTGGGATTGTCAATCCAATAGATCTATTATTGAGTATCGCCGGCTTGGCCATAGCTAATGATTATGTAATGTTGAAACTCGTTGAAACTCGTAGAAACTGTTGTTGTTGTTGTCTAATTCATGAGGCATTAAAGTTTACAACTAGACATGCATGTAGAATTGCTTAAGTATAATGTTGCAAGTATGAAGAATTGCATAAACATGGTTACGTAAACTCACCTTAGCAAAGTATTAAGTCTCGAGAAAAAAATATGTGTAGCCCCAAAGTTGCCAATTACAAGAGCTTATAATCAAAGCTTCAATTGTAGAAGTAATAGACTATAGAAGAAAAGTATGAGGGAAAGTTTAATCGGATTGAAACAATCGATTTAGAGGTGGCAAGTGTAATGGTTCATAGGTGGGTTTTTATACTAGTTTTGGATTCAATTAACCATTAAAATTGGTCAACACCATAAAGTAAGGTTTTATGATGAATTGACTATTTGACTAAGACTTTGACTAGAAGAATTATGTTGTCAAGACTTTGATTCTTGACTCAAGGCTTTGATATATATATATATATATATATATATATATATATATATATATATATTTTGAAACGAATTTATATCTTCCTTGTTTGAGATTATAAATGTAATTGGAAAAATGATTAGCTTTAAATAAAAAAAAATCATTAGTTTGAATTAGAAAATAAAAACACCGTCTTATAAAATGACGATTTTATAAATAGAATTAGGATAGGACATATGTCATGATTGAAGATGTTTTTTTTTTTTTAATTACAATGATAAAAGGAACGTAGAAAAATAGAGTGCACGGATAAAGATAAGAATACTTAGAAATAAATTAGACTTTATATCATGGATCGGGAAATACTTTAATGCAAAATAAATGGGAAAATTCGTGAGGTTACAATTTCATCCGTGAGTTTAGACAACACAGAATTGATATTAACAAAATTTTGTTCAATTCTATCAAAATTCTTATCATTTTTCTGCAACTGAGAATCAACTCTGACAAGTGTAAGGGCATGTTCATCTAGTGTCTTCTTGATTATGTTTTCTTGATCTTCACCAGCTCTGTTTCGAGTAGTCATGTTTAATTGAACAAAACAACGAATATAGAACGGATTTATGGATTTGGATTGGACAAAACACGAATTGTTCGATCCAAGGAATGAACTGATCAACAATTGATCAATCCGGTACAGAAAAGAAAAGATTGATAAAAGAAATGGAAAGAACAAGGTATGAAATTGGTGGTCGGAAAAATGAAGAAGACGGTGGAAGATGGTGGTGGAAGGTGGTTGGTGGCAGTTATAACGGAATTGGATAGAGAAGGTAACGACTAACCGAGAATCGGTTAGCTCTGATACCAATTGATAATGAAGAATCAGATAAGAAGAATATTAGCTCAAATCTAGGGTGTTACCCCTTTCCCTCCTTTATTTATAATACCGTTATTGACAGTTTACAACTATTGGATTATTACAATATTAGTCCCTCTAGTATTACTTATTACAAAACTATACAAAACTATTATCATCCCTAACAGGTGGCCATGCATAGACCGGTGAAACAAGGGGATCGGGCATAACCCTCCGCGACTTATGTGCTTCGCTTTCGACAAACAGGCCAATAAACCACGCAGATTATACCATAGTATACGATTGATTTGATGAACGAGTTTAGGCAATTTTGTGCAATTAAGAAGGAAAATTATAATAATTGTTACAATGCATAATCATACAATATAAGTCTGAATTGAGTGAGGAGAAAGTTTAAAATACAAAAGAGTGTTAACATGTGAATGTAAAAAAGTGAGTGCGTAATTTGTGGTGTTTTTTTTTGAACGGAAAAATTTTCTCTAGGGATGAGCTCGGGACGGTATCGGTACCAACCGATACCGATCCCGAAAACTCCCAAAACCCAATACACCGATACCGAAAACATACGGTACGGTACCGATATGGTATCAGTATTTTACCTTAACATACCGATACCATACCAATCCCGCACCGATACTGAAAATACTGAGACTGAAAACCTCTAAATGTGAGTACCGATACCGAACACCCTCGGTTTGGTTCGGTACGGAATTGGTTTGAGATCGGTATCAGTTCTGTATTCGGTGCAATATGCTTATCCCTATTTTCCTCCCCCAATTTTTTTACCCTTTTTTGTATCCCCTTTTAAATACACCACATTAAATGCCTCCCACCATATTTGAACCTGGATTCTTTCTCCAAACACCATTTGGTGTTACCACTAGGCTATGACCCAAGTCGTAATTTGTGGTATAATGTATGCATGCATAGTTTTGAAAAAATATGTATCTGTAATTTTGAGAATATGCGTGCTAGAAACCCAAGTAATAATATCAGGTTTTTACATTTAGACGCAAGTAGTATCAACCCAGCAAATTTTTTTTTTAAATATAGCAATATGATATGCAAATGAAAGAGAATAAAATGCTTGTTTTTATGGTGTGTTTTTTTTTAAATAATGTCGTATGAAAAAAGCTAAGAACGTTAAAAAAATGGGGGTGGAACTCAACCATTGTGGGTTATACCTATTTTGCCATTCTCCTCCTCTTTTAAAAACTCAACATATACTTTTCCCATTTTAATCTCATCCATTAATTTATTTTGATCAAAAGCCCAAAATACTTCTTATACTTTTTACGTTAAACTACTTTTTACATTAAACTTTCTCTATTTTCTAAATGTCAATTCGATAGAATTCAGATTCTAGTATATTACCATGTCACCATATCCAGTGGCGGACCCACGTAGTATCCAAGGTGGGTGCCCCCACCCCCTAAAATAAAATAAAAAATGAGTGTAATTTGTTGGCAAAAATCTTGATTGCGACGATTGACTCCCAGAAAAGAAATCCTAGGTCCGCCAATAACCGTATTTCATGTGGGTCAACTGGGTAATATAAAACAACCCGTTTAATTAATGCTACTTAGGATGGGCAGGACACCTACGACAAACCCTTCACGGGTTGGTAACTGGGAACGGCAACACCAACACCACCCTCACAGGTAGGCGTGCGACTTACTTGATATAACCGGGAATAGAAACCCCGATATTATTTTTCTTTATTTTACTTTATATAAATTCATTTTTATTTGTGTATTTAAGTAGGTTTTGAATCAATCAAGTCCATAAGAATTAACAATATATCAGGAAAAATTGCTACAAGAAGCCGTAGATGCACTTCTTGATAATGGAATTTGCGTACAACCAACGAGTTCTTTTTTTTAATTGTAAATGTAGAAGCCGTTAATAAATTCCTATTATAATATATTGATTAAAATGAGCAAAATGAAAATCGGGAGGTAAATATTTTAGCAAATGATATTAAATTGATACAAGGTGTTGCGAGTAAAGTGACTTTAGGGTGGTAGTTTGAAGTTAATTAAACAAAATCATGTATTGCTTGTTGTATATCGGGTCATCTACTGGTTTACCGCACACATAAGGAGGGTGGGGCGCTACTGCAAATAGAGCTTGTACCCCACTACTCCATGGCAGCACCGTTGTCAGTAGAGGTATTCAAAGTTGGATTATCCAATTGTCTGATATCCGAAAATCGGATAATCTAAAATTTCAGATAGTCAATATTGAGATCCGAATCCGGATCCGAAATTTCGGATAATCCAACGGATAATCCGAAACTTAAAAAAATATCACTTCCTCTTATGCCAAAAGTCTAAAACCGAACCTACGTAAAACAAACATTCAATATATATTATATTATATTTTTTAATATTTCGAATTTGAGAAAGGCGTATTATGTTAGTTTAAGGTTAGGGTTAACTTGGAATTGATTAAAAATATACTATATACGTAAATTATATTATACATATAATATAGATATTTTTTAATATTTCGGATAATCGGATTATCCGAAATTTTTTAAAAATAGGTTCCGAATCCGAAATTTCGAATTATCCGATTTTCGGATATCCGAAAACCGGATAATCCAAAATTTCGGATAATACGGATACAAATTTTCAGATATTTCGGATTCGAATCCGGATTCGGATTTTTTTGAACACCCCTAGTTGTCAGTGACATGGGTAGTGGGGTGCGAGTATGTTTCACGGGTTGCAGACAATGGAATGTGGTGGGGTTTTGTTTTATATGGGTTGGACAGTTCAATGTAGTATTCTCTCCAAATTTGTATTTCAATGAAGTTAATAGATTAATTATATATTATTATTATTGGAAAGGATTGTATAGATTGGTTGTAAATAGGAAAGTCTCCTATATATTCCTATTGTATCATTGTAACAAATCAATCAATAATAATATTCCTTCATGGTATCACCTTCCTTTCGATCATACCTCTAAACCCTAGCCTGCCGCCATTCTTCTGCAGCTTCCTTCTGCAGTCTTCGGCAGCTCCTTCTTCACCTTTCTTCTGCCAACCGGTAGCCCTCCATTCCAGTATTCTTCCGCTAACCTCTTTTCCATATTCTCCTCCTGCCATGGATCAAAAGCTTCATCCCGCACAAACAGTCTCCAATATCAAAAATCACATTCCACTTGTCTTGGAAAAGGATTCTCCCCATTACGACACATGGTCGACCCTCTTTCATGTCCACTGCCAGGCCTATGAAGTTCTGGATCATCTTTCTCCTCACACAACAGCCGCTGCACCATCCAATGATGCTGAAAAAATCGCCGCAACCGCTGCCACTGAAGCACTATGGGCTCGTCTTGACGTGTTAGGACAAAGAGGATTGGTGAAACCACTTTTGCAAACCTTAGTCTAATTCACTTCTGTCAATATACTCTAAGTATAGAACTGCTGAAGAAGAGATTCAGAAGTGCTGAAGAAGAAAAGTCATCAGAAGTTCTGTAGTTCAAACCAGACACTTCTACGGAAGAACTACTGAAGACAAACTACTCATCAGTAGTTTGTCATTCATCAGTACTTAAAGAAGATCTTTTCCACCGCCTTTGTATATCAGTAGTTTAATACTTTAGTATTTCTTTTTGCTTTATGTACAAGTTCCAAGACTGCAACTTGTTGCAACTTGTTTCTGAACTTGCTTTTGGCAAGGTTCATGTATTTGTAAAGTCTATAAATAGAAGGGTTCATCCCTCTGTTTTAGATATTGATTTTAATACAAGAAATCCTTCAACACTTATTATTGTTATTTCCATTTCGTGTATACTGAGAATCTGTCAAAGTATTTCATTCTCATTCAATACTTAGATTCTCAATAAACACTTATCATTTATTAGTTCTTGATTCCAGGGGGAGTAATAACTCCTGTTGATAAAGTATAGCTTTAAACTTATAAACATTCCGCTGTGCTATCACTCATCAAGAACTTGCTAAACACTTAAGTGTCAACTAGCAAGTTCTCAACAAAAGAGCAGCTTACTGATCCAACAATTGGTATCAGAGCTCTGGTTTATCTGATCACATATCAATCTAACAAATTGAGAATCAGACACAGGCTCTTATTGATATTCAATAAAGGATTATAAGCTCACTTTTATCAACATCCATCACTTTAAGAGATATTTGACAAATCAATACTCTTTAAAATGGATCCTCATAATACTGGTTCTGCCACTAAACCTGCCATGCTTGTAAGAAATGAATATAACATATGGCAAAAGAGAATGGCACATACCTTGTCACAGACCAACACAGGTTGTTGGAGATCTGTGATATATGGTCCTCATAAACCAGTAAATATAAATCTTGAAACTAAGGAAGAGATTCCAAAAGAACCAAAAGACTATACTGATGATGATTTCCTAAAACTTGAGCTTGATGCCAAAGCTTTTTCTATGTTGGCAATGGCACTCCCAAATGAAATCTATTCTGGCCTATTACATTGTGATAGTGCCAAAGAACTTTGGGACTGCCTAAAAGAACAGTTTGGAGGAACTGAAGAGGTGATTGCCAACACCAGAGAAATCTTGGCTCAACAGTATGAAACTTTTGCTCACATTAATGGAGAAACTTTAACTCAACAATTTGAAAGATTTTCCTCATTAATATCTGAGCTAAAACTAAATGGTCAGACCTATACAACTGTATCTATGCTTCATAGATTTTTAAGGTCTTTACCTGATAAATGGGAAACATACTCAATAGTCTTAAGATCTTCACCAGATTTTAGCTCCCTCACTCTTACAAAACTTCATGGGAGATTACTTACTTTTGAGAGAGAAATTGATCAAAAGAAAAAGTTACAAAATTCTGGTAAAACTGCTGATGACTATCTACCTGGTAGTACAGCACTATTGGGACAAGACTCACCAACTTGTTCAAATAGTTTTGGATCTTTTGACCACATTGACATAACTGCTGGGATCTCATCTGAAAGATCATTCCCAGGTTATGACAATAATGACTTTGGTCAAACTGCTGATAACATGTGTTTTATCATGGATGACTTAAATAGTTTCAGCAGTGATGACCTGGAAGAAATGGATATTTTGCACCAACTGGCCATGTTAAGTTTAAAAACAAATAAATTTTACAAAAGGTCAGGAAGGAAGTTTTCAGGACTTAACAGTTCTACAAAAATTGGTTTTGACAAATCTAAACTTAGATGTCACAAGTGTCAAAAGTTGGGACACTTTGCTAGAGAATGTAGAAGCTCTGGCTTTAACCAATCTCAGTCTGGAAACAATTTTAACCCCAATTATAACAGGAATAATGGAACACAAGGGAGTGCACATTTTGTACAGGCACAAGCTCCACAACACCAATATGTGCCACAAGTACAATATGTACAAATGCCTGCTCAACAGATGCAGAGCCAACAATCAATCCCTCCCTTTCCAGCTGCTCAACAACCTCCACAGCAACAACAACCCTCTCAACAAAGTCTATTTACCTCAGGGTATGTTGACTGGAGCAGTCTTCCTTTTGACACCACAGAGTGCAATCCTGATGCAGACAACAAAATGTTTGACATCAACTGGGGAGAGCCTGACAATGCAGAAAGAACTTTTGCTCCTCAAAATCTGCCTTGTCACAGGTATCAAAAGAATCTTTGACAAAACTATGTTCTAATTCATGCAAAGAATCTTTTGCTCTCATAAGAGAGACAAATGTGCACTTACAAGGAAAGGCTAATGATTCTGAGAGAAAACTCACTCAGATAAAATATGATTTTGAAAGAAAACTTTCTGCAAAAACAAAAGAAGTTTCTAAATTGACTAACTCTGCTATTGAAACCCAAGCACAAATCAAAATAATGATTAATGACCTAGGAAATGTCAGACAAGAGCTTGCTGACACCAAGGTCACATGTGAAAAATGGGTGGAATCTTGTAAGGGGTACCAACTATTGCTAAACAAACAAAGTGCTTCAAATGTTAGGTTTGGCATAGGGTACAATCACACTGAAACACCAACAGATTTCTCTCCCAAAACTACTGAAGATGGGAGAAAAATTGTTTCAGGTGAAACTTCTGAAGAGGAAGAATGCACATCTTTCCATGAAAACTTTCTAAAATCACACAAAGAAAGTTCTTCAGAAGTACTGAGTAAATCTGACTTTAAGCCATCAGTAGTTTCAACTACATCAGGAGTTGAGAACCTGAAAACTACCGATGACCTAAAACCAATCAAAACTGTTAGAGATTTGTCTTTGAAAGAAAAGACAAAAGAATGTGAAATTTGTGGTTTGTTCAACCACAAAACAGAATTTTGCAGATATAGAAAGGGTATTCAGTTTAATAAGAAAAATCAACAACTGGTTGTGGGGGAACAAATAAAAAATGATTATGTAAAAACCTTTTCTCCCAAGAAACAATAACCAGCAAAAACCCTTTCTCAGAAAAAGACAAAATCTCAACAAAAGTCTTTTTCTCAAAATTCTCTTTCAGTAGTAAGACCTAAATCATCAGCAGTTTCACAAACTTCTGAGATTAAAGATCTTATGAACATGGTACAACTACTGATGACCAAAGTTGATGGTGGTCCTCAAAATGATACCACCATTGTACTTAATGCAAAATCCATTGCCAAAAAGACATGGATTTCTAAACTTGGTCAAGAACAAACTGTAAATGTTCTCAAGAGCAAACCCAAAGCCAAACTGGCTTGGGTTCCTAAATCTAACTAATTTGCTATCTTGTGCAGAGAGTTTCCAGAGGCTTAAATAACATTTGGTATGTAGACAGTGGAGGCTCAATGCACATGACAGGATGCAGATACCTGATAAACAATTTTATCAGTCAAAGAGATGGATCTGTGTCCTTTGGGAACAATGCTAAGGGATATGTGCTAGGACATGGCAATGTCTCCTCTGGCAAAATACAGTTTGACAAGGTCAATCTGGTTGAAAACCTTGAGTACAACTTGCTAAGTGTGTCACAAATGTGTGATAAAGGATATTCTTCCTTTTTCACAAAGACAGCATGCAAGATCATATCACCAGAAGGCCAGAAGTTGATAGAGAAGATTATTGAAGATCATACTTTGTTAATTGCCAAAAGATGTGGCAATGTCTATGCAATGGACATTGAAAAAGACAAAGTACTGAACAACACTGCCTGTTTCTTCTCAAGGGCATCAACTTCAGAAACTGATCTCTGGCACAGGAGACTTGGCCATGTGAACTTTAAAACCATAAATAATGTCTTGGTCAGAGGTCTACCCTTAAAAGTATACCAGTGTCAAGAACACTGTGTATCCTGTTTAAAGGGTAAACAGCATAAGTCCTCCTATAAGTCTATTGAAGAATCAAAAACAACTGCATGTCTTCAACTACTCCATATGGACTTATTTGGGCCTGTAAAGATCATGAGCCTTGGTAAAAAGAAGTACTGCTTAGTCATCATTGATGACTACTCAAGATTCACATGGGTATTCTTCTTATTTTCCAAGGATGAGGCTGCTGAAATCATCAAGTTCTTCATTCTACAAGTAGAGAAACAATACTCTCTACCTGTCAAAACCATTAGAAGTGATAATGGGACAGAGTTCAGGAACAAAACTCTGGATGAATTCTGTTTGTCTAAAGGGATTATTAGACAATTCAGTGTTGCCAGAACTCTTGAACAAAATGGTGTGGTAGAAAGGAAGAACAGAACATTAATAGAAGGAGCAAGAACAATGTTAGCTGATTCTGGCCTACCTTTATACTTCTGGGCAGAAGCAGTTAACACATCATGTTATGTTCAAAATAGAGTTCTTATTGTCAAGAGACATTCAAAGACTGCCTATGAAGTTCTTCATGGCATAAAGCCCCTTATCTCCTTTTTCAGGGCTTTTGGGTGTCAATGTTTCATCTTGAACATCAAGGAATCTATTTCAAAGTTTGCTGCCAAAGTTGACTCAGGTTACTTTCTTGGTTATTCCTCAACTAGAAAAGCCTACAAGGTTTTTAACTCAAAAACCAGGATAGTAGAAGAAACCCTGAATGTCAAGTTCAATGAGTCAAAACACACTCTCATTCCAGCACATCCTGCTGAACTCTTTAACCTTGAAAACTTTCATTTTGAACCTGAAAAGACTGTCACTTCATCCAAACCTACTTATTATGGTGATCAAAGGTTTGATGATGAGGATCCAGCACCATGGACTCCTCAAACAGTCATTAAGTCAACTTCAAAACCATCAGAAGTTTCACAAACTTCTGATTCAACAAATACTGAAGGACAAACTCAAACATCTGCTTCAGCACCTGCAACTACTGAAGACACTGAAACTGCTGAACCAGATATAATAGACCTTTGTAGTTTGTTTGAAGAACATGAGCCACCAACACCTGTCAGTGGTTTACAACAACTGATCGAACACAAAGACCATCCACTTGATCAAATCATGGGTGATATTGCATCAGGTGTTCTTACAAGAAACCAGCTTTCCAACTTTTGTCTATTCTCAGCATTTATTTCACAGTTGGAACCAAAGAAGTACCAGGAAGCCCTCAAAGACCACAATTGGGTGCAGGCAATGCAAGATGAATTGCTTCAATTCAACAAGCAACAGGTTTGGGAAATCTATCCCTTACCACCAAACAAGCAACCAATTGGCACAAGATGGGTTTCAGGAACAAACAAGATGAAGCTGGTATGATAATAAAGAACAAGGCAAGACTGGTAGTACAAGGTTACTCTCAAGAAGAAGGAATTGACTATGATGAAACCTTTGCTCCAGTTGCAAGGCTTGAAGCCATCAGGTTATTTCTGGCCTATGCCATTTCCAACAAAATAAAAGTTTATCAAATGGATGTCAAGAGTGCATTTTTGTATGGAAAGATAAAAGAGGAAGTGTATGTTTGTCAGCCACCTGGGTTTGAGGATCCTTCTCATCCTGAGTGGGTGTACAAACTAGACAATGCTCTTTATGGGCTCAAACAGGCTCCAAGAGCCTGGTATGATACACTTTCAGCCTTTATACTCAAAAATAACTTTACAAGAGGTGCCATTGATAAAACACTTTTCATAAAACATGTTGGAAATCATGTCTTACTTGTTCAAATATATGTTGATGATATCATTTTTGGTTCAACAAACACAAAATTGTGTGATGAATTTAAGAAACTCATGCAATCAAAATTTGAGATGAGTACAATGGGAGAACTGCAGTACTTTTTGGGACTGCAGATTAAACAACAATCAAATGGAACTTTTATACATCAATCAAAATATGTTAAAGAATTACTAAACAAATTTTCTTTACAAGACTGTAAATCATGTTCCACTCCCATGACACCAACCACACAAGTTGAACCAGATGATCAAGGAAAACAGGTTGATCAAACCATGTATAGATGTATGATAGGTTCCCTTTTATATCTAACTGCTTCTAGACCAGATATTATGTTTTCAACATGTGTCTGTGCTAGATATCAATCAGCTCCTAGGGAATCACACCTTATTGCAGTCAAAAGAATTTTCAGATATCTGAAAGGAACTCCCACACTTGGAATTTGGTATCCTGCTTCAAGCAATACCAAGTTATCAGCTTTTTCAGATAGTGACTATGCAGGGTGCAAAATGTCAAGAAAATCAACATCTGGTGGTTGTCAATTCTTGGGAAACTGTCTAGTGTCCTGGCAATCAAAGAAACAAACATCTGTTGCAACTTCAACTGCTGAAGCTGAATACATTGCAGCTGCAAGTTGTACATCACAGATACAATGGCTCCAATATCAACTTCTTGATTATGGAATCAAAGAGACCAAGACACCATTGCTTGTAGACAGCAAATCTGCCATTAGCATCATTCAAAATCCTGTTCAGTTTTCAAAGACTAAACACATTGAAATCAGGTATCATTTCATAAGAGATTGCTATGAAAAAGGCAAGATTGAAGTGAAACATGTAGCAACAGCTAATCAAATAGCTGACATTTTCACTAAACCCCTTGACACATCAACATTTCAGAAGTTAGTATCCATGCTAGGGATGCTAAATTTGTAAGTGTTTCTCTTTATTTTTCTGCACACTTTTTTTTCACTTACATCTATTTTCAAAAACTTGAAAAACTTCTGAAAAGAGAGAAACTACTGATGAACAAAACATCAGTATGGGATAATTTCTGAAAAGTAATTAACTTCTGATAAAATAACCTTCAGAAGTTATGAATAAAAGTATTTATAAAGTATTTCTCATCAGCTGTTCAAAACTACTGAAGAGAACATGGGAACTACTGATAAAGATAATCCTTCATCAGCAGTTTAGTCAAAAAGGGCAAATCTGACTTTTCCCATCATCAGAAGTTTGACCTAGTCGGTTTAAAACTTCTGATAAAGAGATTTTTAACCTAGGCGGTTTAAAACTTCTAATAAAGAAGATCCAAGCGGTTAAAAACTTCTGATAAATATCTTTTTTTTTCAAACACTTATCCTTTCAAATACAAAAATTCCCTCATTCTCTCTCAAGAAAGCTCTCAAACCCCTGAACCTGCAACACAAAAACATTGTTCGATTCATCAACACACACAAACCACATGGCTTTAGTTCTCAAACAGGGACACAATCTCAGAGCCTACTTAGAAAAACAAGAAGGCTGGTCCCAATACGATGAGATCATTGATCTTGTCGTCAAATCCCAATATTTCACCGCTCTCACCATAGACCCACCAATACATCCTGAAACTCTCAATGAGTTCTGGGCTAATGCTGAGACAGTGATGGTGGATGATGAAGTTATCTCCCTCAACTCAACAATTAAAGGGAGACAAATGGCCATAACACAGGCCATACTCTCAAACAGACTGGGGTTGAATGATGTGAATGCCCCTGAGAAGTTTGACAACTCTGCCATCCACCTAACCATGACTGAGTGTGGTTATCAAGGTACTCTCTCACAAGCTACTATCTTTAAAAAATATTTTGAACCAAAATATAAACTTTTGTTTCATTATATTATTATGTGCTTGAGTCCTAAAACTGGGTCTTATGACCAGATGCCCTCAACCTTTCAACCAATCTTTCATTCTATTGTGAATGAAACAAATTTCAGGGCATCAAAACTTTTCTTTAATGAGTTGGTGTTACATCACAATAACACTAAGAAAAAGTTTTTGTTATATCCAAGGTTCATTATGCAATGCATAATATCTGAACTGGGTAATGAGGTGCTTGTGGGTAAAACTGAAATTTTAAAACCCTTAACCTCACAAGCATACTCAAGGCACAATAAACAGGCTGCCTGGCCAGAAGATGACCAAGGGGAACAAGAACCAGTCCCCATGGAACCCTCATCTTCCAAACCTACTCCACCAAAGGCCAAGAAACCCAAGATAACAAAACAAAATCCCACCAAACCCAAAAGAAAAGCTGTTCAGGAGGTTGAGATGCCTGAACAAACTACTGTGCAATCTGCACTTCTTAAAGATGTGACTGAAACATCCTCTCAGTCTCATCCATCTCAAACCCCACCAAGAGCACCAATAACAATCCTTTTCAAAAGAAAAAGACTTAAGAAAAATATTCCAATTGACTCTTCTTTTGAAACTGCTGAACCCATTGCCCAAACTACTGAACCAGCACCCCAAATTTCTGAACCAGACATAGAAATAGCCAAACTTCTCTCTAGGCTAAAAGAGAAAGTCTCATCTACACATGTCAGTCCCCATCAACCACATCAAACAGGGGACATAGCCTCAGATAGTGACATGGATGTGGACACTCATAGCCCTAACCAAAGAGATGAGGATGAACCAGAGTCTCTAAGCCCAAACTTAGAAACTTTTGGTACTTTTGAGGCTGCTACTACTCATTTACCACCCAGTGGTGGACCTGAGGACAGAAGTATCATAGCTAAGACCTCAACTATGGCAACTACTGATGAAGGCTTAATGCCTGAGGTAGGAAATCCTCTGAACCAAGAACAAGAGGTACATGAGACAACTGAGTTGGGCTCAGCTCATGATATAACTGATACAGTCCTCATTGAGGATGTAATCAGGGATTCAGATGATTCCGTTGATTTGGATGATGTTTCAAAACACAAAACTACTGAATTGACGGCTACAAGTGAAGGTCCTGCACCTGGTGTCTCTAAGCTCAAGAAGCTAGTCACACCATCTCAGGTTAAAGCCTACTCAATCCATGATTCCCCTAGAGTGGCATCTTCTGTACAACAAGAAGATCAACCAAAAACACACCCCTCACTACAAATGCCTACCCAATTCCCTGGGCAAACAAGCATAGACCTGAACTAGCTATGCAGCCCAGATGGTCCGTTGTATCACATGATGAACACCCTCATCAAGAATCACATCCAAACATACACAGCTAACTTGGAGCTGTCCATGAAGAACCAATTTGGAGTGATACAGACGAAGATGAATGATCTGTCCAACAAGATTGATAACAACAGCAAACAGATTGCTCATCTTCAAGGTCAGTTCTCCCAAGCTTCAACTTCAAAGGCTGATGAAGCCAAAAAGGGGGAGAAAATCAAGGTACCTATGGATACACTTGAAGCCAGAAGAAAGGCAAGAGTGGCTATCCTAGCAAGAGATCAAAAAGATCAAGCCAGAAAAGAGAAACTGGCACAACAATTTGGTGTCTCTATTCAAGAAATAGAAGATGCTGAAAAGTCTGATGAATCCCAAGGGCACAATGAAGAAACCTCTGATGACCAAAGTTCTGATGAAGAATCAGAAAGTACTGAAGACAATCCTTCAGTAGTTGACAAACCTTCAGAAGTTGTCAACCCATCAGAAGTTAACACTTCCAAGACTCAAACTGTTGACCCTTCCAGATCAACTGCTCCTATTCAACCAACCTCTGTTCCTATCAGGCCTACTACAACAGTTACCACATTGACTGTGCTAAACCCTTCTCCAATCTCTCAATCAGCAGAATTACTTGAGAAGAGCTTAGTTGCAGCCCAAAAGAAGGCCAAAGAAGATCAGATCTGGAAAAATCTAGAAGAAAGGGATGACTTAGATCTAAGCCATGAAGAAAAACTTCAGGCTTATGAAGCTGAACTCCAAAGGCAAGCTAGCCTAGATGAAATTGCTGAACAAGACAAAAGACATCAACTGATGTCTTACATTATGAAGAACAGCAAGATCAAAGCCCACACATTGAAGAGACTCTCTGTGGAAGAGCTGACAAGAAGAGCTCAACTTATTGCTGATAAACTTGCAACAAGTAAAGACACAAAGGCCAAGAGAGCTCAGATGATAGAAGAACTGGTAGCTAATGGTTATGGTTCAAAAGCCTCAGTGTCCAAATGGAAAGAAGAAAGATTGGTGGACCCATATAGAAAATACAAGGCTGCAAGGGCTGCTAATCCAGAGAAGTTTCAAACTGCTGAAGCTTCAACTTCAGTAGTTAGAACTTCTGGTGTTCAAAGAAGACCAGCTACCCAAAGAAAGAAGCCAGAGGAGAAAGTGAAGACTGATTTCAGAATGGTATTACTAGAAGGTAGTACATTAGTACATTCTGATTTTGACATAGAAGAGAAGCCTCTGCTCACACAATTCAAGGATCCTTCCACCTTTGCATATCAAATCCAGAAGACCATCACAGACAAACTGCACACCAAGGTAGTAACTGAACATCATTTGCCAACATTTCAGATACCTAATGTGATGGAACAACAGCAGGGAAGTGAATCCCACCTGAGAGTCACTGAAGTTGAAAACATTCAACACTCAGGAGAAACCCAGGGTACCACCATGGTTCCCTACACTGCAGACTTTGACAAGTCTAAAGTACCAATCATCAGATGGTCCTTTACTGATAACAACTCAGTACTTGTGACAAGAAGAGATCAAACAAGCAGGGAATATAGGTCGATGAATGAACTGAAGAAACTATCAACCAAAGACCTGCTTACAATCCAACACGTAGAACCAAAGAAAGGGTCTCTTACTAATGATCAACTGAACCAGCTCAAGAATTCCGTGTTCAAAGGAATATGGAAAATTGTGAAGGACAGAAAAGAACAATAAGGAATTAGTAAGGTTTTGGCTTCATCAATCCAGGGGGAGATTGTTAGGACAAAGAGGATTGGTGAAACCACTTTTGCAAACCTTAGTCTAATTCACTTCTGTCAAAATACTCTAAGTATAGAACTGCTGAAGACAAAAGATCAAACTGCTGAAGAAGAGATTCAGAAGTGCTGAAGAAGAAAAGTCATCAGAAGTTCTGAAGTTCAAACCAGACACTTCTACGGAAGAACTACTGAAGACAAACTACTCATCAGTAGTTTGTCATTCATCAGTACTTAAAGAAGATCTTTTCCACCGCCTTTGTATATCAGTAGTTTAATACTTTAGTATTTATTTTTGCTTTATGTACAAGTTCCAAGACTGCAACTTGTTGCAACTTGTTTCTGAACTTGCTTTTGGCAAGGTTCATGTATTTGTAAAGTCTATAAATAGAAGGGTTCATCCCTCTGTTTTAGATATTGATTTTAATACAAGAAATCCTTCAACACTTATTATTGTTATTTCCATTTCGTGTATACTGAGAATCTGTCAAAGTATTTCATTCTCATTCAATACTTAGATTCTCAATAAACACTTATCATTTATTAGTTCTTGATTCCAGGGGGAGTAATAACTCCTGTTGATAAAGTATAGCTTTAAACTTATAAACATTCCGCTGTGCTATCACTCATCAAGAACTTGCTAAACACTTAAGTGTCAACTAGCAAGTTCTCAACAAAAGAGCAGCTTACTGATCCAACATGACGCCATCGTGATACAGTGGATATATGCTACTATATTTCAGCCTCTCCTTCTTGTCATTATTCAACCTGGCCAATATGCCTACAGTGCGTGGACCGCCATAAAAAACGAATTCAACGACAATCAAGACACCCGGGCCATATTCCTTGGACAGGAATTCGCCAATCTTTCACTCGACAATTTTTCTTCTATGGATGAATATTGTCAACGTGCAAAGACCCTGGCTACCCAGCTTGAAATCGTAGGCGCACCGGTCGATGACCGGATGTTGGTTATCAAGGTCCTCACGGGCCTGACCGAGCAGTATGATAGCATTTCAACAGTCCTACAAAACCGGAACCCTCTTCCAAATTTCAAAGAGGTCCACTCCCGCTTAAACATGGAGGAAGACAAGAAGAAACGACAAACTACTTGTGCCACCAATCAATCTGCCACGGCATTAACAGCTTCTATGACATCGGCTGCTTCACAACCATCCTTCCCTCAAACTGATCGTGGTCGTGAACAAAGAGGTCGCGGACGCGGCGGCAGACGCAGCAGTACCGGTCGCGGACGCAGCAACAACACCACCTTCTCCTCAGCCAATCACCCCTATATAGTCTTTCCGAGCAACTAGACCGCCTCTCAATGGGCGGGTCTCCTAAACTAGGTCCCACAGAATCAGCCGAATCAGCCCACTACTCCTCTGTGTCCTTACCCTGCTAGACGAACCAATAACACCTCACAGGGAATACTTGGACCTAGACCCGATCAAGCATTCACCACCGTACATACACCGACCGATATAGAGCAAGCTCTCTAAACCATGGCACTCAATCCTCCCGATCATGGAATCATGGACACTGGGGCCTCGTCTCACTCCGCCAATGAACAAGGTATATACTCCCCGTCTAACTTTAATAAGTGCACTAATTTAAATATCATTGTTGGTAATGGCACGAGTATCCCGGTTGTGGCAACTGGAAACCAAACTTTACCCCCACCATTTCCTCCTCTAAAATTAAACAATGTCCGTTTTGCCCCTAAAATTATCAAAAACTTGATTTCGGTCCATCGTCTAACCAAAGATAACTTAGTGTCCATTGAATTTGACCCGTTTGGTTTTGTTGTGAAGGACCTCCAAACACGGGCACCTATCCTACAATGCAATAGCACTGGCGATCTTAACCCACTCACACAACCACTACCTCTCCAACTCAACAAATCATCCGCCTTTGCTGCCATAACTCAAGATCGCTGGCATCAACGCTTGGGACATCCTGGCAACACTTTATTGCATTCGTTAAAATTGTCTTCTTTCATTAATTATGATAAACTTAATAAGACTCTTTGTGAACCATGTGTTTTTGGTAAAAATGTGCGTTTGCCATTTTATGATTCTCAAAATTGTACTCATTTACCGTTTGATATTGTTCATAGCGACCTTTAGACATCACCCGTTATTAGCACAGGTGGTCACCGTTACTATGTTCTATTTTTAGATGACCATACTGATTTTCTATGGACCTTCCCCCTATCAAATAAGTCACAAGTGTTCCAAGTTTTTATCCAGTTCCACAACCTAATTCACACCCAATTTGAAAAGAAAATCAAACAATTCCAATGTGATAACGGTAAAGAGTATTCAAACAACCAATTTCTCACTTTTTGCAAACAAAATGGCTTGCAATTCCGCTTCTCATGCCCTTACACCTCATCTCAAAACGGGAAGGCAGAACGGAAAATATGAACCATTAATAACATGATCCGCACACTTTTGGCCCAAGCCTCTTTACCTCCTAACTTTTGGCACCATTCCCTTGAGACTGTCACTTACCTACTCAACATCCTACCCAACAAAACCAGAAACTTCCGCTCACCCACATCCATCCTGTGATACCCCGAAAATTCAGGCTCTCACTTTAACTAAACTCTAGTTACATTCCTTGCATTATACTTAACTAGGGTTAGTTAGATAAGACATACGTGCATGGTTATGAGTCAAGGTGTGATTGCATGATTAGTGAACCTCGGACGTTGGTGAATAATAAACTTATGTGTCTCGGTGATACCTGACAAACTTATGTGAAAACCATACGTGATTATGTGAACCTAAACCGAACACGTTAATAGAAATCATTAAAAGTGGAGCATGAGGTTGATTAGGGTCTTAATGCATGGGGTTACACTTGTTACGGTCCGAAATAACGAAAACGTCGAAGGATAACGCGTCGGGAGGCGAAACGAGGCAAAAGCGCGCCACCCGGACCTGTGAGCGGCCGCTCACAGGCTCCGAGCGGCCGCTCGAACCTATCTGACGGGTTTAAACCGCCTCAAACTCATATATAAGCATCCTTAACCCCCATGCAGCCCTCATACTCAACCCTAATCGCCCCCTTACTGCCCCACACGAATATTTCACTCCAAAAACTCCTGCTAAGGCTCAAGATCATCAATTGGGAGGCTCCAAGGCACGCGATTGATTGATTTGAAGAGCTAAGGGTATAACTCATGATTTCTTACGCTTTTTACTTTATGTTTTATTGTGAAAATCATATAACAAGTTTGTCCAGGTCTGAATGGGTTTAATAAACATTAAAACATGAGCCTTTTTGAAGATTAAACGGATTAAACCTATTAATAAACGCGTAGTAACATCATAGGATGCTTGTTGCGCAAGTTATTGGTGTTTTGATCCTAAAAGCTTTGATCTTGACATGTTTGATAATAGGATCTGATGGGAATAGGTATTAGGAAAGTTGTATGATGATTATTAGGTGTTATTGATTGATAATATGCAACTAGGGTTTGATATAATTGATAATATTGCACGATCAGAATCTGGACAGATTCTGAATGTCGACTTGTAGGGTCTGTTTCGTGGCTTGAAATTAATTGGTTTGATCGATTCTTTGCATGATTGTAACGTACAAGGTCTTAGCTTTTCATAATGGGCAAAACCATCGAATTTGGACATCGTTTGAGTCGTTTTTGGAATTTTAATTGATTAGGGGTCATATCAGATTTTCGGATTTGTAAACTGGGCTAACTTTAAATGGTCATAACTTGAGATTTACAAGGAATTAGATTATGAAATTTTTCCAGTAGGTCAATACTGGAAAAATATAGCTTTTCCAAGTGGATTCATCTCGTTTGGATGAATACACAATTTTTAAGAATTTTCCTACTAAACTGACCTGTTGAGGAAATTTTCTGAACACTGCTGTGTTGTGCGAATATTTATAATTTTTGTGTTTGGAATTAAGACAAAACAAAAATAGGTATTGTCGAGTGAATCCCAATTAAAATTCAGTAAAAATTTGGGACTCTAATTCATTCGTTAAGTATTTTAAATAAATTCGTTTTGATGGCGCACAATCTGTCCTGAAAACACAGATTGTGTATTATGTGCTTATGTGATTACTTGAGGTCTTAGGTGATCTAAAATTGACATATAACGGAAGTACACATGTTTATGACACATACGGGCTGTAGAAACTAATTATAACCAACTCATTCACCAACGAGTCCGTAGGGTTTACTATTGCATGTAGAATCACTAGGCGTCGCATACACACTTTTGAATATTAAAACGCCTTGGACAAACGAGTTATATGGTGTAATGATGTTACGCCTATACTCACGTAGTGACACTGTTATTAGGGTGTCGGTAGCATATAATACTTGCTGTTCGGATTCTTTGCTTACGCGATAAGGTGAGTTTCACTACTCTTTTCTCAAAAGCATGCGTCTCGGGTTGAGACAACTTACTTAACGTTTCTAGTCCGGTTTGGGACTACTTTTTTTACATCCCGGGTTTTGGGGTGCATGGTTCACGTGGTGAATCTATTTTTACTAATTCATATATATGTCCTTGATGAACTAAACCAAACACATCTTTTAAGTCCTTCAAAATACCGAATCAATTGCCGGTTGGGCAAGCGGGTTACTAGTTGATAGCGCTATTAGGTCTAACAAACCTCACATCGTGCTGGGAGCACGGATGTGAACTATTAGCTTCAAACATAGTCATTGTTGATGGGCAATGACGCAAGGCACTTTTCTCCCGGTTATGGGAACTTGTTCATTAGTAGTTCGGTATTCGCCGGTTTTAGTTATCATGAGTGGGCTAGCTACCCCTGACATTTGAATTAGCTATTTACTTGTGGCCATGGAGGCCGACGTTCTTACGTACTGTTATGTGGTCTGGGAGACCGACGTTTTCATTTGGTTACATGGTTTGGGAAACCTACGCTTTTACTTACTCACCTACTTTACTCAGTGAACTCACCAACATTGTTTGTTGACCCACGATTTACATGCTTTTGCAGGTAGTTAGCTTCCGGTGCCAGGATTAGAAAGCACTGTACACTTCACTGCATTTGGGCTCTCGGGCATACACATAAATTATATATTATGCTTTCGTATGGTTTTAATTTGGGTGCGTTGTTTTGCGCATGGTTTTAAAAGGTTTAAATTTGGTTTACGCTTCCGCAGCTTAACTAAACTTGGTTTTTGAAAACGAACTAAATGGTTTGGGCATTTAGAGTTCGTTCCTGTGACTTATGGCTATGGGATCCTGGTATGTCACGCGCCTCGCGGTATAAACCCCGCAGTGGAAATTTGAGGGTGTGACAGATTGGTATCAGAGCCATTGGTTATAGTGAACTAGGACTGCATGTTGAGTCTAGTCTATAATCATTATAGCGTAAGTACACTCACAACTTAAGTGCACAACTAGCTATTAGCTACATATATCTACAACATATGATTTCGGGAGATATGTTATCTCCTAGTTCTAGACTTATTTCTTAACACGTCAATGGTGGGAACCTAGGGTTACACCAGGTGGCGCATTACTGGGAGTAATATCCTAACTAACCTCATGGACGAGGAGACAACAATAGTACAAGGGAGGGAGCCTTGCGAGCGTTATGGCGCACGTACACAGGAAGCTGCACGATGCGCATGACGTGGTACCATTAAATCAACTATGAAGGAATTCGAATGCTGAGACTTATCTTTTGTCACCTAGCAAGGAGACAATTAGTTTCTGTTCCTTGTTACTTGATCCTTCTTACTCCCATTCGTAACACAGACGGGACTGGATTACGCATATAGAACTTATTTCTTACCTTAGAACCTTACGCCTAGTGCGAGCGGGCGAACGCATGACTGCAAATCCTTGTTTCTCATGAGCATATGGTAGATTCATGGGAACACATTAGATCGGGACTTGTTACACACACTCTTGGGGAGTTACGTAAAGCCTGCGATGTAATGCAACATCACAAGGGAGGATGAAACCTACTAATGGCTGATAACCACGATTTGAGGAACGAGTGGTACAACTTACCACTAAACCGGTTCACATAGGACTAGAGAAGGAGATTGTACGTGATGAGAACCATATAACACTGACATCGCAAAAGAGGAAGGATAAGAGATGGAAGGGGAACCTGAGCAGGACGAGCACATGGAAGTGAGGATGAAGACTCTACTATCTAGACAGAGCATGGCGACGATTGGCTCTTACCTTTTCTTACCTATCTTTTCTTTCATTTTCCTTTGTTAACTTAGATAAGACTGAGTTTTTATGATCAACGATAGGGTGGTTGAGGCCCTCGCATCTTTCCAAGCTAGTAAAGATCTATTTTGCTAAATCATTCTTTTCCCCTGACTTCCACATTTGAACTTTCTTATACCTTGAACGCACATCGTATTTTCAAGCCTTTTATTGGTTGTAAACCTCGATAACTCCAGCGGAACTGAAGGAGACCGTCTGATTGCTTCGGTAGTATAAGTCTTTGCTCTGTGCATTTGCCCCCAGGCAGGATGAGGTAATGTATGCCACATGCACACTCGATGAGTTACAGATACTTGGGTGGAGAATGTAACCCCATGACGAAATTTAGAAACTTGTTATCTAAAGACGGATGGGTCTGAAATCGACGCCTACACTACCAAGCTACAGGAGTTAGCTACTACATGCTCACACATATTTAACCTACATTACAAACGGATCGAGCTTCATACCAAAGGGGTTATCCCACAGGTTCGTAGCATGGCTACTACGGCTCACCTACCCAGAATATAACAAACCTTTCACCTGGCTCACAAACTCACCGACGAGGCTGTTGAGCATGGTACTTTTCCGAAGCAGGGTGCTTCATCTTCTACGTTTGGTGATAACAAGAGAACGTGAGATAGTATGCGGTATAAGTTCTTCAACAATAACCACAACAGTAACAACAACAATGGGGCTCGTGGAGGAGCATTTGTGATGGGCTCTGGGGAGGCCAGGACTGATAACAACGGCGTGACGGATACGTGTTCCTTAAACGCCACTCTCGCTTCTGTTTTATATAATGCTGGTGCAGACTATAGTTTTGTGTCATCAAAACTTAGCAAACAACTAGGGATAGTTCCTACACTTCTTGATACCCCGTACTCTATAGAGTTAGCTGATGGGAAGCCTATTAAGGTAACCCACATCCATCGTGACTGTAAGCTCGAACTAGATGGACAGTTGTTTGCCATCGACCTCTTACCTATCACCCTAGGAAGCTTTGATCTCGTGGTTGGCATGTACTGGTTGTCCAAGCAACACGCTGAAATTCTCTGTCAAGAGAAGATTGTTCGTATCCCTCTCCCTAGTGGAGAATTCTTATCTGTCCAGGGTGATCCTGGTGGTGCCATGATGGGCATCATCTCTTTCCTGAAAGCCTAGAAGTGTATTCGGAAGGGCTACCCAGCCATATTGGCTAACATTTCTGATACTCGAGCTGAAGTTGAAACAAAAATTGAGGACATCCCTGTAGTTCAGGATTTTCCAGATGTCTTCCCAGAGGAATTACCCGGATTTCCACCTGTTCGACAAGTGGAATTTCAAATTGACCGTGCACCAGGAGCCGCCCCAGTTGCGCGTGCACCATACCGCCTTGCACCAGGCGAACTTCAAGAACTATCCACCCAACTCCAAGAGCTATTGGACAGGGGTTTCATTAGACCTCGTTCTTCACCTTGGGGAACTCCAGTCTTATTTGTTAAGAAAAAGGATGGGAGTTTCCGTATGTGTATCGATTACCGGGAATTGAACAAGGTGACAATTAAAAACCACTACCCTTTACCTCGTATTGATGATTTATTGGACCAGCTCCAGGGGTCGAGTTTCTATTCCAAGATTGACTTGAGGTCGGGGCACCACCAACTGAGAGTCCGAGAGGAGGATATGCCAAAGACAGCCTTTCGAACTCGTTATGGGCACTATGAATTTTTGGTAATGCCCTTCGGGCTGACCAATGCACCAGCTGTGTTCATGGACCTCATGAACCGTGTGTGCAAACCCTATCTAGACAAATTTGTCATAGTGTTCATAGACGACATTCTGATCTATTCCAAGAGTAGGGAAGAGCACGAGCAACACCTACGACTGATCTTGGAACTTCTGAAAAGTGAGCAGTTATACGCAAAATTCTCCAAGTGCGACTTCTGGATTCGTGAGGTCCAATTCTTGGGTCATGTGGTGAACAAGGCAGGAATACAGGTCGATCCCGCTAAGATTGATGCGATTAAAAGATGGGAGGCCCCTAAGACTCCCACGGAGGTCCGACAATTCCTTGGTCTTGCAGGTTATTATCGCAGATTCATTCAGGGATTCTCAAAAATCGCTCAACCCCTCACTGCTTTGACACAGAAGGGGATTACCTACAAGTGGGGAGATGCCCAAGAACCTGCTTTTCTGATACTAAAGACTAAACCTTGCAGTGCTCCAATATTATCACTACCTGAGGGTACGGAGGACTTTGTGGTGTACTATGATGCATCTATCCAAGGTCTGGGGTGTGTTTTGATGCAACGCGAAAAGGTGATCACATATGCTTCACGACAACTAAAAGTTCATGAGAAAAATTTCCCCACTCACGACTTGGAACTGGGAGCGGAGGTCTTCGCTCTCAAAATTTGGAGGCACTACCTCTACGGGACAGAGTGCACGATTTTCACAGATCATAAAAGTCTTCAGCATATATTCGACCAGAGGGTGCTAAGCATACGACAACGTCGATGGGTCGAACTCTTGAATGATTATGACTGTGCTATCAAGTACCATCCAGGGAAAGCTAACGTAGTAGCTGATGCCCTGAGCCGTAAAGAAACGAAACCCAAACGTGTGCGAGCCTTACAACTTACCATACACTCTAACCTGCCTGATAAAATACGTGAAGCTCAAGGCGTGGCTTCGAAAAGGGAAAACATCGGGCTTGAAACCTTGCACGGTGCTGATAAGCACCTGGAATGGAGGACATAGGGTCTTCAGCACTTCATGAATCAAGTCTGGATTCCACGTGTTGGAGATCTCAGACAACTAGTGCTCGATGGGGCACACACCCCTCGTTATTCAGTACATCCTAGTTCGGATAAAATGTACCGAGATCTCAAACTCTTTACTGGTGACCAAACATGAAAGCTGGGAAAAGTCACTTATGTTAGTAAGTGCTTAACGTGTGCCAAGGTTAGGATTGAATATCAGAAACCTTCGGGCCCACTTCAGCAACCGGAAAATCTCATGTGGAGCTGGGATGGTATTTCCATGGACTTTATCACCAAACTTCCTAAAACGCCCAGCGGGCACGATATGATTTGGGTCATTGTTGACCGTTTGACCAAATCAGCGCAGTTCATGGCAATTAGAGAGGCGGACATGTTGGAACGTCTAGCCGCTTTTGTATTACGAAAATTGTCTCTAGGCATGGGATGCCTACTTCTATCATATCAGATCACGACGCACGATCTACTTCCCATTTTTGGACTACTCTCCAAAACACTTTGGGGACTCTCTTAGATATGAGCACAGCCTACCACCCTCAGACGGATGGACAGAGTGAACGTACCATCCAAACATTGGAGGATCTACTACGAGCGTGCGTGGTGGATTTTTGCAACAGTTGGGATAAGCACTTGCCTTTGATTGAATTCTCGTATAACAACAGCTACCACACTCCGATACAGCGTGCGCCTTTTGAGGCACTTATGGACGCAAGTGTAGGTCTCCCATCTGCTGGACTGAAGTTGGGGATAGCCAGCTAACAGGTCCCGAACTCGTGCACGAGACTTCTGAGAAGATAGTGCAAACCAGAAACAGGATGGCTGCTGCTCGTGATCGACAGAAAAGCTACGCGGACAAGCGTAGGAAACTTTTAGAGCTCCGGAATGGGAACAAGGTACTATTAAAGGTGTCACCTTGAAAGGGTGTGACACGCTTTGGAAAACGGGGGAAGATGAACCCGTAAAACGTTGGACCATTCGAGATGGTTGATGGGATTGGTCTGGTAGCTTACAGGTTAAACCTGCTTAACAAACTTGGTAGGATACACGATGTATCCCACATATCGTACCGAATCTATAGAAATGCCTGTTGGATACAACACTGATGGTGCCACTGGAGGAGATCCAGGTGGACGATCGGCTACGGTTCATGGAAGAACCAGTGGAGATTCTTGAGCGGGGCGTCAAGAAACTCAAACAGAACACTATACCTATTATTAACGTACAATGGAATTCCCGTCTAGGACCGGAATACACGTGGGAGCGCAGAGATCAGATGCGGCTCAAATATCCACACCTCTTTTCTGAACCTGAACCTGTGCATAGATCAAATGCCGAACATAAAGCAGCTCGCTCAAAGTGAATTTCGGGGCGAAATTCCTTTCAACTTGGGGATGATGTGACATCCGGAAACCAAGCATACATTTTTTTAGCTGGCTTTACTGTTTACTTGCTGAATTTCGGGACGAAATTCTTTTCAACTTGGGGATGATGTGATACCCCGAAAATTCAGGCTCTCACTTTAACTAAACTCTAGTTACATTCCTTGCATTATACTTAACTAGGGTTAGTTAGATAAGACATACGTGCATGGTTATGAGTCAAGGTGTGATTGCATGATTAGTGAACCTCGGACGTTGGTGAATAATAAACTTATGTGTCTCGGTGATACCTGACAAACTTATGTGAAAACCATACGTGATTATGTGAACCTAAACCGAACACGTTAATAGAAATCATTAAAAGTGGAGCATGAGGTTGATTAGGGTCTTAATGCATGGGGTTACACTTGTTACGGTCCGAAATAACGAAAACGTCGAAGGATAACGCGTCGGGAGGCGAAACGAGGCAAAAGCGCGCCACCCGGACCTGTGAGCGGCCGCTCACAGGCTCCGAGCGGCCGCTCGAACCTATCTGACGGGTTTAAACCGCCTCAAACTCATATATAAGCATCCTTAACCCCCCATGCAGCCCTCATACTCAACCCTAATCGCCCCCTTACTGCCCCACACGAATATTTCACTCCAAAAACTCCTGCTAAGGCTCAAGATCATCAATTGGGAGGCTCCAAGGCACGCGATTGATTGATTTGAAGAGCTAAGGGTATAACTCATGATTTCTTACGCTTTTTACTTTATGTTTTATTGTGAAAATCATATAACAAGTTTGTCCAGGTCTGAATGGGTTTAATAAACATTAAAACATGAGCCTTTTTGAAGATTAAACGGATTAAACCTATTAATAAACGCGTAGTAACATCATAGGATGCTTGTTGCGCAAGTTATTGGTGTTTTGATCCTAAAAGCTTTGATCTTGACATGTTTGATAATAGGATCTGATGGGAATAGGTATTAGGAAAGTTGTATGATGATTATTAGGTGTTATTGATTGATAATATGCAACTAGGGTTTGATATAATTGATAATATTGCACGATCAGAATCTGGACAGATTCTGAATGTCGACTTGTAGGGTCTGTTTCGTGGCTTGAAAATAATTGGTTTGATCGATTCTTTGCATGATTGTAACGTACAAGGTCTTAGCTTTTCATAATGGGCAAAACCATCGAATTTGGACATCGTTTGAGTCGTTTTTGGAATTTTAATTGATTAGGGGTCATATCAGATTTTCGGATTTGTAAACTGGGCTAACTTTAAATGGTCATAACTTGAGATTTACAAGGAATTAGATTATGAAATTTTTCCAGTAGGTCAATACTGGAAAAATATAGCTTTTCCAAGTGGATTCATCTCGTTTGGATGAATACACAATTTTTAAGAATTTTCCTACTAAACTGACCTGTTGAGGAAATTTTCTGAACACTGCTGTGTTGTGCGAATATTTATAATTTTTGTGTTTGGAATTAAGACAAAACAAAAATAGGTATTGTCGAGTGAATCCCAATTAAAATTAAGTAAAAATTTGGGACTCTAATTCATTCGTTAAGTATTTTAAATAAATTCGTTTTGATGGCGCACAATCTGTCCTGAAAACACAGATTGTGTATTATGTGCTTATGTGATTACTTGAGGTCTTAGGTGATCTAAAATTGACATATAACGGAAGTACACATGTTTATGACACATACGGGCTGTAGAAACTAATTATAACCAACTCATTCACCAACGAGTCCGTAGGGTTTACTATTGCATGTAGAATCACTAGGCGTCGCATACACACTTTTGAATATTAAAACGCCTTGGACAAACGAGTTATATGGTGTAATGATGTTACGCCTATACTCACGTAGTGACACTGTTATTAGGGTGTCGGTAGCATATAATACTTGCTGTTCGGATTCTTTGCTTACGCGATAAGGTGAGTTTCACTACTCTTTTCTCAAAAGCATGCGTCTCGGGTTGAGACAACTTACTTAACGTTTCTAGTCCGGTTTGGGACTACTTTTTTTACATCCCGGGTTTTGGGGTGCATGGTTCACGTGGTGAATCTATTTTTACTAATTCATATATATGTCCTTGATGAACTAAACCAAACACATCTTTTAAGTCCTTCAAAATACCGAATCAATTGCCGGTTGGGCAAGCGGGTTACTAGTTGATAGCGCTATTAGGTCTAACAAACCTCACATCGTGCTGGGAGCACGGATGTGAACTATTAGCTTCAAACATAGTCATTGTTGATGGGCAATGACGCAAGGCACTTTTCTCCCGGTTATGGGAACTTGTTCATTAGTAGTTCGGTATTCGCCGGTTTTAGTTATCATGAGTGGGCTAGCTACCCCTGACATTTGAATTAGCTATTTACTTGTGGCCATGGAGGCCGACGTTCTTACGTACTGTTATGTGGTCTGGGAGACCGACGTTTTCATTTGGTTACATGGTTTGGGAAACCTACGCTTTTACTTACTCACCTACTTTACTCAGTGAACTCACCAACATTGTTTGTTGACCCACGATTTACATGCTTTTGCAGGTAGTTAGCTTCCGGTGCCAGGATTAGAAAGCACTGTACACTTCACTGCATTTGGGCTCTCGGGCATACACATAAATTATATATTATGCTTTCGTATGGTTTTAATTTGGGTGCGTTGTTTTGCGCATGGTTTTAAAAGGTTTAAATTTGGTTTACGCTTCCGCAGCTTAACTAAACTTGGTTTTTGAAAACGAACTAAATGGTTTGGGCATTTAGAGTTCGTTCCTGTGACTTATGGCTATGGGATCCTGGTATGTCACGCGCCTCGCGGTATAAACCCCGCAGTGGAAATTTGAGGGTGTGACACATCCTTTACAATTGCATCCTGGAATACGAACACCTTCGTGTTTTCGGTTGTCTTTGTTACCCTATCTCACCCTCCACCAAAATCCATAAACTAAATAACCGTTCCCAACCTTGTGTCTTTCTTGGGTATCCACAAAATCACCGTGGCTACAAATGCCTTAACTTAACCACACACCAAATAATTATCTCCCGCCATGTGCAATTTGAAGAGTCAATCTTCCCATATGCCATCCAAAATCCCACAACCACTCCCTCATATGACATTCTTAATCCTACTCTCCATCCTTCACTTTGGGACCAAATCAGTCACAACCGCCCAGGCCCCCTACTCCCTATCCGTCAAACAACTCCACCCCACCCACATCCGCTCCATCTCCACTCCACTCAACCCCAAACAACCCTGCCCCATCTGCTACCAGCCCATCTCGGCCCAACACTTCTGTCCCAACAGGCCCATCCAGCCTTAATCACACACCTCTCACAAATACTCATCCATCCAGCCCACCCACCAACCGAAGCCCACCAATCATCACTCCAGCCCAACAGCCCGCTTCCCACAGCCAACCATCAACACCTTCTGCTTCGACCCAAGCCCAATCTTCCCCCCACCATGACCAACAGCCGTCACCCGGCCCAACGAACACAAGCCCAGCTCACGAGCTCTCTCCTATTCCCTCACCACCGCCCCACCTCCTACTCGTACCATCCACACCCGCTCTATGAGTGGCATAGCCAAACCCAAAACTCTCTTTAATCTCAACACCACCACTGTTGCACCTCTACCTAAAAACCCTCAGGTCACCTTAGCCACTCCCGAGTGGTACGATGCCATGTCTAACAAATTTAGTGCTCTTATTAAAAATAAGACATGGGAGCTTGTACCTAGGCAACCTGGCATGAATATTATTCGTTCTATGTGGTTGTTTAGACATAAATACAGATCTGATGGCAGTTTAGAGAGATACAAAGCTCGTCTAGTATGCGATGGTCGCAAACAGCAGACAGGCATTGATTGTGGTGAGACTTTCAGTCCGGTTGTCAAACCGGCTACCATCCGGTTGGTATTATCTCTTGCTTTATCTAAGTCTTGGCAGATTCATCAACTTGATGTAACAAATGCTTTTCTTCACGACAATCTGGAAGAAACAATATACATGTATCAACTGATGGGGTTTCAACATAAAGACTACCCAGATCATGTTTGTCTTCTAAAAAAATTCTTATACGGCCTCAAGCAAGCTCCTCGTGCCTGGTACCAACGGTTTACCGATTTCGTTTCTTTGCAGGGGTTTCAACAAAGCAAATTAGACAACTCCTTATTTATCTATCATCATGGGGCCGACATTGCGTATTTACTCATCTACGTGGACGACATCATTCTTACTACATCCTCTGATTTTCTTCGTCAACGTCTCATGTGCACGCTATCTGGGGAATTCGCTATGAAGGATCTGGGTCCTCTTTTGTATTTTCTAGGAATCCAGGTCACACGTAACGGTAATTATATGTTTTTGTCTCAGCAATCATATGTCAAAGACATCTTACATCGGGCCTCCATGGATTCATGCAAACCCGTTGCCACTCTTGTTGATACTCAAGCTAAACTGTCTTCAGATTCTGGCCCTTTTCATGATGACCCAACCACTTATCGTAGCCTGGCTGGAGCTCTACAGTATCTCACCTTCACCAGACCTGACATCGCATATGCCGTCCAGGAGATTTGTATACATATGCACTCTCCAAGTGCAGACCACTGGAATGCACTAAAGCGTATCATTCGGTATATACAGGGTACCTCCGAATATGGCGTGCATCTAGGTCCATCTCAGGACTTCTCGCTCCTCGCTTACACAGATGTAGACTAGGCTGGATGCCCCGACAATCGTCGCTCTACGTCAGGTTACTGCGTCTACCTTGGTGACAATCTCATCTCATGGTCATCCAAGAGACAGTCCACCATCTCCCGTTCCAGTGCTGAAGCTGAATACAGAGGGGTAGCCAACGTGGTCGCCGAAATCTGTTGGCTTCGCAATCTTTTTCTAGAGTTACAACACCCATTGACTCGCGCCACTCTTGTCTACTGCGACAACGTCAGTGCCATATATCTCTCGGGAAACCCGGTGCAACATCAGCGCACCAAACACATTGAGCTCGATATTCATTTCGTCCGGGAGCAAGTTCAGCGTGGCCGTGTACGCGTTCTTCATGTTCTATCTCCTCATCAGATAGCGGACATCTTCACGAAAGGACTGCCACGCGTTCTATTTGACGATTTCAGATCCAGTCTCAGCATTCGTCCACCCTACGCTTCGACTGCGGGGGAGTAATAGATTAATTGTATATTATTATTATTGGAAAGGATTGTATAGATTGATTGTAAATAGGAAAGTCGGTTGGCATTCTCCTATATATTCCTATTGTATCATTGTAACAAATCAATCAATAATAATATTCCTTCAGAAGTAAATCAATGAAGTGATGTGGCACTGCAATATTAGTGGAAAATCAGAATAATTCACTGAAGTGAAGTCTAGGGTAGCGTCCCTCCCACCCTTACTCAACTCGTATAATTTTGTAAAGTTACTCCATTTAGTCGGGTCGGATTCGATGCCCACTAAGCAGTTTGGTAATTAACCCATGAAAACAAGAAAGCCTCCAAAGTCTTGCATGGCCGCGTAGCATCCATTTCCAATATTTTGTTTTCAATACCACATTTTAATTTCCTGTAGTTGGTTGTTTGTTTCTAATTTCTATAAGTGTTCTTAAATTTACGCAACGTGGGTCATTAGTTGGATTCCTTTCTCTATGTAATCGTAAAGCACAACAAATGGAAGTTAGTGTGAGTTCATAAATGAGTTTTCTTGGGTTAATTTTCTCAAATGGATTTTTGAGTTGATTAATTGTTTCTATGCTAATTCAAGATACTAGAGTGGTATATCTTGGAATGTGTTCTTGCAGTCAAGATAGAGTCAAGTGGTTTATCTGTATCTTGATCATGGTTTAGTTTGCCCTAATCGTTTTCTTGTTTAATGTTTATGTATTTAGATCTATCATATTTCTACCGTTTGTTTTGGTGGTGAATCTATAACCGAAAACAACCGTAAAAATATCTATCATTTATTTTATTGTTTGATTTAAACCGGTGAATCATGGTTTTCTCCTATCATTGATGTTAATTTATATGACACGACGTAGTTTTAATGAGTTTCACATGTAAACTTAAATATATCACAACCTCATATTTACTTCGATTATATACAGTGGCAGAGCTAAAACTTTAGATGGTAGGGCCAAAAATCACAAGACCTATTTTTTTTTTCAAATCGGTAGGGACAAGACTCAATATGCACAAAATTTCCGGACGAAAACAGGGAAATTTACACTACTAAGTCAAGAATCGGTCGGGGCTAGGGCACCCTCCGATCCTTCATATGCTTCGCCCCTGATTATATAATTGAAAAAAAATATATATTTCTTAATTGCTGAAAAACTATTATATATATGCCTTCAATTCGATTATGAGAAGTTGTTAGGTGTTTTTGGAGAATAAGAGGGAGGTGGGATTATATATGTTATGTAGTTTAGTGTGATGTCGAAAATACCCTGCTATATCGATAATTTTTAACTTAGTTTGTCTTAAAGGGTGTTTGGGATTGCGTTTTGAATCTGATTTTTAGATTATTGCATTTTGAAAACGCAGATAATCAGTTTTTAGTGTTTGGATTGCGTTTTGAAAACGCAGATAATCAGTTTTTTAGGCTACCAAAACGCAATAATCTATAAGCAGCCCCACCCTTGCTTTTCCAAAACGCATAATCTGTTTTGAATAATCAATCCTAAACACCCCCTTAGTACTCAACATTATTACAAAAAATAAATCATAAAACTCAATGTTTAAACAAAAAAAAAAGTTTATTAAGGCTGTGAGGTATGGGGGCACGACGAACACCGCCCCCAACGTCCCTAGGCCGGCCAAAACGGCTCAAATCAGACGGGTTGGACGCTCCTCTTTGATTGGTTGTTTTGAAATGTGTCATTTATCCCACTGTTAATATTTGACCGTTAGTTTAAAAAAAAATCACCATTTATCCCACTATAAAAACCCAAATAACTTCCCAACATTTTTCACAAAACATCTTATACTCTTTACGAACCATCCTCTTTCTATTATTCTTTATACTCTTTTTTTATATAAAATCCAACAACCAAACAAAACCCCTCAACTCATCAAATGGCGACTTGAACTAACGATAACGAGATTAAGTTGGTGACGGCGTACATCAATACCAGAGGGATGACGAACTTACAAGTTAATTCGGGTTCTTTTTGGAACAACGTTTCAGCGGAATACAACCGTTTAACCGGAACAAATCACCGCTCGTCGGATCTACTCGTTAGTAAGTGGCGAAGTATACAAATAAGGTGTACGAGGTGGAACACTTTCTTTCAAGCCACAATGGAGGCGAACTCATGTCTTACCGAACGAGCAGCAATTTAACTCACACAACAATACTATCGTGCTGCTCACGGGGCATAATTCGGCGTCACCCATCTTCTCTCATGGCAGTTGTTGCGTTTTTTTCGTGTCGATTGGTAGATGGTTTTAAGCTTTAGGTTGTTTTAAAATGTTCTAGGCTTCATCTTCTTCTTTTTTAATGTTTCGGTTTGTTTTTTTTTATGTTTCGGATTTTTTAGGTTTCGGTGTAAGTTTTTTTTTTTTATGTTCTAGACTTCGTTGTAAGTTTTTTTTATGTTATGTGACTTTTTATTTTATTTATTTTAATTATTTAGTTATTTAAAAATTAGAAAATAAAAATTAATTGGTGATCAATAGGAGTGGAGGACTACCCCCACACATTTGGTTAATCCTCAAAATGTCTAAAACCATGTGGGACCCACCTTTTGATGACGTGACGGTAAGACTTCCCAAGCCTTGTCTCCACCACACCACATAGTCTAAGACTAAAAGGTGTGCCTTCGGGGAGTGGAGTCGGGGAGGTGACGTGGCATCGGCACCAAAATGGAACACCGGCCCCCCCGATTTTTTTCCGGTGAACTCGGGGTTATTTCCCCCTTTGTCCCGAAGCATTTGATTGGCCACAATTAGAGGAACTATTATTAATAATGATTAAATAAAAAGGAAAAGGAATAAAAAGAAGGAAGGGGGAATGGGGGAATTGGGGGAAACCATTTCCAAACTTTGGGGGAGAAAATGGGGGAAATGAGGTGGCGCTGATGTGGCACTTGGGGGAGTTGGGGGAAAAAGGAGGCACACCATATAGTCTAATACCTAATGTTGTTATTTTGACAAAACCACAAGGACTAACTGTAACACCCCAACCGATGGCGGAAACATCGGGGTGTCACGTAGTGACGATTGTTCAATAGCACATGGACTAAATTGTAAAGATTTAATAGTAAACAAACTTTCATTATCCAAAAAGGAAATACAAAAGTCTTTAATAGAAATCTAAAACATAGATAAATAAATATTCAATCTTTTATTTAAGCACTAGGTCCAGCCTAAGCGTGAAAGCGTGTAAGATCAAACGTCACCTGAAACATGTACAAAATAATTTCGTCAACACATATAATGTATTGGTGAGTACATCCGTTTGATATATATATATATAGTAAAGTAAAATTTAGCAATTCGTGTGCTATTTTGCAAGATGTAATAAGTAGTATCCGGGTCAAATCAACCCTAAGAAAAGAAAGCAGATATATATAGTATGCGCTAGTAGTAATGTAATACATAGCAATGACGAGGACTCTCAACAGAGTCACAAGGGTATATACCATAGTACTATTCATTGAAATGCCAGGCCGAAACGGTTAATGATTTGACAGGTCATAGATACACGAAATGACATAAGCAAACACACAATAGAATTGCTATTTTAGTAAAATGAAATAGAAAATTTATAGTAAGTACATGAGTCACCCCAGAATAGTAAAACAGTAAAAAGGGGAAAGATATACTCACAGTTTGCGAAAGCGATCGAAATCCACTTAAGCGGTTGTGAGCTAAGTAGTGAAAATTCCGAGGAATTCAACCTATAACGTATATAAATACTAGTAAGGAAAAGTCTAAGACTCTAAGGTAATTAAAGTCTAAGGCATTAGGGTTTGCTAAGTCGATTTGGGGAATTAGAGTTTTTATGATTAGTCGAATTAATGTAAAAGTTGTATATTAAAAATAATATACCAAAGTTTGTAAATATGATTTAGGTAATATAATTATTACCAATTAAATATTTAGATCAAAATATATTTGCATAATTATGACAAAATAATTTAGTTAATTACTTTAACTAATTATTATAAATAAATGCAATAATCTATTAATATATATAAAAGAATTGAACATTGCTGACGTGGCGTGCAATGGTGCATTCAACCTTTCCATGAAACTGCCACGTGGCATCTTAATTGAAAGATTTTAGTGTTTTTAAATTATATCCTTTTTTAATTAAAAAAAAAAGATAAATATAAAACCCTAAATTTATCTCTCAATTCTCAATTACTAAAATTAAATTGAGTTATTTTAGGGAACAAAATTAAAAAACAAATTTAAAAATTTTTCCCTTATGTTTCTCCCATAATTTTTAAACGTTAATATCTTTTATATTCGAGATTTTTTAAATAAAAAAATTACACCAAATTAACGAGCGTTTTATTATCTTTCCAACGAGTACCATAGTGCCATATAAATAACGGAGAAAAAAACGACTATTTTTTGTGGGGTTATGTTCATACAGAAAAAAAAAAACACAGAGTGTTCAGGTTATTCATTAATCATGTTTTTTCTTTTAAACCAGGTTCTTATCTACGATGTTGAAATTTAGCCTAATCGTCATGCTATCATTGGAATTCTACTCTTTTAAAGATGGATAGGTATACTTCATCAAGAGAAACCAGGAAAAAGAATCGCGCAACACTACAACACATAGTGTCACCTTATAGCAAGGTTATTTTTTTATTTATTTAATTACAAGAGTAATAATTATTACTATTAGTATTAGTATTATTATAATGGTTATATTTTTCAACCCCCATCATGAATTCTATATCTACATAAGTCAAAGTCAAATTGTAACATATTTTAAATTACGCGAAGATGATTATATGTTGAAGGTTATCCTTTTAATACTGTATTATGTTTAATATGGTTTATGCTTTTTATTTTTTTAACTTTTTTAAATAAATGTTTTTTTAACTAAGATTGATTATGTTTAAATTATTTACTCATTTGGTGATTTGAGTTTTCTTCTTTTATCATTTTTTATTAAATCATATTAAAATTTTCAACCCCGGGAACTTCCCGGGGTAATAAGCTAGTTATATATGTATAAATAAATAATTATGTGTTTCACAATGATCTACAAATGGTAAATAAGAGTTTCAAACATAAAACATTTCTATTTTATAAGAAAAGTATTCATGAAATAGATATTTAATAGTACAAATATATAAATTATTAATTATGTCTAATTAATCATAAATAAGACTAATAATTCAAGACATGATCCAAAAATGCTATTTTTATAGAAAATAAATATTTCCAGATGTAAATAAATGAACATAATTTTCCCATAATTTTTGTAAACTTATTTATATTTAAAACTGATTTAATGAGATTAAATCATGTTTAAATGATTAAAAATAGGAAAATTAATAAAAATAAATTTTTTCTAAACCAATAATTTTTATTTCAGATTAGAATGGTTAGAAATAACTACCCAAAAAGTTTGAGATTAAAATTATTAAAAATGAATTTTTTATCAATTAATTATGATTAAAACAATTTAATTTAATAAAATATAAAAATAAAACATTTTTTCTATTAAATAAAATTGTGGAAATTTTCTTTATGATGTCAAGAAGCTACACCTAAATTTTCATAATTTTTGGGTAAAAGATGGGTTTATTATGAATATTTCAATTATATATTATATATATATATATTAAAAAAAACTATAAAAATGAAATTTGAAAAGAATTTACACAAAATAAAGGGATCCGTGTCCAGGAGGACTCGAACCCGGGTACCCACCCTATCTTTACACACATACAACCACTACACTACAACACAATTTGTTGAATTTATTCAAACGAAAATTTATTTAAATGTGTATAAGGTTCATCTTCTTTCCCAATTAACCTTCAAACCCTAACCCTAACTCTCAAAACTAATTAACCCAATTCCTCTCAGATAAGAATCAAGTCCATAGGGCTATTAAAGAACAACATATGAGGATCAAAACGGCATAATATAATCGAACTTACACTGTGTATGTTTGTCGCAGATTGGGGTTCCAAGAAACGAACTTCAACCGAAAATTATGAGGCTTCCTGAGCGATTTTGAAGGCGTTTAGAAGAGGGTTTGGGATGTTTGAAGGTCTAGGAACGTTTTTCAGAGTTTAATTTATAGGGTTGTTCGAGTAAAACGGGCGTTTCCCCAAGCTTTTAAAGATCGACGGTTACTTGGTTTTAAATCCTTTAAATTCGCGTATAATGGCTCGATTAATCATATAAACTCAATCATTAATGTGAAGAAACGCTTGGGAAATAGTTTAAAGGATTGAAACGCGTTAAAAAGAAGCTGATTGGGTCTCGCCGGACTTCAATGGTCGTCGGCCGGAAAGAGGGTGACCGGAATTACGTGAGAACAGGGAGGGAGAATAGATTTGTTTTGAACTTTCAAGAATTGGCAAATTTGGTCCCTCATGTTGTAACTAGGTTAGTGTACCTTAGTTTAGGTTAGTTTTTCCTTTATAAATACTTAACCGAGTTAACTAAACTAACCTAAAATGTTTTTAAAACTTTATGAACTTAAATTTTTTTTTAACAAATATTATACGAATACACTTCACCTACGCATTTGATTAAAACTTATACCCAATCAATTATAAATATAACTGATAGAGCTTTAGTTTGTTCAAAAATTAAATTTGAAAACGACGAAACTTGCAGGGACTATAATAAAAATATTTCAAGGGTTATTATTGTAATTTGACGAAAGACGAGGGTGACGGATGTCACAGGCTCCCCTACTTTAAAAAATTTCGTCTCGAAATTTCTTTCAAGGGAAGATTTCTAGTAGTAGAATATATGAGTACGTTATCGACGAAAAACCCTTACGTATTGGTTCAAGAAAGGTTTACAACCTCGATTTATAATATTCCTAATTACAGATATAAGGTCTACATAAAAATTATAATCGTTTAAGTTTAACGTGCAATTACGGAGCATAGATTTCCATAGTAAAAGAATAGGTAAAGTGAGGGCAAATACGAGTTAGCAAAGGTTCAATTTCTAACGAGACAAAACTCCTATCCATAACGGTATCAAACAAAATCGAAGCATATAAGTTAGTAATAAGAAATGTACCATTGACAACGTCGTTGGCAGCTTGATCATGATTAGCATTGATGTTGTAAGCACGACCACGGGCTGGAGCTGCTTGTATTGCTGGAACTGCTGGGACTGCTGGGGTTTGCTGACGAGACTGAATAAAAGCAGTTAAATGAGGACACCTATCTTGCCTGTGGTTAGGATCACCACAAGCATAGCAAGTTCTTGGTTGACCAGTCCTCTGGTTTTGAGCATTCCCAGGTTCAGTTTCCCGACAGTGAGAAGCAGTGTGGCCTGCTTTGCCGCAAGTGTCACATTTATAGCAGGGTCGAGTAGTTGGATGGTGAAAGTTGCATGAAATGCATTTAGGGTACGAACCCGAATAGTTTCCCTGAACCTTTTGAGTTTGGGGTGCAGTAGATGTCTTTGCAACAGGAACCTGGTTAAGGGGGTTAACAACAGCATAGTTCTGGTTTCCACCTTTTCGTTTCTTATTGGAACTAGAGGTAGAGACAAAGTTCGCTTGAGACGGTTCAGTGGTAGCAGGGGTTTCAGTAGGTCTTTTAGTACCCTTTCGAGTTAGAGTACCATCCTTGACATGCTTGTCAGTAAGAGATGCTGCGAGACGAATGGCATCCTCTACAGTAGCAGGTTTACTTCCCATAACCGAATCATGGATCTGAGGTGGCAGTCCCTCAATATACTTCTCAATAGCCAAGGATACCGGAGTTACCATACGAGGAATCAGTAAGCTCAACTCGTGGTAACGGTTGTTGTAGGGAACATTGTTTCCACTATCCTGCTTGAGGTGATAGAACTCATCCTCCAATTTCTTCATCTCACTACGAGGACAGAACTCAGTAGTCATGGCGATTTTGAAATCATCCCAAGTCATAGCTAAAGCAGCTTCCGTCCCTCGAGCATGTTTTTCACCATTCCACCAAGTGAGCGCTCTCTTTTGAAGAACGCCCGTGGCATGACGAACACGTAGGTTGTTTGGACAGTCGCTATTAATGAACGTATTCTCCATACTTTCGAACCATTCAAGTAACCCAGTGGCTCCCTCAGTGCCATTAAACTTGTTGGGATGGCAGGAGTTGAAGTGCTTGAAAGTGCACTTATTCTCACTAGCCCCACCATTTCCACTTGTATTCCCGTTAGAGTTCCCATTCGAGCTACCGTTCAGGTTAAGGTTTGGAATAATAGCATTAATGATGTTAGGAACAAGTGTTTCCAACTTGTCATTGAGCATGGTCGCAATACGCTGATCAGATTTCAGTTTAGCCTGACGCTTCGAGGCTCTCTTACGAGATTCGCGATCAGACATCTACAAAAGTGAACAATAATTATGAGATTTGATTCCAAAAATCTTGGAAATGCCATAGTTTATATCAAGAAAAGTAACACATAACATGAGATATAGTAATTATAAATTGATTTAAGAAAAATTATGAACATCATAAAGAAAATCATGATAAAACTTCAAATGAAAAACAATACCAAGTATAAAACGAGATATAAGAGTGTTTCCAAAGTAACTGTTGACTGACTAAAGTAATTGAAATATTATTAGTGACTTGTGGGGGCGTACTTTAGCCTATAAGTGAATGCTCATCCCGAGAATTCCCAGGTAGGTAAACGGGTCCCTCGTCTGATTGGGATTTATGCGAATTACCAACCTAGACAGAAAACTCAGAATACAGGCGCTCACCCTTCCAGATTGCACGTGCCCCGTCACAAATAAATTGCAAAACTCCAGCGGAACTTGAGATATGGAAATATATCCTTGAGATGTGGATTTCACTCCTAACTCAAAGATATACTTTCAAAAAGTAAAAATACAATGGAGTGAAACTAGTCACTAAGTTAAGGATATCACTCCTAGCTTAGTGATTTAAGTTTCTTTTGGAGGGATAGATTCCTTGAGATTTGGACGTCTCCTATCTCGAAAGGAAAATATTCCAAGATAAATAAATAAATAACTAAATCATATAAAGAGTGAAACTATTCACCAAGGTATGGATATCACTCCTAACTTGGTGTTTTCGTTCCATTGGTAGAATAAAATCTTCTTCGTGTATAATGAAAAGTAAAAGGAGAAAATATATCTAAAGAAATATGAGGATAAAAGAAAGCATATAATGGGTAGCTTAGTTATAGTCTAGGTCAAAAGCATTTACTAATAACCTAATTCCCTATAACCATGGCTCTGATACCAATCTGTAACACCCCAACCGATGGCGGAAACATCGGGGTGTCACGTAGTGACGATTGTTCAATAGCACATGGACTAAATTGTAAAGATTTAATAGTAAACAAACTTTCATTATCCAAAAAGGAAATACAAAAGTCTTTAATAGAAATCTAAAACATAGATAAATAAATATTCAATCTTTTATTTAAGCACTAGGTCCAGCCTAAGCGTGAAAGCGTGTAAGATCAAACGTCACCTGAAACATGTACAAAATAATTTCGTCAACACATATAATGTATTGGTGAGTACATCCGTTTGATATATATATATAGTAAAGTAAAATTTAGCAATTCGTGTGCTATTTTGCAAGATGTAATAAGTAGTATCCGGGTCAAATCAACCCTAAGAAAAGAAAGCAGATATATATAGTATGCGCTAGTAGTAATGTAATACATAGCAATGACGAGGACTCTCAACAGAGTCACAAGGGTATATACCATAGTACTATTCATTGAAATGCCAGGCCGAAACGGTTAATGATTTGGCAAGTCATAGATACACGAAATGACATAAGCAAACACACAATAGAATTGCTATTTTAGTAAAATGAAATAGAAAATTTATAGTAAGTACATGAGTCACCCCAGAATAGTAAAACAGTAAATAGGGGAAAGATATACTCACAGTTTGCGAAAGCGATCGAAATCCACTTAAGCGGTTGTGAGCTAAGTAGTGAAAATTCCGAGGAATTCAACCTATAACGTATATAAATACTAGTAAGGAAAAGTCTAAGAGTCTAAAGTAATTAAAGTCTAAGGCATTAGGGTTTGCTAAGTCGATTTGGGGAATTAGAGTTTTTATGATTAGTCGAATTAATGTAAAAGTTGTATATTAAAAATAATATACCAAAGTTTGTAAATATGATTTAGGTAATATAATTATTACCAATTAAATATTTAGATCAAAATATATTTGCATAATTATGACAAAATAATTTAGTTAATTACTTTAACTAATTATTATAAATAAATGCAATAATTATATATGTCTAAATAAATAATTATGTGTTTCACAATGATCTACAAATGGTAAATAAGAGTTTCAAACATAAAACATTTCTATTTTATAAGAAAAGTATTCATGAAATAGATATTTAATAGTACAAATAAATAAATTATTAATTATGTCTAATTAATCATAAATAAGACTAATAATTCAAGACATGATCCAAAAATGCTATTTTTATAGAAAATAAATATTTCCAGATGTAAATAAATGAACATAATTTTCCCATAATTTTTGTAAACTTATTTATATTTAAAACTGATTTAATGAGATTAAATCATGTTTAAATGATTAAAAATAGGAAAATTAATAAAAATAAATGTTTCTAAACCAATAGATTTTATTTCAGATTAGAATGGTTAGAAATAACTACCCAAAAAGTTTGAGATTAAAATTATTAAAAATGAATTTTTTATCAATTAATTATGATTAAAACAATTTAATTTAATAAAATATAAAAATTAAACATTTTTTCAGAAAATAAAATTGTGGAAATTTTCTTTATGATGTCAAGAAGCTACACCTAAATTTTCATAATTTTTGGGTAAAAGATGGGTTTATTATGAATATTTCAATTATATATATTATATATATATATTAAAAAAAACTATAAAAATGAAATTTGAAAAGAATTTACACAAAATAAAGGGATCCATGTCCAGGAGGACTCAAACCCGGGTACCCACCCTATCTTTACACACATACAACCACTACACTACAACACAATTTGTTGAATTTATTCAAACGAAAATTTATTTAAAATGTGTATAAGGTTCATCTTCTTCCCCAATTAACCTTCAAACCCTAACCCTAACTCTCAAAACTAATTAACCCAATTCCTCTCAGATAAGAATCAAGTCCATAGGTCTATTAAAGAACAACATATGAGGATCAAAACGGCATAATATAATCGAACTTACACTGTGTATGTTTGTCGCAGATTGGGGTTCCAAGAAACGAACTTCAACCGAAAATTATGAGGCTTCCTGAGCGATTTTGAAGGCGTTTAGAAGAGGGTTTGGGATGTTTGAAGGTCTAGGAACGTTTTTCAGAGTTTAATTTATAGGGTTGTTCGAGTAAAACGGGCGTTTCCCCAAGCTTTTAAAGATCGACGGTTACTTGGTTTTAAATCCTTTAAATTCGCGTATAATGGCTCGATTAATCATATAAACTCAATCATTAATGTGAAGAAACGCTTGGGAAATAGTTTAAAGGATTGAAACGCGTTAAAAAAGAAGCTGATTGGGTCTCGCCGGACTTCAATGGTCGCCGGCCGGAAAGAGGGTGACCGGAATTACGTGAGAACAGGGAGGGAGAATAGATTTGCTTTGAACTTTCAAGAATTGGCAAATTTGGTCCCTCATGTTGTAACTAGGTTAGTGTACCTTAGTTTAGGTTAGTTTTTCCTTTATAAATACTTAACCGAGTTAACTAAACTAACCTAAAATGTTTTTAAAACTTTATGAACTTAATTTTTTTTTTATCAAATATTTTACGAATACACTTCACCTACGCATTTGATTAAAACTTATACCCAATCAATTATAAATATAACTGATAAAGCTTTAGTTTGTTCAAAAATTAAATTTGAAAACGACGAAACTTGCAGGGACTATAATGAAAAAATTTCAAGGGTTATTATTGTAATTTTGACGAAAGACGAGGGTGACGGATGTCACACTAACCATGTAATTACCCTTACTACTTTAGTAGTATGTGACTTAACACACACACACACACACACACATAGGGAAAATATAAATTGAAAACCCCTTTGAGTTAAGAAAAGTTACAAAACCCATGTAAAAACCATAAAAAAAAACTTTTTTTTTAAATTACACAAGGTAACATACATGTATTTAAGTGTTTTGGGCCAAAAAAATTAAAAAAAAAACACCGAGGGGATTTAAAAAAAAATAAACAACGCAAATTTTGTAACAGCGTTGTTAAGATATGTTAGAAAGCAGAAAACAAAAATTAACAACGCTGTTACATATATTAAAAGGCAGAAAACATATGTTAACAACGTTGTTACAAAGTTTGCGTTGTTTATTTTTTTAAAAAAAATCCCATCGGCGCTTTTTTAATTTTTTTTTGGCCCAAAACGTTTGAAAACATGTATGTTACCTTGTGTAATTTTTTCAAAAAAAAAAAGTTTTTTTAGATGGTTTTTATATGGGTTTTCTAAGTTTTCTTAACTCAAGAAGGTTTTCAATTTATCCTTCCCATATATATATACACACACACTCAATATAATACACGACTTCCATATTATTATTGTAGACTATATTAGTGTAGGTAATCTGTCGAACCAGGCTAATTCCGACCGCACCAAATCGATAAAACAGGGGGGGCACTCCACTTTCGTTTTTTACTTCACTAATTTCCACAAATCCTACACTGCCATATAAATTCGCTGATTCACTTCACTAAAACACTATTTTGGATTCAATAGTTAATTAAAATGTTATTTTTTTATTTTTTTAAAAATAAGCATTAAAAATGCAGGTCCATTGTGACAACCGTTAAAAATGGCGAAGGCTACCTATTGATTTTTTTCTTCCTACTAGATGGACATGTCTAGAAAATATATGGGAATATGAGATGGTAGCATGTTATGCTTTTTAAGTAGACCCATTACTTCTATGTAGGCCCATTAGCCCATTACAAAATAACAACATACATTAAATTTATGTCATCTTTTTTAAAACAACAGTCTGTTGGAGCTTTATATATTAAAATATGGATCCGATTGAGCTCTATGCATTTTCTTTGGTTATTGAAGTTAAAGAAAAAAAACAGTGCCCCATTACTTCATGGAACCAACCGTGAAGATGTTCATGTAAAACCATCCACAGATCCACTCATGGGTGGTTCTTCGCTAGGGCTAGACCGGGCATCCGCCCGCACAGTTTTTTTGTTTCATAGTGTAAGTTTTACTGAAAATTTTATATGTACTGAGTTCGGCCCTACTAGATTGAGCCTGGCCCTACCAGTTTTTTCGTTCAAGATCCGCCATTGGATCGACTACCAGCACCACCAGTGGCGACGTTACCATGCTGATAATAAGATATCCGTGAGGAATTCTAGTTGTGTTCGGTCCACTCTTATATTGATATATATTCAGGGCATATTACGATTTCTTTTGAGTTTTTTGATGAATTAGTGTATTTTTTCAAAGTTTTTGTGCCTTTGGTAGTTGTCAGACTTGAATTTGTGTTTTTGGGACTTCCGCAATCTAAGATTGCGGAAGTGATGACATGTACAATGAGTTGGACAAAAGCTTGTTCAAACGTGGAAAGTGTGGTCAAGTGTGGACAAAAGTTTTTGTGCCATCATCGTTGCTTTTTGCTGAGTCACATTGCCATGTCAACCACTTTCGCAATCTTAGATTGCGGAAGTCCCTTTTTTACAATTTGAAGTTTGACAACAACCAAAGTCACAAAAAGTTTGAGAAAAAAAATGCTATTTCATAAAAAAAAAAAAAAAAAAAAAAAAAAAAAAAAAAAAAAAAAAAAAACCTCATTTCTTTTCTCTTCTCGAGATGTGTAACATTTCAAATCTTCAATTAACCATTTTGGCCATTTCTTTTTTACTATTCATTACATTACCAAGGCAAGCAAACCATCAGACTTCTACAACTGTTAGTCTTTTCCCCTTCCTTTTTATGCAAATAAATACCATCACCCTACCATAATTTGAACCATCAACTAAAACTTTTACAAAAGCCAAATATAAAAATCTTCGTGATGGCAAGTGTTATAACACATTCCGAAATCATTAATTACTCAGGACCATCATCCACTGAAAGATCTCCAGTTAATGTTGAAATGTTCTTCTCCTTCCTCAACAACTCTTTAGAAACCTTGTTTGATGCAACTGATTCTAATGCTACCGACTTTAAGGAGAAAAAAGACAAGTTGGTTACTTATCTGGAAAAGCTGTATTCTATGGTTATTATCAAAGAAAAGAACTTTAAGCGATCTTTACCTACTTACAATGCAGCTACACATGATGGTGTTACTAAATTTAGCATCAAAGACACTATTTGGGTTGGTGTTATAAAAGGTAACTCTAATGACAAAAACATTCATCCTTTTATGTCTGACAATGTTGTTTCAGGTTCAAAGAAATATACAGTTCCAATAGTTACTATTAAACTGTTTCAAGCATGTATATCTTTAATGGTTTCTAAGCAGTTAGGATGCATGGTTACAAAACTTGCTCCAGCTCCTATTTGTGCACACATATTTGCAGCATGCAAGTCTAGTGCTGCAAAAGAGAATAACTGGGCAATCTATGGACATTATGGATTGAACTTTGTTGCAAACTATATTTGGAGCCAAAGGGTTGGCAAGAAGGAAGAGGAGACAGATGAGGTGTATAAGGAAAGGTTGGCATGGCTGGATAAGTTGCCTAAGGTCCATGATTTACTCATGGTGGCTATGAGACTAGATGAAAACATGTTTAAGGCATATCAGAAAGAGAAGCTTCCGACTATTGTGGCGATAATTCGAACGTGTCAGTTGTCGCAGGAAGACATTGATGAAATGATTGGATTAATCAAAGTAGAAGACTGGCCGGCTAGCTGGGGACCGAGGTGCTTTGCTTCTGATACCCAATCAATTCTCCGACAAATGAAGTGAAATTTGATGTTTCTTTCATGGTCTGTTATCTTAAGTTGTTTTTGTTGTGCTAGCTACTTGTTTTGTCATGGATTTCCTCCTTTTAATGGTCTTTTTATTTGAAGAAATTTGATAAAACATGTGAATGCTCATAAACTTAATTATGTCTAAAAACTTACACCTCAATTTTTCATGAATTTCATATAGATGTAGTTGATTGGAATATTCAAACAATGAGCTTCCTTCATAGAAAAGAAATTCAAACAAATAAATGCATCGACCTTGTTAACTTGATCAATAAAATAAATTAATCTAATTGCCTATATCTTATCTCATGCTTTGCTTTTAGCCTATTCTCACAACTAGGAGGCTAAGGTTATCTCATACTTTGCTTTGGAGGTTGTGTAAACATGTGAGATGACATAAACTTAACATGAAATTCTCAATTTTGGGTTCGGTATAAACGGATTTGGGTCGCTTTTGGATCAATTTTGCAGGCATGTTTAGCTAAACGGGCCTGGTTCATAGTTGACCCATTTAACTTTCATGTTAGTTTTTTTTAACAGCTAATGTTACACCTAACCTGCATTTGGTAGGGCTCAGGCCCTTTACCTTAAGTGAAGGAACACCTTAACTTCAATTACTTTGTCAAGCGGGCCCATCCCCCCACATATGTTATTTTCCCAACCGACTAATACTAGCCGTTCCACTTGCACCGAGTAGTTTCCAGTCAATGTGTCCGTTGCTTAAGACCCTTTTTGTAATGTAACATGTGTATTCAAAAACTTTAACCATATTGTTTTATAGGTTTCCTCAAACCCGTCCTGCCAAACATAAACATTGTCTCACTACAATTCCAATATTTCGCTCCTAAACCCACAAACCGAACACATCAATGAATTCACAACCTTTGTGTAAGCCAAAGACATGTTGGTCTGTGTTCTTTTAAAGTGAAATTCTTGGCCACACACACTAAAATGTTTTTAACATTATCTACAAAAATCCTCTAAACACTGAAGGGTGTGCACCTATGGTTGCATGGTTATTGTTTAGCATACATAACAATGAATGAATCATCATCATTTACTATCTCAAATTTAAACAGAAACAAATAGAACCAATGAACATGATTGTTAGTATATATATACATATGAAGTAATCCTAATTATCCATGGCACTAAAACTAGGGGCATCCCACCCTAATTGGTCCACAATCTTCCTTATTCTTTCTTCTTGACCCTTTGAATCCCCTAAGGCTGTGGTGAAAGGGTACACATATGTAACCTTTGCTGCCATGCACCGATAAGATACCACATCTCCTTTCACCGAGAACTCTAGAACATCACGCCCAAAACCTCCATCAACCGTTGCTTGCAAATATTGGCCTGGCCAGTAAGGATTTATGTAAATGGAACGATAATCAATGACCCGAATAACACATACACTTCTATAGTTCTATTAGTAACAAACTCATGACTTAGATTATTATTTTTTTATAGAGAATTCAAGCAAGTGAAGTAATGCATGCTTTGTTTCTCTTTAAATATATACTGCTAAATAGTAAATACATAGAGAAAAGAAGCATACATACAGAAGATCAAATCTCAAAACTCTTTTCTGAGTTTTAACATATACAAGTTTACTCATATTTCATGGGAAAACATACACTTTTCTTTTAGAGAGCTTCAAGTTAGGTGTATACATACAAACTGTTTATGTATACAAGCATACGAGGCGTATCAAAGCAATTTAATGGTTATGATTAGTTAGGTGCCATTTCGTAATTAGTTAGCAGTTACTCAGGACTGGAAGAGGTAAACGACGGAATCCGCCTAGTTCCATTAACTTTTAAAACCTAAATAACTTTTCTATACTTGATTACGTTTACTTAAAACATGTACCTTAAAAATGAGAATTTTATTCTCTTTAATATCAGGATAGCAATGTTACATTTAAATAAAACACAATTTTTCTAAAAGCTGCAATGCATCGTGCGATAAACATTGCATTTAACCCATTAACACTTAGCGTTTATCCAATTTTACACGGGTGAAAATACCTCTCGCTCATAAAACCACACATGTTTAACCTCATGACTTCCTACGGTCTCACCATACTAAATTTGTGATATATTGTTACTTTTTTTAGCTTCCAAACCGGAAACTTTCATCCAGCATTATAAAAGTGAAGCTAAATAACAGTATTTTGCATTATATAAGTGAATCAAAATCTAGTAAATTACCATCAGGAGTGTCTTCTACAATCTCAATCTTGGCATTCTTCTGTGTTTCTAAAATTGCTTCCTGCAATTGCTGCAATAAACATTCACAAAATTAAATTCCCACATCATAATTCACTAAACTAAACATATAAAACCCCTTAAAAACAATTGACATTTTATCAAACACCTGGAGTGCATTATCTAAAGACTTGTCTGGAATCCTCCAAGGGAAAGCAAAAGACGACGATTTCGGATTACTCGAAACACACCCGGGATTGTTAGACGGGCAGGGCCTAATTTTCCTACAAAATCACAATCACAATTCACAACCTCATGATTTCGTACGCAATCAAGCACATTGAAATTCAAAAAAAAAAAAAAAAAATGCCATCCTTAAATGTGAAGTAAACAAAAGAATACCCATTATCCAATCCGGTGATAAGGTTCTTGGATTGGGAGAATGGGGTGGTAGGGGAGGCTAAATTGGTAGGAGGAGAAGGAAAAAGAGAGGGGATTGCAAGGGAAGAAGGTGGTGATGACGTAAGCGTGACGAAGGCAATGGCTAATGAGATGAGATGGTTTGGTAAACCAGATGATGGTTTTGGATTAAGGTTTTGTGTGATTGAAGGTGTAGAGGTTGAAGATTGAATAGGGAAGTGGTTGTTGGTGGTGTTGGTCTTGAGTGGGAATTGAGAGAAGAGATTGGTAGTTAAACTGAAACTCATGGCTTCCACTCATTTGAATTTTGTTTTGTGGATTGAATGTTATATTCTCACATGGACAATTGGAGATTTGCTTTTATGTATAAAAGTAAAAAAGATGGATTTATAAACGTATTTAGAAACTATACACCATTTGATTAGGAATGATACATCTTAATTTACATCAGACACTAATAGGAGGCTATCACATGCCTCAGAATATGATGTCACACACTCTAAAAGTGATGTCACATGGTGTATGAATCCTAGAACCCTTTATAATACTGAGAGGAACATATACATAACAGGTAAAAATACATACTCTGTTCGGAACAAATCACAGAGAATAAACAAGAACTTATAAGATTAAGAAAAAACATATATAAAAACAGGTAAAAATATATACTCTTTTCAGAACCACTTGCTTAAATTAAGCGAATGAATCAGGACGAGCTTTAGCTTGTTTTGAGCTCATGACCTCGTGTATCTTAAACTCAAACTTTACTAATTGAGCTCCACTAACCTCAAAATTATAAATAAAAGTGACTTCTATGCACAACTATTATGTATTTTTTTATAAATACAAATTATACATATGGTGTAAGAATATATGTGTGTGTAAGAGTTTATCTACATAGGTTAAATTTCCCCCAAAACTTAAGAAGTGCACAAATTTCCTTACTATTAATATACAATTTCCTTACTATTAATATACAAATTTAATGAATTGTTACTATCATAGGTGTTGTTTATTATTTTTTAACGGCCAACGAATCAATTTTCGAGCACTCTCGGGTAACCTTTTGGTGAATCAGGTACTCGAGAATACCCGGGCCACCAATTGCCACCAATTCCCGGGAAAACCCGACCACTCACCCGCCCGAAAGCACGACAGTAAAATAATCGGTAAAACCGGTCGGGATCAGGACTCGAACCCAAGCCAATGGCCGGGTCATCCCTCATTTCTCCTCCACCAATGACCTCCAAATGTAGCTAGTGGGAATTGAACCCAAGCCTCCAATAGAAAACTTTAGGCCCTCAACCAACTAGGCTACAAGTGTTAGACCATAGGTGTTGTTTATTGATTGGGTGACTGTGGTGTTGGTTGACTTTGATCGGCCTATATGGCTGTATGTTTCATCACCCACAAACTAATGGAGTTCTAACCTGGTTATCCTACGTGGCAAAATGGCTGACGTGGCAACTGAGTTTTCAAAACTTAAGGGACCTTTTCAAAACTTATTAATATTATTACCCCTTATTATTATTATTATTATTATTATTATTATTATTATTATAAAAACCCTCTCTCTCTCTCTCTCTCTCTCTCTCTCTCTCTCTCTCTCACTCTCTCTCTCCTGCAGTGTCTACCCTTCTCCACCACCATAACCCTAATTTCCACAAAACTGATAACGATTCGATACTGTAAACCAGAAAGATTCATTGGGCTTTTATAGTACGCTAATATCAGACCCTAAAGACAAGATCAATCGAAGGAAAAACATACCGGTTGATGGTGGGTTCGCTAGTCAAAAACGAACACGAATGAATCAAAATTCGAATGTTTGCAGGATTGAAAATGAAAACTGATATGGGGTTATACTATCCGACCACCACAGGTCATTCTCCACCACCACTATCCGACCACCACATGTCATTCTCCACCACTACTTCAGACAGGTACGTGTCTTTTTAATCAACTTCTTATGTTAAACTGCCTTATTATGTTTGTAATTGAATAATAATAATAATAATAATAATAATAATAATAATAATAATAATAATAATAATAATAATAATAATAATAATAATAATAATTTTTTAGGAGTATTGGATTCCTTTATATAATCTTAACTATCAGCTATTACCTACCAATAGTCCCAACTAGCAAAATGTGTGCTGGCGGTCCCACCTTTAAACATATTGGCCACTAACGGACTATGACTAAAAATAAATATGTTCCATTGTTAGTCATAGTCCATTGGTAGCCAGTATATTAAAAGTTAGGACCACTAGCACACATTTTCTTAGTTGGGACCAGTGACGACCAATTGCTAATACTTGGGATTATTTAAATCCAATACTCCAATTTTTTAATACATTATTTACACATCATCTTGCCACATAAGCAATTATGACAAGTAAAATTTCCACGTAAACCATTTTTGCCACGTAGACTAACCAGGTTAGACCTTCGTTAGTTTGGGGGGTGATGGAGCAAACTAACTTGCAAGTTGAGAGTATTATCTGTCAAAGTGATAGTTCCGAGTATTATCCGCCAATGGGTGAAAGTTAGGAGGATTTAAATCCATTTCCCCTAATATAAATGACATACGAAGTCTTGAATCCATGAACTTACTTAAATGTCACCATTTAAAAAAATCTTTCGCTCTCATATTGGGGCTTGTTACATACGGATAGAGTGAATTATCGGTGCATTTTGGGTACAATTTATTGCATATTAATTAAAAGAAAAATGCACCATTATAATAAAAATGGAGTATTGGATTTAAATAATCTTAACTATTAGCAATTGGCCGCCACCAGTCCCAACTAAGGAAATGTGTGCTGACAGTCCTAACTTTTAATACATTGGCCACCAACGGACTATGACTAACATAATACTATCTGATTATCTAAATGGAACATATTTATTTTGGGGAAGTGGATTTAAATACTCTAAACTTTAACCTATTGGTGGATAATAATCTCAACTTTCACTTTGGCCAATAGTACTCCCAACTTGCAACTTATTTTGTTCAATCATCACCAAACTAATGGAGGTCTAACCTGGTTAGTCTACGTGGCAAAAATGGCTAACGTGGAAAACTGATTTACTGAAAAATGTAAAACAACTAAACTTAAGGGACTTTTCAAAACTATTATTATTATTAAGGGACCTTTTGAAAACTATTATTAATATTATTATTATTATCTCCACCACTACCACAAGCAAACATCTCCACAACCACCATTCTCATCCTCATCTCCACCACCACCGTCGACAACACCCTCCCTCAACCAACTCACCCAACTCAAAACCTTATCACTCCCACGTAACTCCATCTCCAGCCCCCTCCCTAACCTCTCCAACCTCACCCTCCTCCAACAAATCCTCCTAGACGAAGGACAACTTCACCTCCATCCCACCCACCTTCTTCAATAACCTCAATTAAAAACTTTAAATATCTTTCTCGCCCAAACCAATTCTTTAAATATCTTTCCTGCCAAATTTTTGGAATGGCGCCCAATGGATAAAATCGTGGGAGAGGGAGGAGTCGTCCCACTGGAGGATGGTCTGGTGGGCTTTTTCAACGTCTGGCTTTTTCGATGAGTCGTTCCACTGGATTGGATCTGTGTATGAAGAAGAAGGTTCGTTTAGGTATGTTAGTAAATGGTCCTTGGATGTAACACCCCAACCGATGGTGGAAACATCGAGGTGTCACGTAGTGACGATTGTTCAATAGCTCATGGTACTAAAGTGTAAATATTGATACATTGATTAAATAGTTTATTACATTGAAATGAGATACAAAGATACAATGATTCAAACTAACAATCTAAACTGAAATACAATGAATCCAAAATCTAAGTATAAATTCCAAAAGCTTAAAAGGTGTCTCAAAAATAACCTGAAACATGTATGAAAATAGTATAGGTTAATACACAAATGTAGTGGTGAGCATACCCTGTTTGAATAGATATAGTAGAAAAAGAGTTTCGCAATTCACTTGTTATACTGTCTACAATTTAATGTTCAAGCTATGTACAAATGTCACCCAAAATCAAGCCTTAAAGTATAAATGATACCCGAGAATAATGGGATATCGAGTATATATGTATAGTATTCGCCCAATAGTATGATTATATATAGTAGACGATAAGTGATATAGGTTAACATAACAATGACCAAGGTCTCATACAACAGAGCAGGCCGGCCCTTAAGGGGTGCGGGGAGGACTCCCGGCTCGGGGCCAATTTTTTGGGGGCACATTGACCATCCGACAATCCAAGTTTTCTTAATAGTGATGTCCTTAATTCGATGGATTTTTGTATGTTTGAGCCCCAAAATTGTTAATCAAGTATCAATCAAAGTGAATGGTAGTTGATATAAAACACAAAGTAAAGAAATGTTGAGAGAGGTTAAGAATTACAGAAGAAAATGAAATGGTTTGAGAAAAAAAAATTGTAGGTTTATTAATGCGTGTAAGTAAGACTAGAGAGGATGAAGAAAATGAAATGAAGAGAGCTCACACTTAGTTGTTTTTGCTTTTTACCGGTTGTTTTTGACTTCCTTTTTAACTTTTATTTTTGTTATGAAACAAAAAAAATTTTAATTGCCAAACTTTCACCCATTTATATTTTCACCCTTTGTGGGATTTGAACTCCCAACCTCCCCCAATAGGGTTTGTTCCCTCTGTCGTTAGACTACAACCTAAGTGGGAAATAAAATTTGATCCATTAATTTGATATTACTTTAATCATAGCTTAAAAAATAGTTAACATTATTTATTTCATTATGACCTAAAGCTAAGGCTAAGAGGCACAATTTTTGCAGCTCGGCTAGGGCACCTAAATTTTCATGGCCGGCCCTGCAACAGATTCACAAGGGAGGCATATCGTAGTACTACTCATTATTACGGTAGGCCACACAGGGCTTAATAATTAAGGTCATAAGTACACATTATCAGCGATCAACATGTTTAAGTGAGTGAGATAAATAGTGTACATGAGTCACCCCAAAAGTGTAAGAAAACGAAAAATGGGATAAGTATACTCACATTCGCTAAATAGTTATGTCACTAAAGCGTCGTGAGATTGAATTGGCGAATCCCGAAGTCTCAACCTAAAAGTATGGTATATGTATAAGTGTTTGGACTTAAAATAAGTCTAGGGTTTCTAGTCTAATGCACTTAGGATGTCTAGTCTAATTTAGATAAAAGTACAAAACTAATACAAATCAGGTAGCAAAAATCATAATCAGTATTCTAACATAATAATAGGTATTCCACAAATATTTACATTAAAATACATTATAGATGATTTTTAATGAATTAAGCAACGATTTAATCAAAATAAAATTATTAAAACTATTGCAACGACCACAAAATCAGAATAGAAACTATTTCCAAGTCATAAATATCATCTAGAAGCTAAGGTTAGAATTTTGTGATTTTTAGATAACATATGAATTAGTTATGAATTTTACAATTTAATTATACTTTTAATTTAAAAATCCCATATTATTCATAAACACCCTAAAGCCCTAACTAGCAATTGAAACCTAAAGTGTATGAATCATCAAATAAATAAAATGCTATTGAAAAAATATATATGAAAGGAAAATAGTGAAAGTTGATTGAAAATACTTACGGTTTTGCTTGTTCGATTAAGAAAAATAAGAATATATGAAACCCAAAGCAAAAATCTCAAAAATTCTTGAGGATGATGATGATATGAACTCAAAAGAAGATGCAAAGATGAGAGAAGTGAGAGTGTTTTTGTGTGAAACTCATGTTGGGATATTGAGAAAAAGAAAGAGTAACTGAAAATATAATGGTGTTTTATGATTTAATGGTGTTTAATATAATAATCAATTTTGTCATTAATACTAGTAATTGGTTGACTAGAAACTCATGAAACTTGTTTTTGAGGTAATATGATTAGTCATAAAGTTTAAAAGAAATTGGTAATTGTTTAATTGTGGTTAAAATATATGACACAAAAAAAATGATTTTAGGCATAACTAACCACCAGCCTTGGTTTCCTACAAAAGTCAAATTATAATAAGTTTTAAAAAAACGTTTCAATATACGTATTTGATTAAAACGTAGACCCATTAGTAAATATGTAATGATAAAGAGAAACTCAAGCTTTTATTAATTTGAGAATAAACAAAAGTACATGGACTGGATTTGTAAATGTGATAATATAAGGACTAAATTTGTAATCTTGGCAAAAATATAAGGGGCAGATGTTACAGTCTCCCCTACTTTAGAAAATTTCATCCCGAAATTCTTTCAAGTAGGGGTTTCTATTAAACAAAAGATGTAAAAAGGAAAGTAAGTTTTAAGAAATGCATCAATCATGATTTGACAAGGTTTAAAGTAGGGGTTTAATATCCAAAGCAAAGGCTTCAAAATATTGAACGTTTGACCCGAGGCTAGGAAGTTGAGAGTTTAGAGAAGTTTCTGACTGACTTTATTCGGGTATGCAACAAGATTCCAAATAACCAAGAGTGTGTGTATACAGGAATTAAGCTTATCCAATTAGCAAAGATCACTCAAGATTTAGAAAGAATGCTAAGAACTTCGTAGAGACTAATACCAGGCTCAAGAAATAGAAGTAGAAATCATACACGATGTTTAAAGTTTGAAACAAATGACTTACACTAAAAAGACCAACTAAGGTTTGTTTTTGGTTTGACTTCCAGTTTCATTCTCGATGCACCATCAGTGTTTATATAGGGTGTACCGCAGCTAACCCACCACACTTTTGATACTTTGAAAACGTACTGGAAATCTCTCCTAAAACCCTAACAGAATTCCACACTACCTCAATGTACTTGTAAATTCGTGCTTACGTTCCGGACCGTAATCGCCAATTTACCTTACATTAGGGTGTTATGTCCTTCTAATACACTAACTTAAATGATACAAGAAACAAATGCGTGCAACCAAAATACGTTATGTAATAGGTACTGCAATGAAATAATATTCAAGCATGACCTGGTTAGAGGTCCTTCCCTTTCGGGTTCACCCTTTAACCGTAATGAGAATAATGTGCAAGTATACGACATGGTTAGAGGTCCTTCACCTTTCGGTTTCGCCCTTAACCGGTAAATTTATGTTCACATCGTTGGGCTCTAAACACCCATATTGATAAACTCTGAGGATTACACCGTTCCTCTCGGGTTAGAGGAATACTCTGATCCGAGTCGTACGTGGGCACTGGCTTAGATCTCATACGAGTTATCAATTAGTATGTTTATTGACCATGGTGTTGAACAAAATAATGAGTAAGTATAACAGGGTCTTGCTTGAAACAGGAAAAATATGCATACAAAATATGCGTTCATGTAAGAATATAAGTATAACATAAAATTTCGATTGAAAGAATAATATAACATAAATCGAGTAGATCGCGATTATGCAAAATAAGAGTAAACGAGTTGAACCAAAGTTCAAAATCAGTGATGTAATAAAACTGTTAATAAATAGTGTGAGAGTAATTGCAAATAACGCGTAAGAATAGCCGCTAGTAAAAGGATAATGCGAGAATAACTATAAATAAGATAACGCGCGAACATAACTATAAATAAAATGGTGTAAAAATAAAATAATGATTTTTTTTTTTGCAAATGAAGGTGCGCAGAACAGGTGTATAGCCTACTGGCATGCGGGTTTTAAATTTGGTAGTTTTGCATAAATGCACCAAATGACAGCAGTCGTCTAACCATATCTCGATGGAGCTATATCCAACCATTTTGTTAAACCAAAAGCTTTGTTATTGAGAGTACAAGTGTACAAAGATAAATTTTCGGTTATAAAAATGTAGTTTACTCGAACTTTGTGATATAGTTGAAAGAATAGTAGTTATGCATGACAGTAATTTTTTTTAGAAATCGAAGAATGTCTTAGTTAACACATTTTAAAACAAAAATACATGTTTTTGCATAATTTATTTCAATTTTTTGATTAAACAATTTACTTTTCTTATTTTACATTTATCGTAACTTTTTATACTATCTTTACAAGCACTATTGTTGTAATTGAGTTTTTTTTTTCATTTTTATATTTATTCTAGGTTATTGAATAAAATTACACCAAAAGGTGGACAAAATAAGCACGCCAGTCGCACATTATGACAGTTGGTTGAAACATAGATAAAAAAACATGTTGCAACGTTGTATATTGAGATGAGCATCAAGCATTTTATAATACGTTTAAAATCACTAGTCGTTTTAAAAATGACGTTACAAAAATTCAAAATTTTATAGAACATCATAATTTAAATAATCATGCCTCCAATGGAGGGTTCGTAGGTGCAACAACCAAAGAGTTTTATGGTACGTTCAAGAGTCAGTTTGGAATTGACAAGACGATGCATCGTCAATGGATTATATTTCATAGTGGTTAAAACATATTATTTATAACATATAAAAACACATGTTATTTTATATGTAACATCTTCTCAAGACTTTGAAATATTAATCAATCGACGATGTATCTTCTTTTAAATTCCAAAACACATGCCCGCGATATACATAAAAACCCTTAGGTTATTGTAACTATGAACCCTCCATTTGCGGCGCGGTTATATAAACTATGATGTTCTATCTGTATTCAATTTTTTGTGATGTCATTATTAGACTGACGGGTTATTTTTGACATGTTTTAAATGAGTTTAATATGAAGTTAATTATTAGTTTTATAAACCCACTTATATTTTTACTTAATTAAAAACTTCACCAAACATAAAATTTTGTTCATTAAAATATTAAAAATGAAGAATAATAATGGTAATTATTTTTATAAATGATTTCTTAAAATTTTGAAATATTTAATGCGGTGGGGGGTAAGAATGTATAAATATAATATGTTAAATAATAAAAAAAGATAGTTTTTTAAATACATGTTTTGACGAGTGTATGTGTTAACAAACTATATTATTTTGTATTCTATTAATATAATGCACAGGTTTATTCAACCATGCAATTCGTACGAGTTTTTAACATAACTATTTTACTTCTAAATAAATAACATTTCATTTATTAACCCGTGTAATACATGGGATTATAACCTAGTACACTTATATAATATTACACGAAAGTTTACATAAATTTAATAGGATTAAAACGAGTACGTTATGTCTTAGCGTTGATGTGGTACCTTTTTAGCGAACCCGAAACCACTGCCTTTATTAACTTTGGGCAATACTGAACACGTGTTGATATCGTTTCAATATGAAGAAGAAAGAAAATTTAGTTTTTTTGACATGAGAGTAACTTTATCAACAAGTTTTTTGATATCAAGAGATGATGATCCATTAGGAAGTGTTGCCAATTTTGCCATTTTCTTCCGCTCCAAAGCCTTGTTTCTCATCTTGTCACCCTCAACTCCCCCCCCCCCCATTAACTCCCTTACAAGATACCGCATATCATTGGAACCCCGGTCGACAAGCTCTCAATCATTGAACCCCACCCGCAATGTGTCAAGAACCCACCAACCGATTCGTGGTTTAGAACCTCTTCTTGTGAACACCAGCTTGCAATAAAGCCTTTCCTCTTAATCGCTTTCTCGAGTTCGTCGGGGAAAACCGAATCTATTCGGCTGATCCATAGAAAATAATGGTTGCTATTAGCAAGTCCCCAACCAAATTCAAGCAACTCTTGTGAAGAAGTTATTGTCTCACTTCCAAAACTAACATACAACACAGAGTTAGGTTCTTTCGACTCAAGCCACTTGATACACTCGGATTCTTCCTTCCATAAACTATAGTTAGTGTTGGTTTCTGCTTGCGTAATTGGATTCAGATGTAACTGTAGAGGCCCAACCGAGTAGATATGAGGAAAAATGGATCGAAGCTCATCGATGAGAGTAGCCTCTAATTCATAAAAAGTGTGTATAATCATGTGTGAGAATTTATCAGCCATCTTTGCTACTCCCAGGCAATAATTTAGTCGTGGATCATCATGTTTTGTGGCTAAGATATTACGAGGTAGATCCCTAGATGGATTCCTTCCATTCCAGGAATCTAATCTATCACCACATCAAGGTACCCATTTGTCAATTAACTTTCATCTACCAAAACAAAATAACAACATGATTAATCGCATTTGTTTAGTAATGATGGTATAATCACAACAAAGCCTTTTTGTCCTCAACTATAATACATAATACACCACACATACTTATACATTGGCAACCGTTGCATGCAGTTGTAACTATTATGCATGGAACTTACACAATAATTTAGACACAAGTTATACATAATTACCGTGGTAAGTTTTATCCTGGTTGTCTAAAAGGTAAAGGGTTCAAATTATGTACACATACAACATTAAGAATTATGTTAATTTATCATTGAAAAAAAACCTACCGCATTGATTAGACTTTATACAATAACTAAGATTATCTTATTTCTCATATCGGTCGTATTAGAGACCCTTTACCCCTTAAATACCAACTTTACCAATATTGATTGTTATATAATGTTTAAGGGGTTGGATATTAATAATCCAAACTTTTCCCTATTGGTCGAATTAATCCGTACATAAGAAATTCCTCATGATACTCTCAACTTTCAAAGTACTTTTTTCCAAAGAGCTTTTGTTAACTAAGGATCAAGTAAACCAATTAGTTTTTTGCTTATGTGGAATCTAAACTTGGTTATATGATGACTTGGTTGTTATGTAGCACAATCACTACCTCCATCTCCGCCACTGCCATCACCTACTAACACTTCCACCTCCACCACCATCACTCACCGCCACACCATACCGCTCCCACCACCGCAAGCCCTAAACCTAACCCCACCTGCTACCACCACCCACATCCACCTTCTACCACCACAATTTCACCACCTACGTACCCACACCCAAAATCGAATATCTACCACTCCTCACCATTAGCAACCTATGAAATCACACCTTTACAGTTTTCGCCATCGCTATGAAACCCTAACCATTCGTTGCACCATTCCATATCTGCAAATTGATACTAACAGAGAGAACCAACAAATTAATCGAATTTGCCACATGTTTCCACCACTCTAAAATGATATAAACCCTTGGAGGACTTGCAAATCTTTATAATTTGTTATTTCTTAAGCTTTCTTACCCAATTTTGCTAGGGTTTTAGTGAGTGGTAGATGGTGGCAACAAATCTTTATAATTTATTATTTCCTAAGCTTTCTTACCCAATTTTGCCAGGGTTTTAGTGACTGGTAGATGTTGATTACAAGTGGTTAGAGTTTCAGAGTAGTGGTCAACGGTTGTGGAGGTGTGGTTTCAGACGTTGTTGGTGGTAGTAAGTGGAGTTAGGTTTAGGCTTGTGAAGGTGGTGCAAGTGGTATGGTGACCGCTGATGGTGGTGGTGGTAAAAATAGAAAATGATTAATCAAAAAACTGACAATTTGTTACGCATTAGCAAACCATGTTATTGTCGACATTATCATCCACTAACTAGGTTAATTTCTTTAAGTTGGAGGAATATATATTAAAAATTCAGACTGTTATGAGAAATTTCTTAAGTACGGATTAATGACAACAAATGCTGCAAAATCTGGATTACTAAAATCCAATTCCCCAATGTTTATAACTTTTGTCTAACTATTTTAGTCTACGCCCTTAGAAAAAGTATTAGTTTCCACGTACCGCAAGAAATGAATGAATAACATAAAACTAATTGCTCGGTTAGTATATGTGGTTTACCCATTTTGTTATTTCCGTATCTATTTACTCGAATTTACACCATTGATACCACTTTTACAAATGGTTTCACCATCAATACACCACGAATTTCTAAGGAGTGTTGGATTTAAATAATCTTAACTATTAGCAATTGGTCGCCACTAGTCTCAACAAAAGAAACTTGTGCTGGTGGTTCTAAATTTTGATATATTTGTCACCCGCAGACTATGACTAACAGAATACGAACTGATTTTCTAAATGGAGCGTATTTATTTTTTATTTTTAGTCATAGTCTGTTGGTGACTAATATATTAAAAGGTAGGATCACCAACACATATTTCATTAGTTGGGACCAGTGACGACCAATAGCTGAAGTTTGGATTATTTAAATCCAATACTCCAATATCTAATTGTGAAACAATTTAGAAAGTTGGTGTTAATTGTGTAATTTCCAATGAATAGGAATGAAAGTGGCAAAATGGGTAAACCAAATATACTAATTAACCATGTACGTACGTTACTCAAAATGTAACGTACCAAACTTTGGTATTTTTGTAAAGTGTTTGTGCGCAATCCTGTATAAGTCACTCGCAAAGTAGCACTTTACGCATAACATAATACTTGGTGACTACAAAATCTTTTGGGCATATTTTGGTTTATGTCGTGGTTCATAAATGGTCTAGTGAGTATTTTGTGACTTTGGCTATCATTTGTAAATCAGATGCCCCTGAATCAAGACTTATATTTACCTGATGTGTGTTGTCTTGCATTCAGTGATCACTCACTAAAACCCTAGCAAAATTGGGTAAGAAAGCTTAGGAAATAATAAATTATAAAGATTTGTTGCCACCATCTACCACTCACTAAAACCCTAGCAAAATTGGGTAAGAAAGCTTAGGAAATAACAAACTATAAAGATTTGCATGCCCTCCAAGGGTTTATATCGTTTCAGAGTGGTGGAAACATGTGGCAAATTCGATTAATTTGCCGGTTCTCTCTGTTAGTATCAATTTGCAGATATGGAATGGTGGCAACAAATGGTTAGGGTTTCATAGCGATGGCGAAAACTGTAAAGGTGTGATTTCACAGGTTGCTAATGGTGAGGAGTGGTAGATATTCGATTTTGGGCGTGGGTACGTAGGTGGTGAAATTGTGGTGGTAGAAGGTGGATGTGGGTGGTGGTAGCAGGTGGGGTTAGGTTTAGGGCTTGCGGTGGTAGTGGGAGCGGTATGGTGTGGCGGTGGGTGATGGTGGTGGTGGAGGCGGTAGTGGGTGATGGTGGTGTAGGTGGAAGTAGTAGTGGGTGATGGTAGTGGCGGAGATGGAGGTAGTGATTGTGCTACATAACAACCAAGTCACATATAACAAAGTTTAGATGCCACATAAGCAAAAAACTAACTGGGTTACTTGATCCTTAGTTAACAAAAGCTCAATGGAAAAAAGTACTTCGAAAGTTGAGAGTATCATAAGGAATTTCTTATGTACGGATTAATGTCGACTAATAGGGAAAAGTTTGGATTATTAATATCCAACCCCTTAAACATTGTATAACAATCGATATTGGTAAAGTTGGTATTTAAGGGGTAAAGGGTCTCTAATACGGTTGATGTGTTGTAAAACACATGTATTTTTCCTTAGCATTTTAATAGTTTTTCGAGTCATTTATTTATTATTTTGAGGAGTTTATAGCATGGTTTTGAGTATTTGGTAATCATATAGGTTGTATATATTTTTAGTATTTTTAGTTATTATTTATTCAATTTTTGTTGATTTTAGATGTTCGGCGAAAAAGGACATGAATTGAAGAAATAATATCAGGAACCGAACATCCGGGCTCGAGAGTTGAAGATAAAAGAAATTTATTTTGAGGAGCTATGAAGAATTGGGCCAAAAATTATCATTAGTTGAAGAATTAAGTTAAATGGACCAAGAAAAATGAAGCCCAAATGAAGGAAACAAGCCAGGCCCAAAGCTGATAGGCCCATGTTGGAGATTTTAGGCGCCGAGCACCATGAGGAGATGGGCAGAACTCCTCATGGTGCATGAGGGGGCTGTCTGACGAAAATATTGGTATTTTTATTAAATTTTCATATTTTTGAAGAGAGAACTCAAAACAAAAACCCTAGATCGTGAGAGGCAAGCTAAGGGCCGATTTTGAGAGCTTCAAATGAGGATTTTGAGCATTTTGAAGAGATCTATTCATTCCGGTTGATGCTCGTACGATTAAGAACAGGTCTTGAAGTGAAAATGATGAATATGTGCGGCTAAACATCTTGCGGTTTCTCCGGGTGAACGATTTGGGTATTTTATCAATTGTTTTATGTTTGACACTCATTATTTGGATTAGATTTTGTGAACACCTTAAAGTTCTTTGCGTCTAATTGTATGTTTGACTGATCTAGACAGTTTGGTTAATAAATATTATTGCATTATGTTATCGTATCTTGGTTTTCTTGTACTAGGATTAATTTAACTTTGCCATTAATGTTATGATAGCTGAATTGGGTCGAACAACTTAAAAAAAAGTCATGTCTTTGTGATTTCCTAGATAGGGTATTAACATAATTCATTTGATAATTACCGAATCAGAAACCCAGAGTGACCGTTTTTCCATATTATTGTCTTTTATAAAACTCTATTATCACTTCGTTTTGCAGCACTGCAGCACTTTTACATTCAACTTCATAAAATTACTTTAGTTAATCTTAAGTTAATTAGCAATCAGTAAATTAATACTTTCCACAAACTTCCTGAGGTTCGACAACCCTACTTCCTATACTGCAGTCAGTTGTAGCTAAGGAGTAGTTTTTATTTAGTTTTTGATTAGCACTTCGACACGTGATCAAAATGGCACCGTTGCCGGGGAGTTCGTGCGCTTAGTGTTTAGTTTAGTTTGTTTATTTATTTTCTTAATCACTTTAACAATCACCACAACCACAACCACAACCACCAACCAAACCCGACCCCAACCCATTCACCGACCGCCGCCGCCATCCATCCTCCGATCCACTGTCACCGCACCTCCATCTCTGACCCAGACCACCACCGTCTTCTTCCCCCATCCCAAACTACCACCACCATCAAATCCCGTCCATCTCCTCCGCCTTCAAACGACCGTTGTCTCCTTCTCCTTCATCACCACACCTTCTTCCTCCACCAGACCACAACCCACTGCAACCATCAACCTCCATCACCTGTCACTGCCGCCCTCCTCCTTCACTTCACTCCACTCGACCACCACCCTTCACCTCCACCTCCGAACCAAACCCGACCCCTTCATCTTCTTCCCCCATCTCAAACCACCTTCACCATTAAACCCTAACCTCGACCCTGCAGACCCGACCAACCAAACCCGACCCGACCCCAAAACCCGGTCACTGTCACAGACTCGAACTACCACCAAAACTGACCCTGATCGCGCTTGTTTAGTTTAGTTTTGTTTGCTTCATGTCATCTCAATTACGTGTTGAAGACCAGGCGCGTTTCGCTTATTTTGTAATTTTTATTTTTAGTGTGTGTTATGTGATAGCAGTATTGAGTTTTGGTGTTTTGTCATAATGCTAGTGGGTTTAGTCAAGTCTAGTATAGGTTTATTGTGTCCTCTGCGAGGAGTTGTTGGTTTGTGTCGGTTCATGGCGCTAAAGTGTCTCGTGTAAGCTCGTTCGGTATCTTTCGATTTAGGTGTCTTCTTATTTCCAAGGTTGACTTGTTAAAGTGGTCTTGAGTAGAGTTGTTAGGCGCTTGTGTTTTAGGCGTTTTCTTGTTCTGAGGTAGATTTGATTTGCTTTTAGCTATACAAGTCAATAAGTAAAATGTGGCGACTTGCTAAATTGATGATTATATTTGGTTTGTCATAAGAATGGAATTTGTTGCCAATTACGTGATGTGTTGCCTAGGCCATTTGGGGATAAATGAGTTTAAGTATGGGGGGTCGTTTGATGTTTTGGACTTAATAAGATCATTTTGTTGAAGTCGCAAGGATGTGAGATGTTTAGGCGTAAAGTCATAAGTAATTAATTGGCGCATGTGCGAAGGTTTTGATAGTAGGCGAGCATGGATAATCAAGTGAAGTGAGGAATGAGAAGATTAAATTTATTATCGTGGGTAGAAGGTGTGTTAGAGTTAATTAGGGAGTCGAATGGGATTGCCTACTGAATTGCTTTGCAGGTGTAGAACTCCTCGCCCGTACTCAATCTCCATTCGGGCGGGGATGTTCTGGCTATTAATAATCTCGAATGAGTAGCCGAATTTTTTTTAAAATTTTTATGGCAAAGTATTTTGTTTTCTGTTCTAACTTGTTTTATTTGTTGTCTAACATGGTTTGTGCAGATGTCTGAAGCAGATCCACCACGAAAACGGAAGAGGGGTCCAGCAAAGATGCCCTAGGGAGCGCCTGAGCCACCGAGGCCGACTCTCACTTACACTCCCCGACAGATACATTATTCAGTTAGAGAGAACTGCCCACCTCCGGATTCAAACCCGACTCCGTTAGAGAGGCGCCAACTTAAACATCATAATCTATTGCAGTTCTCAATCCATACAAAAGAGTTTGAGGCACGGGAAAAATTTCTACAGTTCGGGGTGTTACAGCATAGGACTTTGGATGATGATTTGCTATATACGTTGGGTCAGAGGGACAAGATTGAAACTTTGTTGGGACTAAGGTGGATTTCAGCACTGATGTGCAGTTGGCCGCATTATAGAGAGTTGACAGTGGAGTTCTATTCCACACTGAAGTACACATACAAGAAGTTTTCAGAGCCTAATGCGGTTTCATTTTCTCTTGGCAGAAATATATTTGAGATGAGTGTGCCGGATTTTGCAGTAAAAGTAGGTTTTTATACAGAGGAGGAGGTACGTCAGCCATCTTTTGCTAGTATGTTACGAGGTAGGTATACTAAGGCACAGATTAGGAGTTTCTGGGAGACGATAGGAGAGGGTGAATATGATGATAAGGATCCTTCAGAGTTGCAGATTCGTGATCCTATTTTGAGGTATATACATAGGATCCTTGTATGCACTATCATCAGCCGCCACAGTGGTGTCGATAAGTGCAATATGATTGATTTGTTTTGCATGTACTGCATGATCGAGGGTCGTGAGGCCAACATAGCTACTATGTTATTATCATTGATGACTAGGACACATCGAGCAGGAAAGGATGTGCAGCTACCTTGTGGTCCATATATTGGGAGATTGGCAGAGCAGTTAGATGTTTTTGATAGGTGGCCACGGAATCATTTGACGGAGGATCCTAAGACAGAGAAGTATAAACTGGCAGATTTGAGGATGACGCGTATTTGTACACATGGGGACCCGCCTAGATGGGCTGATTTTGGTGCTTTACCGGCGATTAGACAGAGGGTCAGACCGGTAATTGTTGAGAGGCCGACACGTCAGAGTGCTCGAGCTCGTACAGAGCCTGTTACTTTGGAGTATATTGTGCAGAGATTGGACATGCAGCTATTCACCGCCATGATGATGCAGTTCGTCTTCAGAACGACGCTATCCGTTATTTGCTAAAGTGTTAGGGACATAAAATTCCTGATTGGTTTGCCCCACCAGCTGAGGATGATTTAGGAGAGCAGGATGAGAAGGAGGATGCTGGAGCTGGAGACGAGGACTGAGAGAAGCACCAGCAGCTGCCCATTACTGGTTGTACTTTTTGGTTATTTTGTTTTCATTAACATTTGGTCTGTACTAAGCTAAATACTTTATGACATTTGTACGGGAACCATATGAGTGGCTAGGTGGTTGATATTATGATATTATATATTATGCTTTGATCTGTTTGTTGAGTGTTGTTAGAATTGGGTGAGTTATTTGCTGCTTTTGTCCGCGAACGAAATGCTACACGGACGATTGGAAGGCTTTTGGAACATGGAAGGCTTTTGGAACATGATTATTGGAGGAGTTTACGCGTATTCTATCAGGGGAGTCTATTCCAATTTTGTGTTATTTTTCTTATTTTAGTCATATTATTTTTTATTTTTTAGTTGTCTCGTGTTCGTTAAGTGCGTCTTAGTTTTTATTTTCTCCCATTGAGGATAATGTGAAATTCAAGTGTGGGGGGAAGTTAGTAGAAGTTTTGATTTTGTAGTTGAGTCATATAAAAAAAATTTAAAAATTCAAAATTGTTCTTGAAAAACATTCTAATCAGGCAGAAAGCAGTTTTTTAGTACGTACCAGTTGTCTCTTGATTCTTTGGGCAGTAGATCCTTAGTCATGGTCTGATTTGTGGAAAGTAGTATGAACCGTTTTCAGCAGGTGTTTTGAAGAAAAATGCCTAGAATTGCCTGACTAAGTTTAACAAGCTTTCGGTAATAAATGCATGCACACATCGGTAACCCATTTCCCTACTTTGTGAGATCTTGAGCCTACTAGATGATAGATTGATAAATATATATATTTTCATTTGTTGAGTGTAGGCCAAATGTTTCTTTGTTGCGGAACTTGTGTGATTTAATACACGCCGAGGTTGTAGACTAGATATGCACATAGACGATAAAGGCAATTTAGGATTCCTTTTTTCGTTTAATAACCGTGTATTTGTTTACGTGATTAACCTGATTACCCACAATATTACCCCTAGTAGCCATGTTGAGCCTTTTACCTATTCGTTTGTTAAACCCAAATCAGTTTCTTAAACCGACCTTTTGTGTCACCCGTGTTACTTGACAATCTAAGTGTAGTTATTATGATGTTTAGTATTTATACGTTATAAAAAAAGAGAAAAAAAAAGTCAGTCAATTCATGCACCCGATACATAAAAGTAGGCGACTGAAAAAAAAAAAGAGAGAGAGAACAAAGTATAAAAGAAAAAAATGTTAATATTATGTAATACGGGTCGAAAATAACCCGCAGTTTTAGTTATTGTGTTTAGTATGAATAAAAGATTGTCATGGGTCGGTACTTGTCTTCGTTTTAGCCACTTGCTAGCCAAATATTTCCTACCTTTACCGTAAGCCCAAAACCCGTAAGTCCTTTAGATATTTGCATTGTTTACTGTTAAGGTATGATTGTTATACAAGCCTATGATAACAGAGTTACATGTTTGGTTTGGAATGATTCATACTAGGGCATTACACGCTAGTCAAGATACTAAACTGAGTAGAGTGAAAAATTGTGAGGGGTGTGTTGCATGAACATAAAAACTGGAAGCATGTTAGGTTTAGTTGGGTTAATTCTGTTTTTTTAGATTGAAATCATTTAGGCTTGCTGAATTAACACATCTAATGCTTTTCTGTAAATGCGGTATGACTTTGGACCTTAGCTAAAGTATGATGGGTGACTGGGGTGCTTGTCTGTGATAATGCCTTGAGCAGAGTGTACATAACTTTTTCAGGGACGAAAAAGAGTCAAGTGTGGGGAGTTTGATGTGTTGTAAAACACATGCATTTTTCCTTAGCATTTTAATAGTTTTTCAAGTCATTTATTTATTATTTTAGGGAGTTTACAAGGTTTTGAGTATTTGGTAATCTTATAGGTTGTATATATTTTTAGTCTTTTTAGTTATTATTTATGCAATTTTTGTTGATTTTAGATGTTCGGCGAAAAAGGACGTGGATTGAAGAAATAATATAAGGAACCGAACATCCGGGCTCAAGAGTTGAAGATAAAAGAAGTTTATTTTGAGGAGCTATGAAGAATTGGGCCAAGAATGATCATTAGTTGAAGAATTAAGTTAAATGGACCAATAAAAATGAAGCCGAAATGAAGGAAATAAGCGAAGCCCAAAGCTAATAGGCCCATGTTGGAGATTTTAGGCGCCGAGCACCATGAGGAGAAGGGCAGAACTACTCATGGTGCATGAGGGGGCTGTCTGACGAAAATATTGGTATTTTTATTAAGTTTTCATATTTTTGAAGAGAGAACTCAAAACAAAAACCCTAGATCGTGAGAGGCAAGCTAAGGGCCGATTTTGAGAGCTTCAAAGGAGGATTTTGAGAATTTTGAAGAGATCTATTCATTCCGGTTGATACTCGTACGATTAAGAACAAGTCTGGAAACGAAAATCATGAATATGTGCGGCTAAACATCTTGTGGTTTCTCTCGGTGAACGATTTTGGTATTTTATCAATTGTTTTATGTTTGATACTCATTATTTGGATTAGATTTTGTGAACACCTTAAATTTCTTTGCGTCTGATTGTATGTTTGACTGATCTAGACAGTTTGGTTAATTAATATTATTGCATTTTGTTATCGTATCTTGGTTTTCTTGCACTAGGATTAATTTAACTTTGCAATTAATGTTATGATAGCTGAATTGGGTCGAACAACTTAAAAAAAAGTCATGTTGATGTGATTTCCTACATAGGGTATTAACATAATTCATTTGATAATTACCGAATCAGAAACCCAGAGTGACCGTTTTTCCATATTATTGTCTTTTATAAAACTCTATTATCACTTCGTTTTGCAGCACTGCAGCACTTTTACATTCAACTTCATAAAATTACTTTAGTTAATCTTAAGTTAATTAGCAATCAGTAAATTAGCACTTTCCACAAACTCCCTGAGGTTCGACAACCCTACTTCCTATACTGCAGTCAGTTGTAGCTAAGGAGTAGTTTTTATTTAGTTTTTGATTAGCACTTCGACATGCGATCAACGGTCGTTACTAGAAATAAGATAATCTTAGTTATTGTATAAAGTCTAATCAATGCGGTAGTTTTTTTTTTCAATGATAAATTAACATAATTCTTAATATTGTATGTGTACATAATTTGAACCCTGTACCTTTTAGATAACGAGGATAAAGCTTACCACGGTAATTATGTATAACTTGTGTCTAAATTATTGTGTAAGTTCCATGCATAATAGTTACAACTGCATGCAACAGTTGCTAATGTATAATATGTGTGGTGTATTATGTAAAATAGTTAAGGATAAAATGGCTTTGTTGTGATTATACCATCGTCATTCAACAAATCCGATTAATCGTGTTGTTATTTTGTTTTGGTAGATGAAAGTTATTTGACAAATGGGTACCTTGATATGGTGGTAGATTGGATTCCTAGAATGGAAGGAATCCGTCTAGGGGATCTACCTCGTAATATCTTAGCCACAAAACATGATGATCCACGTCTATATTATTGTTTGGGAGCAGCAAAGATGGCTGATAATGTCTCACATATGATCATACACACTTTTTATGAATTAGAGGCTACTCTCATCGATGAGCTTCGATCCATTTTTCCTCATATCTACTCGGTTGGGCCTCTGCAGTTAAATCTAAATCCAATTACGCAAGCAGAAACCAACATTAACTATAGTTTATGGAAGGAAGAATCCGAGTGTATCAAGTGGCTTGAGTCGAAAGAACCTAACTCTGTGTTGTATGTTAGTTTTGGAAGTGAGACAATAACTTCTTCACAAGAGTTGCTTGAATTTGGTTGGGGACTTGCTAATAGCAACTATTATTTTCTATGGATCAGCCGAATATATTCGGTTTTCCCCGACGAACTCGAGAAAGCGATTAAGAGGAAAGGCTTTATTGCAAGCTGGTGTTCACAAGAAGAGGTTCTAAACCACGAATCGGTTGGTGGGTTCTTGACACATTACGGGTGGGGTTCAGTGATTGAGAGCTTGTCGACCGGGGTTCCAATGATATGCCGTAGCTTGTAAGGGAGTTAATGGGGGGGGGGGGAGTTGAGGGTGACAAGATGAGAAACAAGGCTTTGGAGTGGAAGAAAATGGTAAAATTGGCAACACTTCCTAATGGATCATCATCTCTTGATATCAAAAAACTTGTTGATGAAGTTACCCTCATGTCAAAAAACTAAATTTTCTTTCTTCTTCATATTGAAACGATATCAACACGTGTTCAGTATTGCCCAAAATTAATAAAGGCAGTGGTTTTGGGTTCGCTAAAAAGGTACCACATCAACGCTAAGTCAACGCTAAGACATAAGGTACTCGTTTTAATCCTATTAAATTTATGTAAACTTTCGTGTAATATTATATAAGTGTAATAGGTTATAATCCCATGTATTACACGGGTTAATAAATGAAATGTTATTTATTTAGAAGTAAAATAGTTATGTTAAAAACTCGTACGAATTGCATGGTAGAATAAACCCATGCATTATATTAATAGAATAAAAAATAATATAGTTTGTTAACATATACACTCGTCAAAACATGTATTTAAAAAACTATCTTTTTTATATTTAACATATTATATTTATACATTCTTAGGCTGTCCGTTGTGACCCGCAAGCGACCACCGGCGCGAGCAAGTTTTCAGTCTGGTGCTCACCTCCAGCCTCAACAGCCCTGGCGCGAGCACACATGAAGATCCCCCACGCGAGCACACGCGATGGTGCTCGCGTGTGTTAACGGGACAAATTGAGCACAGGTCGCGCCGGTGCACACCCCTAGCCATAACGGGGTCAAGTGAGCACAGGCGATGAGGTTATTAAATTTTAATAACCTACACTATTTAAAATTGATCGTTAGCACCCCAAACTAAAAAAATCATCATATATAACCTGTACTATTAACCTTTTGGATTCTGGCACCCAATTGGGTTAAGTCACTAACCCAGTTAGTGTTTTGGCTGACGTGGCACCCCCCAATCTAACTGGGTTAGTGACTTAACCCAAATTGGGTATCAGAATCCAATAGGTTAATAATACAGGTTATATATGACCATTTTTTTAGTTTGGGGTGCCAACGGCCAATTTTGAATAGTTTAGGTTATTAAAATCTAATTTCCCTTTATTATATATAAAATATGTTGTCATCTAACTGTTAACTACAAAATAAAACATTATGTACATGCTACTAATACAACACTACATAATGCGCATTTGTTGCCCTCTGTGTGGCGGAGGACGTCTTTTGGATATACGTCAAACCAGCGCCAGGTGATGACGTAGCAGTCTGGTGTTGAAGTGTGAAAATCCGGCGGAGAATGTCCTTTTGGATTTTACATCAAACTAGCGCCAGGTGATGACATGGCATTCTAGTGTTGAAGTGTGAAAATCCGGCAGATAACGTCCTTTTGTATTTTTCATCAAACCAGCTCCAGGTGATGACGTGTCAGTTTGGTGTTGAATGAGTTAATGCGCAGCCAGACTTGTCTTAAATATGGGAATGATTGGAAGTTAATGCGCATGAATTTGAAAAGTTGTCCTGAATTTGGGGGAAGTCAAGGAGTCTTGTTGAGGAAGCTGAGGCGGTTGAAGGACATGTCAGTTGACAGAGAGCATGTATGTCATAATGGCAGTCATGTCCGCATGTGATGGTGTCCTTTTTCGTCATGTGTCAGGCGCGTAGCCGTCCACGCGCGCGAGTGGGACAGGCATCTTGCAGATTGCTGACACGTGGCGAGTGGAGGACGAGCTGTGTCAGGCACGTGGATAGTTACGCACCTGATTACATCTGTCGTAAAGCCGGATGAGGACACGTGTCGAATGCACACCTTGTGTGTCAGGAGCGTGGGAAACCATGCGCGGTGTGTGGCTAGTGGGACACGTGGCGCCATCTTGAGCGTCAAGATGAATCATCGTCTGTTCATGGCTTCCAAGTGTGACCCATCGCATTAAATGCGATGGGTATAAATACCTATCTTGCCCTCTTTCTCATTACTTTTTGAAAATTTTTCAAAAAATTTCTCTCCACTTCTTCTTCCAATCTTCAAGTTTTCCGGCTGATTCTCATATTTTCCGGCGTATATTCATATTTTCCGGCGGTGCGCTTGAAGATTCCGGCCATCTGAAAAAGTTTTTTTCCCAGATTTTCCACATAATCTTCTTGTTTCCTTGTTTTTAAAATCTATCTCCTACACAATGTCTGAAGTTTCTGTGAACGATTCTCAGTCGTCTGAAAAGACGTCAAAGCAAGTGATTGTGCAGGGGAAGATAAAGGAGTGAAAGCTGATGCTGAACACTCTGGTGAAGTGGAAAAAAGCCAACTTTGAGGAGTTTTGCCGAGGTCTTGAGATCTTACCGGAGTGGGAGCCGGAGCTTCCTGGGCCGAATCAGACAGTGTTGACTCCCACTTTTGGCAAAATTGCCTTATACGAAGCCTACTTTCTTAAGTATGTGTTTCATCTTCTAGCTACCCGGTTCCAAATAGATGCCCTTGTGGCATATGGTGCGGTTGTTACCCAGCTCAGCGCCTTCGGGATGCTGAGGCTTGTGCATTTCGTGGCGTGTTGCCGCGCGCTCGACATTGAGCCGACTGTTGATCGGTTCAATGTGTTTTATTTCATGGCCAGGGATGAGACTTGGTTTACTTTCAAGCCGCGGCCCAAGGTGACTCCGCTGGCTTCTGTTACTCCCAAATCCCATCGTGATTGGAAGGAAAAATTCTTTTTTGTTAAGAAGGGATTTATTCCAGTGGCGATGCCCTGGAAAATTTTAACTGAGCGAGAGCGGGTGAAGGACAGGAGGTGATGGCGGGTTACAGGGAGGAGCACTAGTTTATTGATTTGACCACCCACGCGTCTCCTCTTGAGTTGGCGGGCTGTAAAGAGTCCCTGTTTGTTTTCTTGGGGATAAGCCGCATTAGCCTGCGACCTGCTCGGAAGCCATATATCGAAGAAGAAGGTAACCTCTTTTATTTTAGCGCATGTCATAAAACTTGTAAAGTTTGTATACTTATTTTCCCGCTATTGTTGTTTCAGGTGTGTCAAAGTTGGATGCCTTCTTAGCCCGCGGGAAGGCTAAGTTTAAATGGAGGGTTGTGCCCAGGGCAGATCCTTGCTAGTTGACGAGATGGCTTATAGATTTTATTATCCGAAGTTGGATGAGCCGCCCGCGCACTTTTATGTGACAAGTGAGTATCCTAACCCTGATCCCATTACTTCTGTGGCGCCGGGTGAAATCCCGCCCGTCCACTTATCTGATTCAGAGTCCACCGGCTCTTCTGGGCGGTTTCCGCATCCTTCGCAACCGATCAGAGGTCGCGGGCACTGGAAGACTATTCCGCGGACCCATAGTTATGCCTCTAGAAAGAAAGTGGCTTTTTTTCTGACTTTGAATCTTCGAGTGCAGGGAGTGAAGTGGTGAAGGGTGCAAATAAGAGAAAAGATGGGCCACCTTCCGAAGATGAAGGCTCTGATGATAAACTGGTGCACCGCAAGCGGAGGCACCAGAATACATCTTCGCGGAGCGAGGGGGCTCCAGGTCTAATGAGCCTAGTGGTAAGGGGACTGAGGGGTCTGGTACAACCAAGAGTTCTGATCGGTTGGATACCTTCCCCCAGTTTTCCGTTGATATTACCGCCCCCGACGCGCGTGCCAATTCTTCAAAAAGCTGTGAAGAAAACTCTTTGTAAGCCGCGCTTTCTCTTTTGAACTTTTCACTTGTTTAGGTTCTCCTTTTAATTCTCCTGTTCTTCTCGCAGTTGAGGCGCCCAAGTTGATTCCTGCCTTCACTCCGCCAACTCCGACTGAGGACGAGATTACCGAGGCGGAGGGTAAGAAGGAGGTGGAACGTTTATGGAAGGAGAAGCAGGAGGTTGAAGCCAAGGAGATGGCCGATGAAGCCTTGAAAAAGGCTGAGAACGAGAAGGGAGGGGCGAAGCCTGTCCGTCTGGAAGCTGAGAAAGTCCACGCGGAACGTGTCCATCTTGAGAAGGAGAGGTTGGAGAGAGAGGCGGAGGAGCCCAAGAAAAAGGCCGATGATGCCGCCGAGGGAAGTCAGATTTTTGAGACCATCCCAGCGGGAGGCGCTGGGGTGGTAAGGGGTAACTGATCTAACGGGGAGCTTCATGCCTGGTCCAAAGGGTAAGGGGACGTCCGGGTCCACATCATTGAAGAGCCCCTCCAAGGGGTTGGAGAACACTGGGGAGGGGGCTGCCTTGCGCTGGGCCAAGAGCGACGTTATATGGCACCCTCGCTGGAACCTTAGGGAGAATAGCCTTTTTGCCAACTCCTTGTTGGTGGAGGAATTTGTGCCGGAGGTGGTCCCTCCCTATCAATGGGATTATCAAGACAGCTTGAGCCGTTCCTCTCTGATTTCTGACTTGTGCATCAATCAGGCTTCGCAGCCGGCGGCCATTGACTCGCTGAGGAGGCGTGATGCTGCAATTCAGCGCAACATTACGGAGTTTAATGCTGCGAAGGCCGCCCAAGCGAAGAGGGAGGCCAACTTAAAGTCAGAAATTGAAAGGTACCGCCACCGTGCCTATGAAGCCGAAGACAAGGTAACGATGCTGGAGCAAGATCAGGCTGCGGCACAAAAGCGGTGGACCGAGTCATGCAGCCGCACCAATGAGGATACAATGAAGTTGAAGGATCGTATTAAGGTGCTGAAGAGCGAGAATTTCCAACTTCTTGTGGCTGCTGACAAGCAATTGAAGGTCCTCGCGGAGAGAACCACTAGGTACGCGGAGGTGCGTTCGGAGCTCCAATTGAAAGACAAGGAGCTCGTGGTCGCGACCTCTCGTGTGTTGGAGTTGGAGGAGGAGAAAGCCTACATTTTGAAGGTCAATGAAGACCTAAAGGAGGAGCGAGCCTCAATGGAAGAGGCTCATGATGCTGCACTGGAGGAGGCTGAAAATGCCAAGGTCCTCCTTGATCAAATTGCCGCGGCGCAGGAGAAGGCACATGATTCCATTCACTGGTTAATTGTAACGAACCAGTGTGGCGCAACGGATTATCATTAACAGATTTAATTGTAATGATTACATTAAACTGAATTCCAATACGAATGAAATACATAAAATGTAACCAAGATATGCTCTTCTTATCCAGGATCTTCTAGTCGTCAACTTTCTCGTAATAATCCTGTATACATACCTGATCACATGCTTAAAGTACGTTAGTATTTTCATACTAGTGAGACATGCCAAGATTTAGACTTACTGATGTAATAACTTAATAACACAATTTCTATTATAACCGATCATTCATATACTATATATCAGCCTATGGTACCACTTTGTCAATGGTAGATAAATGGTTCTTAACTCCTTTAAGAATTAAGATAGTTGCTGAGATGAAATACCAAGTGGATCCACTCTAACACGTTTCTATTGTGAATGATCTTAATTGGTTGGTATTCTATTAAAATAATTCTATAACCTAAAACTATATAAAATAACTTGATAATGGCTGGACAAGCATGTAATCACCTCAAAAGCTTTATAAATAAAAAGGGGAAGGGTCATGTACTCACCTATATTATATTTTTCTGATTCTGTAATATATTCTTTATTGATATATATTCCAAGATATATTGTACCTAATATATGTTATAAACATTAATATATGTTATATTTTTCTGATTCTGTAATATATTCTTTTTCAGATTCTGTACAATATTCCAAGATATATTGTACCTAATATATGTTAATATTATATTCTTTAGTATTCTCGTATATAAGTTGATTTATAAATACCCGGTTAATATTAACGTCCCACACGTCACACATTTATAATAATAATAATAATAATAATAATAATAATAATAAAGGGGAAATGAAATTAAATAATCCCAACTTTGGGGGTTTGAAGGGAATAATCCCAACTTGAAACTTGGAAGATAACAGTCCCAACTTGTTAATGTTTTTATTTTGTTGGTCCCAAACTAACTGGGGTTAGTTTTTAACAGACCCAGTTAGTTTTCTAGCTAAAAATGTAATTTTTTAAAAGATCAAGGACCATTTCTGCCATCAATAAAACTTTTTAAACAAACCCATCTTCCCCTGACCACCCTCGTTCTCTGGCAACCACCTCCGGTGACCACCCTCCTTCCCCGGCGACCACTTCCGGCGAGCTCTTCTTCTCCGGAGACCACTTCCGGCGGGCTCTTCTCCTCCGGTGACCACCCTCCTTCTTCGGCGACCACTTCCGGCAAGTTCTTCTCCGGTGACCAAACGACACCCATAACCTACCACCTTCACTCCTCCGGTCTCGACCACCTCTCCGACAAACCATAAACCCACACCAACACCCTACCACCTTCACTCATCCGGTCCCGACCAACTCTCCGACAAACCATAAACCCATACCCGACAACCCTCTGTTCCGATAACCACCATCAATAGTCGAACACCCACTTCCTCTGTCAATACATTTCCGATCACCACTCCAACTCTGGCGAGTGCAAACAACCCACAACCTATTCACAGTACCGATATCCCATACCCTGTTCAGTTATCAGACCCAAACCCGATCCAGTCACCATCCCTATTAATATCAACGAGAGTTAAGACCCGATTAACCCGACACCACACTAACTCGGTTCTTATAAACAGCCCAGGTTCGAACCCGTCAACACTCGAACCGTTCAACACCCGAAGACAAAGACGAGAGGTTACGTTAATACTTTGGGTGGTCGCCGGAGAAGGAGGGTGGTCGGGGGAAGAGAGGCTTGTTTAAAAAGTTTGATTAATGGCAGAAATGGTCCTTGATCTTTTAAAAATTTCATTTTTAGCTAGAAAACTAACTGGGTGTGTTAAAAACTAACCCCGGTTAGTTTGGGACAACCAAAATAAAAACATTGACAAGTTAGGACTATAATCTTCCAAGTTTCAAGTTAGGATTATCCCTTCCAACCCCTGAAAGTTGGGATTATTTAATTCCATTTCCCCTAATAATAATAATAATAATAATAATAATGATGATAATAATAATAATAATAATAATAATAATAATAATAATAATAATAATAATAATAATAATAATAAGGGATGAGCATTTTGTACCGAATACCGACCGATACCGATCCCGAACTGATCCCGTACCGAACCAAGGGTGTTCGGTATCCTTATCGGTATTCACATTTAGATGTTTTCGGTTTCGGTATTTTCGGTATCGGTACGAGATCGGTATGGTATCGGTATTTTAAGGTAAAATACCGATACATACCGGTACCGTACCGATACCGTACCGTACCGTATGTTTTCGGTATCAGTATCGGTATTGGGTTTTTGGGATTTTCGGGATCGGTATCGATTGGTACTGATACCGTCCCGAGCTCATCCCTAATAATAATAATAATAATAATAGTAATAATAATAATAGTAATAATAATAATAGTAATAGTAATATTAATAATAATAATAATAATAATAATAATAATAATAATATAACTTAACAGTAAATATAACCTTCTCGTCTTCCTCGGGTGTTGAACGGGTTCGGGTGTTGACGGTTTTGAACCCGGGATGGATATGTGGACCGGGTTAACCGGATTTGATATCTAATCGTCATGAAAAGGAATGGTGATCGGTTCGGGTGGAGGTGAAAGTGTCGTAGAGGGATGATAAGGACCGGTTAATAGAGATGAAAGGTTATCGGTTGATGGTATTGTTTAGTCACCGGAGGTTTATCCGGCGTAGGTGGTTGATCGGAGAAGATGACTGGTCCGGTACAGCTAACCGGGAAGGTGATTGTGGGACCTTGGTTATCGATAATATAGGTCGCGGGTGACCGGTTCAGTGATAGAGAAGGAGAGAGCTTACAAGTCAGTTGGTTTTGTGTCGTTGGTGGCTCGCCAGAGACAGAGACCCGGCCGAAGAAGGTGACCGGAGCCGGGGAAGGCAACCGGTGATGGTGCAGGTTCTCATGTGCAGTGAATGTGTGTGTAAAATATTATCATTGGTTCATGAATGAAATCATGAGATGATGATGAGGATGCTTGGACATTGGACAGATGTGATGCGCCTAAGGAATAAGCAAGGAGAAGGGAATGTGTACGTGTAGGTGGTTGCATGACTTTGCAGCAGTCCTCCATGTGGTGCTCCTTAAAAGTTTTGACTTCATAGAAACTTGAATACTTTTCTTTCTTTAATTGCCAATGATGCCATGGCAACATGGTTGAGGTGGCAGGGTTTAACACCATAGATGGGTTCTTGTCTGGGTGAGGTTAAGGGTTCGACTCCCACTGAAGCATGCCCGGTTAAGACAATGCATGAGGTGGGATGTCACGGATGAGTTCTTAGCCGGCCAAAAAAAAACTTTTCTTTCTTTAATTATTATTATTATCTATATATATACTAATTTTTATCCCGGGAGTATCCCGGGTTGAAATATTTAATATAACATAATAAAATATATTATTATTATTATTATAATTATTTTAAACAAATCTCTGTCATAACTTATCATATTCAAATATAAAAAAAAAACGAATCTCTGCGCCGGGGTATAAATCTAGTGCCATTACAAATAAATTGGGAAGTTTGTAATCGATCATTCTAAAAAGAACTAACATGAAATAAGAAAAAAAAAAGTTAATTATTGAAATATTGAACGCATTAGTCTAAGGGTTATGTGATGTGTTAACAAATTCATGGGTATATGATCGGGTATGTAGTTCGGGTATTTGGGTATGTTGTTTCGGGTAATCGGGTATCACCTCATCCCAGACCCGACCCAAACCCACAATTTTTTTAAGCTAATCCCAAACCCGACACAATACCTGTCGGGTTACAAAAAATAGTCATTTTTTTCCCGATTTTTATATAGCACTATGGTACTCGTTGGAAAGATAATAAAACGCTCGTTAATTTGGTGTAATTTTTTTCCTTTAAAAAATCCCGTATATAAAAGATATTAACGTTTAAAAGTTGTGGGAGGAAACATGAGAGATAAAATAATAAAGGTTTAATATTTAGATTTAGTAGATTAGGTATTTAATAGATTAGGTTAAATATTATAATAGATTAGGTTAAATCATATTTATTTCTTTTTTTTAATTGGTTTAGAGTTGCCACATCACATCCTATGTGGCATCTCTCAAAGGAGAGATTGCATAAGAGTATGACATGTAGAATTAATCCCTTTGTGATATATATATATATATATATATATATATATATATATATATAGGAAAAAGATCAATTAGGAACCAAGGTACTAGTTAGGAACTTAAGAACCAATCTGAGCCATTCATCTTTTAATCTTGATCTAAGGGTAGGATGGTAATTGAACAATTATGTTTTATATTTTAATTTAAAAAAAAAAGTTATAAAATCCCCCATCTCTTTCTCTCCACCATTCTCACACCACTCTTCTCTCCTATACTTTCTCTCTCTAAAAAAACCCCAATTCCAAACCATAACCACCGTGAACCACCATCCTTATCTCTATTATAAACCTTAAGGTAAAATTCAAATTCACCCTCAAAATTTTAATCCTTATCCCACAAATTAAAACCCTATTAGCACTCAATCTCCTTCAATCGACAATACCACCAAAATCAACCGATCTTTTGTTTAATCTTACACATAACCTCTTTAGATTCACTTCATCATTCCTCATTAAATTAAAGGTACGTTATTGATGACATGTTTTGATTTAATTTTAATATTTTTATGTTTTAATTGAATATTTGATGTTATATGTTTTTTTTGAAAGAAAAATTTCATTCACCAAGGGTGATTAAACGGAACACGCATCTGTACGAGATGAAGAGGGCGGCAGCGCCGCCGTGGCTCCGTCGTGCGCCGCTGTACACGGTGGTCTGGAATCCACCGGTTCCTTCCTTCTCTGGTAATATAATTAAACATAATATACGCTGATGTATATATGTTGAATTTGATGGTACTATAGAATGTTTTTGTATCACTAATTGGACTTTACACTGATGTATAATTGTTGAAATATGAATATACACTGACGTATATTTGTTGAATATTATGGTACAGTACAATGTTTTTGTAGTACTAATTGGACTATACACTGATGTATAATTGTTGGAATATGAATATACACTGACGTATAGTTGTTTAATGTTATCGTACAGTAAAATGTCTTTTGTAGCAATGATTGGACTATACACCGATGTATAATTGTTTGAATATGACGATACTAAACACTATTCTATAGCATCAATTTTATTGGGGTCTGATGTATATTGTATGTATACACTGATGTATATGCTAAACAACCTTTTTTTTTTTTTTTCAGGTTACTCTTGATAAGACCAACCTATCAGTTTCGTGTGAGTGCATGGAATATGAATATACACTGAAGTATAGTTGTTTAATGTTATCGTACAGTATAATGTTTTTGTAGTAATGATTGGACTATACACTGATGTATAATTGTTGGAATATGAATATACACTGACGTATAGTTGTTTAATGTTATCGTACAGTATAATGTTTTTGTAGCAATGATTGGACTATACACTGATGTATAATTGTTGGAATATGAATATACACTGACGTATAGTTGTTTAATGTTATCGTACAGTATAATTTTTTTGTAGCAATGATGTACACAAGAAATGCACAAATGATATTAGTTGTGGTTTTTGTCAGTTACAATATATACTAAATAACATATTAATACTCACATACCAAAAGACAATATTACCCCTTGATTTAATTAAAAAGTTAATTAATGTTTAACATATTTACCATCATGCCATTGAAGATGGATGGATGAGATTGGTTCCTAAAGTTCCTAACTAAGGGTTGGTTCTCAATTGAACCCTACCCTATATATATATATATATAGGCTATATATCCATAGGAAACCATGTTGAGTTGGAGAAACCATTGAAACCCATCCAATGGTCACCATCTTTCCACATCTACATTTTTAACTTTTTGCAAAAGGGTATGATGGTAACTTTTCACCATCTCATTGTTTGTGTAACACCCCAACCGATGGCGGAATCATCGAGGTGTCACGTAGTGACGATTGTTCAAAAGCTCATGGTACTAAAATGTAAATATTTGATTATTGAATATTGTTTTACAACATGTGATAATGAATACATAACAAAATTGAGATAGTTGATTTATTTAGTCTAAGTCCAAAGTCCTATATGAAGCGTCAAGTAGCTTATCCTGAAACATGCATGAAAATAAATTTGGTCAACATATGATGTTGGTGAGTACTACTTAGCTTTGTACATATAGTATAAGTTTGAAAAGTAGTACAATTCATGTGTCTAGCATCACCAAGGCATTATGTAAACACGCAAGTAACCAAACAAGACAAAGATCAAATGTAAAGTTGATAAGTTGAAATTGATAATGAGCGCCCTAACACGTGTCAAGTCTAAAAGAGCACCATAACATAAGTTATGTCTAAATGAGCACCGTAACATAAGTTACGTCTATATGTAAAGAGCACCATAACATAAGTTATGTCTAGATGTATGATTTTGTATGTAAGCTACGTTCATGTTCAAACATAAGCACAAAGATAATCAAGACACGTATATGAATTGTAAATGAATAAAAATGTACGTGTAAATGAATTTGCAAGTTTTGTATACTTGTGCATGAATCACCCCAAAAGTGTGAAAACGAAAAAGGGGATAAGTAATACTCACTTTAGCAAGGTGGTAAGTCTTGTGGAATTGAATAAGTGTAATCCAACGTTGCCAAGTATCACCCTAAGTATAAGGTAACAAATAAGTCTAAGTCTATCTAGTCTATAAGTATTTTCTAGGATTTCGAATTGGGGATAAGTATTCGTTTGATCAATAAATTAATCGTTTAATAAATAAGAGAAATTTGATAAATAAATGAATAAAAGTCTTTTTGTAAATTTTAAATCAAAGATGGTCACAATATAAAGTTTTAAGTGTGAAAATAATTTTTATAAAATTATTTTCTTAAAAATAGAATATTTAATCTATTTATTTCAAATTGTCAAAATATAACTTTAATATTTAAAAATATTAAAATTAAAGAAATTTTATATTAAAAATTGTATTTCTGTTTTAAATGGATAGAAATAATTTATATAAAATTTTGGTGCAAAAATATTGTAAAATGAATTTATTATGATTTATTTATGATTAAAACTAACAAAAATTTATTAAAAATATTAAATAAATGATTTTTCTGAAATAAAAATTATTTCAGAAATGTTTATTGATTTATAAACTTAGAATAATTTTTGTAGAATTTTACAAAGTCGTTTTGATATCTATATAAAATTTTATAGTTTTAAATGAATAAACTTGTAATATTTATATTATATATTAAATAAATGATTTTTGAAAATTTAAAAATTGTATAATGAACTTTGTCATCAGATTAACGTAAAATAATTTTTATTGAATTTATAAAGCACTTTTAGTATTTTAAAACTAATTTAAAAGATTAATATGTTAAATATATAAATAACAAGGGATAAAAAAAATGTTGTTGTTTGTGAGGATCGAACCCGGGTTCAGACCCGGTTCAATCTTTATCCAACCTGACTCCCACCACTGGGCTATGCCCTTGTTTGTGTTTAAAACAGAAAAGTAATAATTTAAAAGCCTAAATCTGCAAGGGTGTTCTTCCCCAATTCATAGAAATCGTGCCCTAGCTTTTCAATAAAACGATTTAACGATCAATAGCCCCTGTAATGTTGGGGCTATTGTTTGTATATAGCCGATTAACAAATCCCACAAGGAAAAACGAACTTACAAATGCGAAATCGATGATTATGGGCGGTCAAACAAAAAGTCCAACCAAGCTCGATTGCACGGATTATGGTTAAAACAAGAAGAACTTTAGAGTGGGAGGTGATTTTCGGTGTGTTTAGGTTGTAGGGAATGATTCAATTTATAGGGAAGTGCTTGGGTTGAACGATTTTGGAATGGTTGACTCGTTAAATGCTTATGACACGATAATTAGCCTCGAATTGGAAAGTGTAAACGTTAATCGTTGCTGTAATTGATGCGTAGTGGTCAAAGGCATCAATACCATTCCATAACAGGATCAATACCGCGTTTGGATGGTTGTGGATGAGGCTCGATCAGTGCAGTTGACTTTTTCTGGTCAACTGTTCGATTTCAAGTATGCTATATGATTATTTTGTGTGGGCTTAGAAACAGAAAGATGTGTAGATCAGTTGGTTACGTGGTGTTGTGTTAGTGTTGTGACCCGGATTGGAGCTGGGTTCGAGTCCCGGCTCGTATTCCTCTTTTTTTTTTTTTTTTTTTTTTTTGTTTAACAGCTAAGAGGGGTGAGGAGGAGAGAGGCAGGTGGGCCGGACTAGAGTGATGGGCCGATTCAGCTGGGCTCGTGATGTTGGGCTATGAATTAATAAAGGGTTTTAGTAAAAATGGTTTGGATTTGGGCTTGATAATGGGTTTCAAGTGAGTGTGTTTATATATATATATATATATATATAATCTGAAATTTTATTATTATTATTATTAATATTATTATTATTATTATATAAAAATAAAATAAAAAGTGACGGATGTCACAGTTTGACCCCTTTTTTAAACACATATCAGACACACATTACTACACACACTATCCTCTCTCTCACTCACACTCCTCTCTCTCTCTCTCTCTCTCAGACAATAATTACTCTCAGTCTCTCTCACTCACACTCCTCTCTCTCTCTCTGTTTTTCTCTCATCTAATCTCACACACACTCCAGATCTAGAACCGATGATGCGGCGATGGTGGTTCGACGATGACCAAAGAAGAAAGACGACGACGGTGAGTGTTGGTGGTTTTTCGCAGATCTTTTTTTTTTTTTTGGTTTTTGGAGGTGATTGTTGGTTCGAAAGGGGTGGTTTTCGGACAGATCTGAATCAAGTATGGTTTCGGACAGATCTGAGAACGTTACCTTTCATATTCCCTTCCCCTGTTTCTACTACTCTGTTTTGGTTTAAAGAGGATTGATTCATACATAATGAAAATCTTTAAACCACAATTGATAAGTAAATTATTTAATCCACAATCTTAAATAATAACTTTTCAGTTTTTTCATTATGTATGAACGCGATTTGGTTTTTGGAGGTTATTGTTATTTTTATTTTTGTTCAAGAACTAGAAGTGAAAATTTCAACCCATATGCTTATAAACAGGCTGATTCAGGGTTTTGTTAATCTTTATGATCTTTGTTTCTACTACTCTGTTTTAGGCGTAATATATTTATTATTATTTTTTTATTATTTTGTTGCTTTCTAATGTTAATGTGGATTTAGTCAAGAGAAGTGGTCAACAACTAAAGGGAAGTGGTCAAAGAGATGATAAGAAGGTCAACAAAAAATGTGCTTCTCAAAGTTCACGTACACTACCTTATATGATGGAAGTGGTCAAAGAAATCAAGAAAGTATGCAAGTTTTGAAGTGGTTATTTAGTTTTTAAATTTTATGTTTGGTTAAACTTTGAATATTGATTTATATTTTTTTAGGACTGATTGATATAGAAAGGATTTTTTTATCCAACATTTGCATTTTTTTAATTAGAAACGTATTGCAGAATTTGATTGTGTTTATATGTCAAAAAAAAAAAAAAAATCATACAAATGTAAATAGGTTGTAAATATGTATGTAACATGTTACAAGATTTTTTTTCTGTTTTGAGTTTGAATTTAAAACATGTTACATAAGCACCATTAACTATGATACATATGTAAATATGTAAAATGCTCTTTTTACAATGTAACATGTTTTAAAATGTAACAATGTACATACATACAAATGACACATATAACATGTTACAACGTAACACATAATTTTTTACAGAAAATCTGACGTATTCTTACCTATTAAAAGGTTTAAACATTGAAAAAATGTAAAAGCAAGGAAAAAGAGAGGAGAGAGAGTTAGGAGAGAGAAGAGAGATGAGAGAGAGTCAGGAGAGAAAAGAGAGATGAGAGAGATTTAGGAGAGAGATGGACAAAATACCTATATTACCCTTATCCTTTAAAAAATAAAAAGGATATGTACTTTAGTGAAATAAAATAATCAGAATTAATCTCAACCATAGATGATTGTTGATCAATGGCCACAATTGAGTTTCTTGAGTTTCTCCAACTCAAGGGAGTTTCTAAATTATCCAAAGTTATATATATATATATATATATATATATATATATATGGTAGGGTTAGGATACAAAGGATGTGTTTTGTAAGAAGGGTGAGAAATAAAATTGGCCATTGGATCATCTAGATGGATGGGTGAGATTAAAGGGGTGTCATTTTTGTAAATATTGTTATAATTTATATTTAATAACTTAATGATGTGGGGTATAACGGTAAAATGCACACCTATTTTAAATGAGCCATCAAAGCAATAGTCAAACCATCTCCAAAATTCACGCGAGTTTCCACATTTTCACCATTTCTTTGTTCATCATCTCATCCTTTTTTCTTGTCAGTGATGACTATCCATATATCTATTATTTATCAATTAATCTCTTATGTATTATTAATATTCATATTCTATATTATAGAACCTTCAAACCATTGAGATTATCTCTTCAATAATTGAATAACACACACAAACTTATCGGAGTGTTTTTTAAGGAAGAGGATGAAGACGTCGGACGATGATGAAGACACTGAATTAAAGGTTTAAAAGTTCGTATTTTTAGAGGAAAGTCTGATTGTTCTTGGCTGTGTGTTTTACAGAAGTCGTGGTTGTGTGTTTTATGTTTAAAAGTGCGTATTTTTAGGGGAAAGTCTTATTGTTCTTGGCTGTGTGTTTTACATAAGTCGTGTATGTGTGTTTTGTGTTTAAAGGTTAGTGTATAGAACATTTGGATGTGTATTTTATAATTAAAAGTTTGTATTTTTAGTGGAAATATCAGATTGTTCTTGTTTATCAGATTGTGTTTTATGTTCATATTAACCCAACATTGTGTTTTGTACTAATATGGTGTTGCATGTTTGGTTTAATCGAACTGGTATTTTTTTCTGTAAAACCGGTGTTTGTTAAAAACACATAGGTGGGGTTGTAAAACACAATTTTGATGGTGTAAGATTATTGTAAAGTAAAACACAATGTATAATTATCAATCAAGCTAAAACACAAATGGAAGAACTTATACATACATCTAGCGATTTTATTCCATAACTAAAAAAAATTCAGATTCGTTTGTTTAAAAAAAAATTGACCGAAAATTTGAATTTAATATCCCTATAATTACTCCTAAATTAAAAGAGATTTAAATGTAATAAGATAATTATTTATGTAAATTTACTTATTTATCCTTCACCTTGGTGCCACGTGTCAATATGAGATTCCTTCTTACCCTTCTCACAATATAAGGTTTTTGTATGGGAACCCTTATCTATATATATATATATATATATATATATATATATATATATATAGCAAGGTGTAATCCTACATGTCATTTATTTAGCCATTCTCTCATTTGAGAGATGCCATGTAGGATCCCATGTGGACCAATAAAAAAAGAAAAGGGATTGAGACATTTTAGGAAAAAAGAATTCAAAACAAATTTAGATTTATTTCTCTCATGTTTCATTCCATAATTTTTAAACGTTAATATCTTTTATATACGAGATTTTTTAAAGAAAAAAATTACACCAAATTAACGAGCGTTTTATTATCTATCCAACGAGTACCATAGTGCTATATAAAAAACGGAGAAAAAACCGACTATTTTTTGTGAGGTTTCGTTCATACAAGAAAAAAAACACAAAGTATTCAGGTTATTTATTAAGCATGTTTTTTCTTTTAAACCAGGTTCTTATCTACCATGTTGAAATTTAGCCCAAACGCTATGCTATCATTGGAATTTTATTCTTCTAAAGATGGATAGGTATACTTCATCAAGAGAAATTATGAGAAAAAATCACGCAACACTGCAACACATGGTGTCACCTTATAGGAATGTTATTTTTTATTTTATTTAATTGCAAGAGTAATAATTATTACTATTAGTATTAGTATTATTAGAATGGTTATATTTTTCAACCCGGGATGCTCCCGGTGTAACACCCCAACCGATGGCGGAAACATCGAGGTGTCACGTAGTGACGATTGTTCAATAGCTCATGGACTAAAGTGTAAATTTGAATACATTGATTAAATAATTTATTACATTGAAATGAAATACAACGATTCTAACTGCCAACTAAATTGTAATTACAATGAATCAAAATCTAAATATAAATCCGAAAGCTTAAAGGATGCATCTCAAAACAACCTAAAACATGTACGAAAACGTTTTGGTCAATACAAAATGTATTGGTGAGCATACCCTGTTTGAATAAATGTAGTAGGAAAAGTGTTTAGCAATTCATGTGCGGTACCATTTGCAATTATGTAATAAGTAATATCCGTTCAAAATCAACCCTATGTAAAGAAAAGCATATATATATAGTATGCGCTAGTAGTAATGTAATACATAGCAATGACAAGGACTCTCAACAGAGTCACAAGGGTATATACCATAGTACTATTCATTGAAATGCCAGGCCCTCAAAGGTTAATGATTTTGACAAGTCATAGACACACAAATTAACATAAAGCAAACACACATGAGAATTGCATTTAGTAAGAATAAGATTTAGTCATAGTGTACATGAACAGCCCCAAAAGAGTAAAACATGAAAAAGGGGAAAGATATACTCATAGTTTGCGAAAGCGATCCAAATCCAACTTAAGCGTTCGTGAGTTAAGTAATGGGAATTCCGAGGAATTCAACCTATAACGTAATAGAATACTAATAAGGGAAAAATCTAAGAGTCTAAGGTAACTAAGGTCTAAGGCATTAGGGTTTGCTAAGTCGATTTGGGGAATTAGAGTTTATGATAAGTCGAATTAATGTAAAAGTTGTATATCACAAATAATATATGAATGATTGTAAATGTGGTTTAGGTAATATTATTATTACCTATTGAATATTTAGATAAAAATATGTTTGAATAAATAAGACAAAATAATTTAGTTAGTTACTTTAACTAAATTAAATAAATACAATAATCATCAATGTATAAATAAATAAATAATTATGTGTTACATGGTGATCCAACAAATGATCATAAAGACTTTCAATCATATGAATATTTTCTACTTTATAGGAAAAGTATTTATAAAATAGACGTCTAAATAAGATAAATAAATAAATGTTTAATTATGTCTATTTAAACGTAAATAAGACTAATAATACCAGACATGATCCAAAAATGTTATTTTTATAGAAAATAGATGCTTTCTGATGTAAACACATTAAAATAATTTTCCCATAATTTATATAAACTTATTTATATTTAAAACTGATTTAATGAAATTAAATCATATTTAAATGATTAAAAAAAGGAAAATTAACAAAAATAAATGTTTTCTGACCCAAATATTTTTATTTCAGTTGATTATGATGAGAAATAATTACTCAAAAAGTTTGAGATGAAAATCATTAAAAATGAATTTTTAATCAATTAAATATGATTAAAACAAATAAATTCAATAAAAATATGAAAATATGACATTTTCCAGAAACTTAATGTATGATAATTTTCTTTAGGGTGTAAAGATGCTACACCTAAATTTTTATAGTTTTCGGGCAAAAATGAATTTATTATAATTATAATAAGTTTATATGTCTTAATATTGATTATCATATATATATAAACAAACAAATGAATAAATAAAAAAAATCTGAAAAAGGAAGGGGACACCTGGGCTCGAACCCGGGTTCCCTTGGAACATCTAGTACTCACCAACCACTACACCAAAGATTATATTTGATACTTAATTTGGAACATATATGTACTTATATAATATAACAAGTGTCATCTTCTTCCCCATTTCATACCTAGAACCCTAACCCTAACCTCAAGATTAATAACCCGATTAAGACACAAATACTAATCTGTGATATAGGGCTTTTATAGATGGTCGATTAAAGAATGAAATGGCATAAAAAACAATGACTTACAACTCGTGGTGTCATCGAAAAATAAAGGAACAGAACCCGGACAAAAATTCCGTTTTCAGACTTGTTTTGTACTTGAATTTCCTGATCTTAAAGTGTGTTTGTGATGTGTAAAGGCTGGGGAACGACATGAGAAGACCAATTTATAGTGATACACATAAAACACACGGTTTGATTTCTAATAAAACTTCCGGCGGTTACCCCATAACTAAACCCGATTAATGCATAATAATAACGCGTTTAATGACACATTAATGGCCGAAAACTCGTTAATAATGATGGGGAACGAATGGCGATCGAAAGACAGCAGTTACACGCGTTAAATGAATCGTTTTAATGCCCACCGGAGCTTCGCCGGAGTTACTTCGGTCGCCGGAACTGAGTCGCCGGAAACACGTGGTCAGGAGGGAGGGACAATCAGATTTAAAAGTTTTGGTGTTTGGCAAAAATGGCCCCTCTGTTAGTTTGGTTAACTTATAACATCAATTGGTTAAGTTTTCTTCACAAAAAGTTAACTTGGTTAACTAACTTAACTTAAAAGTTTTTAAAACTTTATAAAAGTTGATTTTTTTTATAGAGCCTTTTACGAATACGGTTCACATATGTATTTGATTAAAACTCATACCCGATCCATAATAACTATAAACGATAAAATTTTAATTCGCTCTAAAATTAAATTAAAAACGGCGAAACTTACACGGACTGAAATGGAAATATTTGAAGGACTAATATCGTCAATTAGATGAAAGTCTAAGGTGACAGATGTCACAGTCTCCCCTACTTTAGAAAATTTCGTCTCGAAATTTCTTTCAAGTGGAGGTTTCTATGAAACAAAGGCGTGGTAAAAGTCGAGTAGGTTAACAATATATATATATATCAGTTATGATTTGACCAAATTTTAAATAGTTGTCTAATAACCAAAGTAGAAGTGTCAAAACCTTTGACAGTTGTCTTGAGATCAAGAAATTGAGAGTTTAAATGTGAAGGGTTTTGGGAATGTGTAACGGGTGAGGGACTGAGGTACTAATGAAGCAGTCTCCCCTACTTTAGAATGGTTTTTGCCCAAAATTTACTAAGAACACGCAACAAAATTTCGGCTAATAGAGAATGTAAGAGTACACAAGGTTAAGGTGTTCTATAGAGATGGTCAACAGGAAAGGCTCCAACAAAACTAATTGAAGCTTATGTAAAATGTTCTTATTGAAGATGCTAGTTACTAGTCAACGATCTAATGAAGAGGTAGTAATGGGTAGGTTCTTGGTCAAACTCCTAGTTCGCTCCCGCAGTATCGTTTATGCTTATATATAGGGTGTACCGCAGCTGACCCACCACACTCTCGATACTTTGGACTCGTACTGATTGTCTACCAATATCCTAAATAGAATTACACACCACCTTCATGTACCTGTAAACCCATGATTGCGTTCCGGACTGTAATCATCGATTTACCTTACACTAAGGTGTTATGCTTTTCCATAACCTTAACAAGAAATAAATGCGTGCAACCAATATGTAATAGCCACTGTAATGAAATGATGTTCAATCATGACATGGTTAGAGGTCCTTCCCTTTCGGGTTTTCCCTTTAACCGTAATGAGAATAACATGTAAGTATAAGACATGGTTAGAGGTTCTTCCCTTTCGGGTTCACCCTTAACCGGTAGTTTCTGTTTACATCGTTGGCTTTAAACACTCATATTGATAGACTCTGAGATTTACACCGTTCCCCTCGGATTAAAGAAATACTCTAATCCGAGTCGTACGTGGGCACTGGCTTAGATCTCATACGAGTTATCAACTAGTATGTTTATTGGCCACGATGAAAAACAAATATAAAGTATGTATTACAGGGTTTTGCTCAAAACAGGAAAGAAAATGTGCATACCAAATATGCGTTCAAGTAAGTATATAAGTATAGCATAAAATTTCGACTGAAAGAATCGTATAACATAAATCGAATAAATCGCACAATTGCACAAAATGAAAATAAACGAGTTGAACTCTTGCAAATAAGCAGTGTGAAAATAATCACAAATAACGTGTTAGAAATACTATGAATAAAATGGTGGAAGAATAAAATAATGAAATTTACGATAAGTGAGAGTATTCAGAACAAACGTATAGCCTACTGACATAAAGGTTTAAATTTAGTTAGTTTTACATATATACACTACATGATAAAAGACAATTAGTAACATTCTGATAAGGATATGTCCAATATTTTGTTAGACCAAAAATTTTGCGACTGAAAGAGTGTGAGTGTAATAAGATAAATTTTCGTTTATCAAAAAACGTAGTTTGCTCAAACTTTGTGATATAGTTGAAAGAATAGTAATAATGCATGAGAATAACTTTTTAGAAATCGATGTGTGTTTTAGATTCAAAACCGGTTCATTTGAAAAATCTTTGTAAATACACATTTTCATGTGTCTACGAGGAGTCGAGTTTGAAAAATGTTTGGATACGTTATACGAAAACAAAAGGTTTAAATTTGACCTTTAAAATATGCAATACAAGTTTGTAAGATGCAAAATGAAACCATTCCATGAAGTATGTGTTAATCTGATGTGTTTTAAAATACCAAGATTTAAAATGACGTGAATGATAAAATTAACGTATGTAATAGATTACCAATATTTAAGAAAGTTCATAATCAACGAAATGTAGAAATAGATCCTTGAGATGTGGATTTCACTCCTAACTCAAAGATGTATTTCAAAATTGAAAACGATTGTGGAATGAAACCAATCACTAAGTTAAGGATATCACTCCCAACTTAGTGGTTAAGTTTCTTTTTGAAGGAAACACTCTTTGAGGTGTGGATGTCACTCCTATCTCAAAGACATATTCCTAAGATAAATAACATATAGAGGAGTGAAACTAATCACCAAGGTATGGATGTCACTCCTAACTTGGCGCTATCGTTTCGTTTGTGAAATACGAGTGTATTCTTTTCTAAGCAAAATACCGAAAGAATAACGAGAAATAATCAAAACGAAAATATCTTGAAAGAAAATATAAGAAACGGGAGAAATATACATGAGAGGACTCGTGAAAGTAAACTTAGTTATAGTCTAGGCAAAAAGGCATTCTAATAACCTAATTCCCTATAACCATGGCTCTGATACCAATCTGTAACACCCCAACCGATGGCGGAAATATCGAGGTGTCACGTAGTGACGATTGTTCAATAGCTCATGGACTAAAGTGTAAATTTGAATACATTGATTAAATAATTTATTACATTGAAATGAAATACAACGATTCTAACTGCCAACTAAATTGTAATTACAATGAATCAAAATCTAAATATAAATCCGAAAGCTTAAAGGATGCATCTCAAAACAACCTGAAACATGTACAAAAACGTTTTGGTCAATACAAAATGTATTGGTGAGCATACCCTGTTTGAATAAATGTAGTAGGAAAAGTGTTTAGCAATTCATGTGCGGTACCATTTGCAAGTATGTAATAAGTAATATCCGTTCAAAATCAACCCTATGTAAAGAAAAGCAGATATATATAGTATGCGCTAGTAGTAATGTAATACATAGCAATGACAAGGACTCTCAACAGAGTCACAAGGGTATATGCCATAGTACTATTCATTGAAATGCCAGGCCCTCAAAGGTTAATGATTTTGACAAGTCATAGGCACACAAATTAACATAAAGCAAACACACATGAGAATTGCATTTAGTAAGAATAAGATTTAGTCATAGTGTACATGAACAGCCCCAAAAGAGTAAAACATGAAAAAGGGGAAAGATATACTCACAGTTTGCGAAAGCGATCCAAATCCAACTTAAGCGTTCGTGAGTTAAGTAATGGGAATTCCGAGGAATTCAACCTATAACGTAATAGAATACTAATAAGGGAAAAATCTAAGAGTCTAAGGTAACTAAGGTCTAAGGCATTAGGGTTTGCTAAGTCGATTTGGGGAATTAGAGTTTATGATAAGTCGAATTAATGTAAAAGTTGTATATCACAAATAATATATGAAAGATTGTAAATGTGGTTTAGGTAATATTATTATTACCTATTGAATATTTAGATAAAAATATGTTTGAATAAATAAGACAAAATAATTTAGTTAGTTACTTTAACTAAATTAAATAAATACAATAATCATCAATGTATAAATAAATAAATAATTATGTGTTACATGGTGATCCAACAAATGATCATAAAGACTTTCAATCATATGAATATTTTCTACTTTATAGGAAAAGTATTTATAAAATAGACGTCTAAATAAGATAAATAAATAAATGTTTAATTATGTCTATTTAAACGTAAATAAGACTAATAATACCAGACATGATCCAAAAATGTTATTTTTATAGAAAATAGATGCCTTCTGATGTAAACACATTAAAATAATTTTCCCATAATTTATATAAACTTATTTATATTTAAAACTGATTTAATGAAATTAAATCATATTTAAATGATTAAAAATAGGAAAATTAACAAAAATAAATGTTTTCTGACCCAAATATTTTTATTTCAGTTGATTATGATGAGAAATAATTACTCAAAAAGTTTGAGATGAAAATCATTAAAAATGAATTTTTAATCAATTAAATATGATTAAAACAAATAAATTCAATAAAAATATGAAAATATGACATTTTCCAGAAACTTAAAGTATGATAATTTTCTTTAGGGTGTAAAGATGCTACACCTAAATTTTTATAGTTTTCGGGGCAAAAATGAATTTATTATAATTATAATAAGTTTATATGTTTTAATATTGATTATCATATATATATAGAAACAAACAAATGAATAAATAAAAAAAATCTAAAAAAGGAAGGGGACACCTGGGCTCGAACCCGGGTTCCCTTGGAACATCTAGTACTCACCAACCACTACACCAAAGATTATATTTGATACTTAATTTGGAACATATATGTACTTATATAATATAACAAGTGTCATCTTCTTCCCCATTTCATACCTAGAACCCTAACCCTAACCTCAAGATTAATAACCCGATTAAGACACAAATACTAATCTGTGATATAGGGCTTTTATAGATGGTCGATTAAAGAATGAAATGGCATAAAAAACAATGACTTACAACTCGTGGTGTCATCGAAAAATAAAGGAACAGAACTTGGACAAAAATTCTGATTTCAGACTTGTTTTGGACTTGAATTTCCTGATCTTAAAGTGTGTTTGTGATGTGTAAAGGCTGGGGAACGACCAAAGAAGACCAATTTATAGTGATACACATAAAACACACGGTTTGATTTCTAATAAAACTTCCGGCGGTTACCCCATAACTAAACCCGATTAATGCATAATAATAACGCGTTTAATGACACATTAATGGCCGAAAACTCGTTAATAATGATGGGGAACGAATGGCGATCGAAAGACAGCAGTTACACGCGTTAAATGAATCGTTTTAATGCCCACCGGAGCTTCGCCGGAGTTACTCCGGTCGCCGGAACTGAGTCGCCGGAAACACGTGGTCAGGAGGGAGGGACAATCAGATTTAAAAGTTTTGGTGTTTGGCAAAAATGGCCCCTCTGTTAGTTTGGTTAACTTATAACATCAATTGGTTAAGTTTTCTTCACAAAAAGTTAACTTGGTTAACTAACTTAACTTAAAAGTTTTTAAAACTTTATAAAACTTGATTTTTTTATAGAGCCTTTTACGAATACGGTTCACATATGTATTTGATTAAAACTCATACCTGATCCATAATAACTATAAACGATAAAATTTTAATTCGCTCTAAAATTAAATTAAAAACGACAAAACTTACAGGGACTGAAATGGAAATATTTGAAGGACTAATATCGTCAATTAGATGAAAGTCTAAGGTGGCGGATGTCACACCCGGGATAAAAGCTAGTTATCTATAATCTATATCTATAATCTATAATACATTAGAAAGGATGAGTGATGGCCAACATGGTCATTTTCATTTCCGTACAATTTAAGAAGCAACATGTACAACATATTTAAGCAAGAAATTTAAGGGTATTATAGGAATCATTGGGACAATTAAGACACTTGTCAGGTTAAAAGTGTAATTTTAAATTGAATTTTTAGTTCAAAACTAAAATCTTATCCCCTTTCTGCCGTTCCCCCCTTCACCGCTTTTCAGTTCATAGAGAGTTGGAAACTGAATCGTTTGTGCTCCCCTTCCGCCCTTCACCTTATGTGCTTTTCAGCTTCACCTTCTTTTAAGAACTTCACAATGGATATATGTTCATTCCACCGAGATTAATAGTATGTTTAGATTAGATATTTGTCATTAGGGGTTTCTCAGAGGAAGTCATGACATAGCGCCGCCGTTGCGCGTGAACCACACAGTTTCCACAACCGAAGTATGACGCATCTAACGGTGGTGGCGGAGGCTCTACCGGTAAAATATATCATTTCTGAACCAGTATTGTTATGGCCCAATTTTCAATTTTAATTCCGATTGAGGTTTTTAATAAGGATCATGTGACAGCAAGGAGTTCAACTGAAGCTTTCAATGTGATGAATGAGACTGAAGAGGGATTTTCTGCTTTGCACTTTGCGGCGAGCATTCTTTGTAAGCTTTGAATCTTTACTCACAATGCTTTCCAATAATAATACAATAACATGTATTTAAACCTTTATCTCTTTATGCACAAGCTGTCATTGTTATTTTACCAACATATGGGACAAAAGTTTGAAAATTTCAGTGATTTCTTTGAATTATATGCGATAATATTATCTAATATTGTAGGTTGGGCAACCGGTTGTGTATGGGTTGACAGCAAAGGGTGACTATGGAGTTAAAACAATGATCGAGATGTTGAAGGATGAACTTACAACAACAACAACAACCAAGCCCAGTAAATCCCACAAATAGCCAAGCTATTGGTAGGGTCTGGGGAGGGTGCGATGTAGGCAGGCCTTACCTCTATCACTAGGGAATAGAGAGGCTGCTTCCAGAGAGACCCTCTGCTCGAGACATACAACGGAAAAAGGAGACTATATGTACACACACAACTTCTCATAACATCATAGACATTAAACACAGTGCATAGACAACTATACCTCCATATACAACTTATAAACAAACCTACAATGAAGACAAAACATATGTAAAAGCCGCATAATTCATATTTACGAGCCGTATAACGTAAAAGCAAAAGTAAGATCCTACCATACTCCTAGAAAGCATTTTCCCATGTCCTAATAGTCCCTCACTTTAATCTTATGTCTCCATAAACCTCTATCATGGGCCATGTCCTCAGAGAGGTGTAACTCACGTAAATCATGTCTAACCCGCTCCCCCCAGGTCAATTTTGGCCGGCCTCTACTCCTCCTGCCTTCCATAGTGAGACCTTCTACCACTCTAATTGGCTCAGCTGACTCTCTCCTCTTCACATGCCCAAACCATCTCTACCTCCCCTCTCTCATCTTATCCGAGATACTAGCTACCCCCAATCTATCTCTGAAAATCTCATTTCTTATCCTGTCTAACCGTGTGTGCCCGCACATCCACCTCAACATCCTCATCTCCGCTACCTCCATCTTCCGTGCTTGCATTTTCTTAACTGCCCAACAGTCAGAACCATATAACATAGCCGGTCTAATTGCTACTCTATATGTAACACCCCAACCGATGGTGGAAACATCGGGATGTCACGTATTGATGATTGTTCAGTAGCTCATGGTAATTAATAAGTTTCAATATATGATTTAAATAAATTACATACAATTGTTCTAAGAATTTGTACATCAAGATAAAAAAAAATACTAGCTACGCATCTTCAAGCATTAGCTCAAATCTTCGAGCAAGCTATAACCTGAAACATGTTAAGTATGAAAATATTTTGGGTCAACAAAAGTTGGTGAGAATTACATAGGTTTTGATAATTGAATAAAACTTGTACAATTCAAGTGTCATGGCAAGTCTAGTCCATATGTGAAAACATACTATCAGGTAAATCGAGTGCATAATCAACCCTTGTGACTAGAATATTGTGGTCCATCCCATACGCTCATGGTTCACTCAATTATGTTATGAATTCGATAACAATCACCCACGCTACCTATGTAGGAGGTACACGTATCCGGGTGGGATTGTCAGTCCAATAGATCTATCATTGTATACCGTCGGCTGATCAATGTTAATGATTATGCTAGAATATTGTGCTTAACCTAGTCATGTTTAAGACATAATGTAACATAGAATAACACATAAACACTTTATGATTGAATTGTAGATAGAATGTTGTAACATGTTTCACCCCAAAAATAGTGAAATAGAAAAGGGGCTATGTAAAACTCACCTGAAATTCACCGTGTAGGTACTAGCAAAACAAAAGTCTAAACTTGAATTAATTGAGCGTCTTGTATCCTATTACAAATAAATGATGACTTAAAGTCTAGTGCAAATAAGCGTGTTTCGTTTCTTGGTTGTAAAGATAGTTGATTCAACCACCTAGACTCGTATTGTAAACAATACGTGTCTTAATGTGTATAACTTAACGAACCGATAGTAACTTGGTTTGGTTTTTCGAAAATATATGCGTATGTATAGTTATTGGAAATAAATACGTTATTGAAGTTATTGATAAAGACACAGTTTGTATAACGAAATAATATTTACGTAGCTTGACTCAAATGTTAATTCGTCTCGTATCTTGGATAGTATATATATGTACTTATTAATAAATATAAATATTTCTATTTATGACGACGTAAGATTTAAAAGTTAGAATTTATTTGTAAGACATAATCTCGTCTACACATAATTATAAACTTGGAATGCCGATTCGTTTCTTATATTTTATAAAATTTGGGCAGAGTTTCCTCTGTTTTTGTAGTAAGCCGACAAAACGAGTCGTCTATTTTATCTCAAAACGTCAAATGTACAAATACACTACACATAGTTTAAGTACCAAAAGCAATAATAAGCAAGTAAATGTACATTTTGACGTGTGTCATATATATATATATATATATATCCCAAGATTTGATAGTCGATAATCTAGCTTGTATAAGTGTAGGTTAGTTATTGTTTAATAGTCCGAAGACAATTTAGTAAAGTGATTAGTATTAAACTTGAAGGATAATGTAAATAGTATGAATATACGTATAAGTATTTATAGACTTCGCCTAATCGAGAGGCCGGTTATTATTACATACCAAATCGCCCATTTTCAAAACACACGACATAAACTAAACCTTTAAAGTATATAAACGAAATGTTTCGCTAATATTATGTTTGTTTGAATTTATATATAACAATATGTGTTCATACATATATAGTTGGACATTCGATTCTACTTGCGAAGATAAATATATTATAAGTTAGAAATCTTCGTTCAAGTTATTAATAAGAACTTTTTGTCACAAGACGGTCGGTTCGTTACAGATTTAAAAAAAATATATATATATATATATGCATATAAACAATAAAACACAAAGTAATTAAACCGAAGACACGGGTGTGCGTTATACCTCCACGGGTCACGTATCCGCCTCGCAGCTCGTGCTGACAGATCTGCTATGAGCAGACCTGAATAGGGACTGTAGTTGACCAGGTTTGACTACGGTTGACTGGACCTGATTTGCGTCTGACCAACCCGAACCCGAATGAGCTGTAATCTGAAACATTGCCCAAACAAACTTGACCTTTGTTGTAACCAAACCCAAACCGGAACAAACCCGCCACCGGTCACAACCACCACCGTCCTCCATTACTGCTGTGTCAACCGAACCAAACATCACCTCGCCGTTGCTACACCCTCCGACCCGAAACCACAAACCCTAACGTAATAAAACCATCCGATTGTTGTTACTGTAGCCAAACCTGAACCAGGTGACCAGAAGCCCTGCCCAATACGGGCTTAATTCTTTACGCCGCCACCACCAAGCAAGGTGGTGGCTGGCCGCTGCTTACAGGGAGAAGGAGTGAGCGGGACCCAGATGAGAGAGGGAGTTTATAATTATTGTTGGGTGACGATTGGTTGGAGCTCAGGGACTGGGAAAGGGAGTTGGAATGGTGCTGCTCCCATGGTTGCTACCGCTACTGGTGGTCGGGAACACAGACAAGGGCCGGGGCAGAGATGGCGTGGGTATATGGAGCATGAGCAGGGGATTGAGGAGAAGAGGATGATGGGAGAAGAGTTAGAGGGTGAATGAGGAGATAAGTGATGGTAGCTAGGGTTTTGGATGTTTGAATGAGGAAGATGAAGATAAGGTGTTTATATAGTTAGGGTAATTGGTCTAGGTTAAGTGGAAGATTATTTCGTATACGAACCAGTTACCGACTCGGGTCTCGTTTAAATTACATAACTTGTTTAACCGCTAAAGTAGATATTTTGTTAAATTTATTTATATAAACCGACTTAAAACGAGTGGTTGGACTATATATTTGTTATAATATATTTTTAGTCACGTTTAGAAATTTACAAGGATACAGGTCAGTTTACCAGTGTGTTATTATTTACAAACGCGTTATTTGGCGAATTTAGATAATTAAATTTATTAATGAATAAGTATGTATTTCTTAGTTAATGAGATATTATTGTTAACGAATTAACGCATCGTCTTATGAATAAAATATTATTATTATATTATTCGAGAAACACTGGGCGTTACACTATAAAACTTCCCCTTTAGTTTAGTTGGAAACCTTCTGTTGTCACACCCTCAAATTTCCACTGCGGGGTTTATACCGCGAGGCGCATGACATACCAGGATCCCATAGCCATAAGTCATATGAACGAACTCTAAATACCCAAACCATTTAGTTCAAACCAAGTTTAGTTAAGCTGCGGAAGCGTAAACCAAATTTAAACCTTTTAAAAACCATGCGCAAAACAACGCGCCCAAATTAAAACCATATTAAAGAAATATAAAAGCATAATATGTAATTTAGGTGTATGCCCAAGACCCCAAATGTAGTGAAGTGTGCAGTGCTTTCTAATCCTGGCACCGGAAGCTAACTACCTGCAAAAGCATGTAAATCGTGGGTCAACAAACAATGTTGGTGAGTCCACTAAGTAAAGTAAATGAGTATGTCACTGCGCTGGTTTCCAAAACCACGTAAACAAGTAATTGAGTTGGTTCCACGAACCGTGTAAACACTAGTTCATCGCATGTCAAGGGTAGCTAACCCATTCATGATAACTAACACCGATATACCGAACTGTGGATGTACGTGTAGTCACAAATGTGAGCTGCATGCCTTACATCATTGCCTATCAACAATGATAAAATCTGTTAAGTTATAATTCACTTCCCACTCCCCGAGCCGGTGTGAGGTTTGTAAGACCTAATAGCGCTATCAACTAATAACCCGCTTGCCATATCCCGGCAACTCATTCGGTATGTGAAGGATTTACAGATGATAGAGTTGGTTTAGTTCATCAAGGACACAGTTTGCGAACTAGCAAAACCCGACTCACACAAGGAGTCAAAAACCGACCCATACAAGGATCCATAGCATCCCAACCCGGGATGTGTAAGTAGTCCCAAACCGGACTAGAAAATAGTAGTCCCAAATCGGACTAGAAAATAGTAGTCCCAAACCGGACTAGAAAAGTTAAGTAAGTTGTCTCAACCCGAGACGCATGCTTTTGAGAAAAGAGTAGTGAAACTCACATTAGGTTGCACGTGAATAATCCAAATTCCTCAAACAGAAATGAGCTACCGACTCCCTTGCAAAGCTAGAGTCCTTAAAACCTCGAGATAGCACCCGAATCAACTTGAACTAGTGAGAAATTGATGAAGATTGAGATTGAAAGGTGGGTGTGGGGTGGTTCCTAGTCCACGGCGCCTATAGAGGCTATTAGGGTTTGTGTATTTTTTTATAAATAATACACTAGGGTTAAGATCATGGGCCAAGGTTTCGGGTTCTAAGAGTTATTATCTGTTAATTGAGCCCGTTAGTAATATCTAACTCCCGAGACTAATCCCGACAATAATAATCATACTAACTCGTATAAAACTATCGTTTTATCATTTCATAGCATGGTTATCATAGGTGCACATATCTCATAAAGTTTACGTAACTAATACGCAGTAGTTCACATAAGCATGTAATTCACATACACGTGTTATTCACATTCATCATCACTCAATTGCTCATATAATCATGCATGCTTGACAAATCGCCAACGTTCGGGATACATGACTCGTGTGTGTGTCAAGACAAAGACTTTCCTAATTATAACGTACGTTAATACCATCTAACATATGTTATTGTTCCATAACACATTCAAATGCCCTATTAACTAACCCTAGTTAAGTGTTTAGCCACATACGAACATGCAAGTTAACTAGAGTTCAGTTAAAGTAGGAACCTGAAAATGCGGGGTGTCACATCTGTCGCATAAAACCCCCGTAGCTGCTCTCCACCTACACCATCCAACCTGGATGCGATGGGCTACGTCACTATATATCTCTCCATCCCTTTGAACAAACGATCCTAAATACTTAAACTTAGTTACCTGTGGAACCACATGTCCCTCAATGGCAATCTGGGTGTCCTCATCATTGCCCACGCCACCGAGGTCACAGTACAAGTACTCCGTCCTAGATCGACTAATCCTGAAACCTTTACTTTCTAGGGCTACTCGCCACTCCTCTAGCCTCGCATTCAAGCCTTGTTTACTCTCTGAGACTAACACAACATCGTCTGCAAAAAGCAAGCACCATGGGACCGACTCCTGGATTGATTTTGATAACTCGTCTAGGACAACAGCAAACAGGAAAGGGCTCAAGGCAGACCCTTGATGGAGTCCTAGTTCTACAGGGAAAGATTCAGTATCTCCTACAGGTGCTTGAACGCTAGTTCTTGTCCTAACATACATATCCCTAATTAGGTCTATATACTTTCCAGAAACCCCTCTACTCTCTAGACTATCCCAGACTAGTGTACGTGAAACACTGTCATATGCCTTTTCAAGATCAATGAACACCATGTGCAGATCTCTCTTCTTCTCTCTATATTTTTCCATCAATCTCCTAAGGATATGTATTGCTTCAGTGGTAGACCGCCCTGGCATGAAACCAAATTAGTTAGCCGTAACTTGAGTTTCTCTCCTAAGTCTAGACTCGATCACCCTCTCCCATAGTTTCATAGTATGTCCTTGCAGTTTAATCCCCCTATAATTCCCACAACATTGGGCGTCTCCTTTGTTCTTATACAAAGGTACTACTACACTAGTCCTCCATTGGTCTGGCATCCTTCCACATTTGAAAATAAGATTGAATAAAGTAGTTAGCAAATGGACTCCTTCTTCTCCCAAGCTCTTCCACGCCTCAATCGGAATGTTATCCGGGCCAACCGCCTTAGCCCTTCCCATCTTACTAAGTGCTACCTTTACCTCCCTATGCGTGATACGCCGATAATAGCAGTTATTCCTTTGAAGCCTTTGAGTAGATGGGTTGTCATTTTGTTGTTGGTGATCCCTCCCGTTGTTAAAGAGATTATGGAAATATGTTTGCCATCGCAACTTTATGGTCATGGTCCTTGACTAAAACGCGACCGTTCTCTCCCTTTACAAACTTCACCACCCCTAAGTCCTGCCTCCTACGCTTCCTAGCTTTTGCAATCTTGAACATATCTTGCTCCCCCTCTTTTGTTTCCAGGCATTCGTACATCTGTTTGAAAGCTGCGTTCCTCGCTTCTGTCACTGCCTTCTTCGCCTCTCTCTTGGCCTGCTTGTATCTCTCCCTGAAAGCTACTCGTTCCTCCTCATCTGTGCACCCCAAAAGATCTCTAAAACACACTTGTTTATCCCTTATTTTAGCGTGAACCTCCTCACTCCACCACCATGACTCCTTATGCCCACCAACTCTCCCTGATGTCAACCCCAAAGTCTCCTTTGCCACATCTGTAATGGTATTTTCCAAGTGCTTCCACATTTCATATGCACCCCCTCCACTCGAGTTTCTGTCATCGAGATGACCTTATCTCTAAAAAGTTCAATCTTGTCATCCTTCAAATTTCCCCATCTAACTCTTGGTCGCAACACGCTTTTCCCCTTGGTCAACCTATGCCTGAAGACTAAATCTGCCACCAATAAACGCTGTTGGGCCACTGCTGCCTCCTCTGGTATGACCTTGTAATCCCTCCACCATCTTCGATCACCAAGCCTCATCAAAAGATAATCAATCTGTGTGTTACGACCACCACTGCTAAAAGTGATCAAATGTGAATCTCGTTTCTTAAAAAAAGGAGTTTAAAATACCTAGGTTTTGGGCCACCGCGAACTCTAGCAGATCCCTACCCTGGTCGTTCCGATCGCCAAAACCAAAGCCACCATGCACTGCCTGAAAACCATCGCTATCCTTTCCTATGTGGCTATTGAAATCGCCTCTTATGAAAATTCTTTCTTCCCTGGGTATGGCCCTCACGACTACATCTAGGCAGTCCTAGAAGTCTCGCTTCTCTTGGTCCCCTAGTCCGACATGTGGCGCATAGGTGCAAATGACTACCATTACTTCCTCTCCTAGTACTAACATCAACACCATAATCCTATCATTGTGTTGTATCACCTCTATTACATTATTATACAATTCTCTAGCCACTAGAAATCCAACCCCATTCTTAGCCCCATCAGGCCCCAAATATAACAACTTATAACCATTGCGCTCATCCCCTTTTTGTCCTTTCCACCTAGTCTCCTGAAGGCACGCAATCTCTACCCTACGCTTTTTAAGTGTATCTATCACCTCCAGCCATCTACTACTTAGTGTACCTACATTCCACGAGGCCACACGCAAACTGTACCCCGAAGACTTACCCTTTCCTGCACCCCTCGTCCTTGGACATGGGGTGACTCAGTTTGTTTTTTCATGATTTACTTCATTTGGTACTAATAGCGTATTAAGTGTCATTAGTGCAAATGTGCATTTTTTTTCAATCGTCAATCCTAAGAATCCTTTGCCTCTGTGTGCAGGTAATTATTTTGTTTACCAAAAGTTTGTTCCTTTAATTGCTAGAGTTTTTTCTTAGTAGTAATATAATATATATATAAAAAATTTTAAGGTGCTTATATTTGAGTTTTTTTTACTTACGTTGGTTCTTGATATTAAATTGCTTTTTGTAGGCTAGGAAAAAAAATTGAAAGTTTACCTAGCAAATAAAGAAGAGCCGATTAAGAAGTCTGCAGATACTGTTGGTAAGGCTAAGCATGTGAAACTATGTTCTAATTGTTGATCAATTACATGTGTGATGGCCATAAGAGACGACAACTTGCGCTTGCTCTTCTCATCTGGTTATATATTCTTCTTTTGATTTGTATCATGCTATCATGTACCTATAATCCTTTTGTGATGCATGTGTTACCATCTATCTTTAGATTATATGAATTGTTGAAAAATGTGAACCCATTTGACACTTTACCCAACAAACCCATCTATTTATGGTTTAACCGTGACAGTGACAACCATATGAATTGCAGAAAAATGAAAATGGGTAGTAATATGTAAATGCAATCATATGGACCAGGTCAAGGAAGGGCAATACAGGGAAAAAAGTGCATAGCTCAATTATATCACATCTCTCTGCTTCATCATCTTCTTCACCAACTCCAGGTTTGCGATCAAAATATTACATGCGTGAGTTACAATGATTTGATTTCTTAATTTTGATTTGTACAAGAAACAATTTTGTTTACATAATTTGATTTGTTGTGTTAGACCCATTGTTTTAGTAATAATATGGTTGCTGAAATCATATTTAGCATAATGATTATTTAATAAATTCAAAAGATGGACCTAATTGTTATAAGGGCCGAGATGGAAGATCTAAAAAAGCTTATCATCACAGCCGACTGTAGCAGAAAGCAGTGACGTTTGGAGGTGAAAAAATGAGGAGGAATTAACGACTAAATTGGCGAGACAAGAATAACCAAATCAGCTGGACTTGAATGTTGCTGCAAACGATTTTAGGTGGAACAACATTGCCACAAAGAACGTTAATATGTCTGTGTGGAGAGCAAAGGATGGTAAAATTCCCACGACAATGGCGTTGATGCAAAGGGGCTTCCGAATACAATCTACAACCTGCTCTTTATATGGTGCAGTGGATGAAGATGAGGACCATGTTTTGGTTTGTTGCCACATTGCAAACTCCGTTTGTCAGCAGCCTTTTGGTTGGCTACAAATCCAAGGAGGCAACAGGCGTGAGTCGGTGACTAATAGGCTGCAACGGGTCAATAACCAGGGCACTTGCAAAGGAAAAAATATGCTTAGACATGTTGTGTTTCTGCTCACTCTATGGAAGATGTGGGATCAGAATGAAAAAATTGTTCAAGATATTGGATGAATAGTTATTTTGTCTGATCTATCACGTGTGATTTTTTTTAATGAGTACAGATCTGAAGATGAGGTGTCTAAGATTGTTCAAGCTTGTAACAAGTATAAGGTCAGACCCCTTGTGTTGATTACTAATTGAACTATGTCTACTTTTAAAGCTACTCGTATGACTACATCTGATACAAGTTTAAATCTTGCAATTTGATTACGTGTTCTTTTATGCAATATTGCAATATTTTATAACTATGTGATCATACATGTTTATATTGTTTAGTTGTTTATGCTTCATGGGATTATAAATCTTATATATTTCATCATTGGAAAAAATTGTGTTATTTTGTAATTTCTCATAAGTTGCTATCGAACATTAAAATGATTTGATTATCTTTAGTGTTTGGCTTCTTCGGATCAGAAATTAGTTAGCTATTTAGTGATTTAACATATGTTGATTATCGATAGTGCCATAAAATTAAATAAGGTCACTAAACTTTTATTTTTGTTGAATTAGGTTTTCTAATTTTATGTTCAGGGTGGTGCTAAGAAGGTCATCATCTCCGCCCCCAGTAAGGATGCTCCCATGTTCGTTGTGGGCGTGAACGAGAAGGAATACACCTCAGACCATCACATTGTTTCAAATCACTACTAGAAAATTGGCCATTTGCTACAAAAGTTTTCCTACGGAAAAAAATGTGTCACAAATTTTGACAAAGTTGCTACACATTTGTGACGACAAAAAACCCTAATTTTCTTTAACAAATTTGCTACACAATAAACACAAATACTTAGGAAATTGCATAGGAAATGACGTAGGAAATGCGTAACAAATTTCCTACACCATATATTCGTATGAAATGCATTGAAAATCGCGTTGTAAATGTGTAGTAAATGATTTCCAGCGAGGTTTTTTCCAACATCAAGATTTTGTTGTAAATGCGTAGCAAATCAAGATTTCGCTAATTTGCTACGCATTTACAAGGAAATCTTGATGTTGGAAAAAACCTTGTCGGAAACCATTTACCGCACATTTACTACGCAATTTTCAACGCATTTTCTACGAATATATGGTGTAGGAAATTTGCGACGCATTTCCTACGCCATTTCCTATGCAATTTCCTAAGTATTTGTCTCTATTGTGTAACAAACTTGTTAAAAAAAATAGAGTTTTTTTGTCGTCACAAATGCGTAGCAACTTTGTCAAAAATTGTGACGCATTTTTTTCCGTAAGAAAACTTTTGTAGCAAGTTGCCAATTTTCTAGTAGTGAATGCCAGCTGTACCACCAACTGCCTTGCTCCTCTCGCCAAGTTTTTTGTTCATTAACAATCATCAAGTCAGTGTTTTTTTTTAACTTTAAGTATGACTCATTTAAACCGTGTGTGTGCAGGTTATAAATGACAGGTTCGGTATTGTTGAGGGTCTTATGACCACTGTGCACTCCATCACTTGTATGTTTTCTGTTTCTTTGTTTTATTTCTAAGGGATTGAGAGCCATTTCAAGTTAACTTGAAAGCATAGAAGCCGCTTAAATCGCTTTATGACATACAGTTGGATTGTTTATAAGTTTTTACATTAGTAATTTCAAGAGAAAAAAAAACGACAAAAAAACATTTGCGGGTCGGTACACCCTCTTTGAGTTGCACTTTACACCAACTTCAATGCATTACCCAACCTCCTGGACCCGCTCATTCCGTCACCAATACTTGTGTATATTGTATTTGTTTTTTGACATGTTGCAGATCTATTTTTCAGCTACACAGAAGACTGTTGATGGACCATCACCCAAGGACTGGAGAGGTGGAAGGGCTGCTTCATTCAACATTTACAGATTGAACTTCAATACCTGCACGAGTATGCAGGAATCAGTACCAGTATTTTAGGGGTAGCTGGAAACAACACAGTAGCACTCGGGACTGATGTTTGATTTGACACTGCTACTGGAAATTTCACCAAGTACAATACAGCCCTAAGTTTCTCAACTTCTGACCTTATTGCATCGTTGATCCTGTAAGTAGTTGACGAATTACCAAACTGGTTATGTTAGATTGTTATCTTTAAAGTAGTTTTTGGTATTGTTATATCTTAAGAATGTTGCTGCCATGCAAAAAAAATTCCATTGGTTTTGGTCTTGTTAACAATGGATCAGTAGCTGTTTAAGCAGACGTATTTTATAATCGGGTTGGCTATCATCTTGAAAACTGTTAGAAAGCGAATAATCTACGGCTATAAATGTGTTTGATCATTCTAATGTTTAAGGTATCAGGCAACATAATATTTTTATACAAAAAACTCATAAATTACTTTTATTTGGCCCATATTTAGCAGTGAATGTCACTTGCCTTTGGTCTTTAGTCTTTTGACTTCAATCTTTTAGTTGATAAGTTCTTGGCAAGAGCCTGCCCTAATTCCATTGAACTGAGGAGTCTGCAATAATGGCAGTTTCTCAGTATTAATAGTTTTTTTTTTTTTGAACGGCAAATTTCTATTCCTTGCAGGACTTGAACCCATGACCTCCCCCTTAGGTGTTCCTAGAAGCTTTGCTTCTATCATTGGGCCACCAACCCCAGTGGCAGCAGCGTTAATAGTTGGTAATGACTGTTTCTCAGCAGTCAGTATTAACCGTCAGCAATCGTGTAATTATTGAAGGCCGTGACGTCATTGCTCAGGTCCAATTTGGTACCAGAATAAACTCCATGATTGCTCACTTTTAGTATGTTTTGTTTGTTATTCCTTTATTTGTTTATTCAATTGCCTGTGTTTTGTAATCAACCGTTATTTTTTTTTTTAATTTTTGAAGGTATTTCATCATTCATAAGTGAGTAACTTGTTTTATTGATTATTGAAGGTCATGATTTCAGCTTTTGTGGAAACCCGGATTTCAAGTTTTGTTTCTTTAGTTGGTGTGTGTAGAATCATGTTAATGTTTGACTTTGGTTTGTGTTTAATTAGTTATTCTTTATTATATAACATTAAAAAGAGAGTTATGTATATTAAAACACATGTGAATATTGATAGGGTATACAAAATTCAAAAGTTTGAAACAAGAAACTGAATACATTGGGTCATAGCTTTTCTTTATTTATTTTTGTTCTTTTCAGCCTTAACCAAGCAGGTTACACCACAAAGGGAAAGATAGGGTGCACACCGCCCCGTAGGGTGGCTGCAATGTCTGTTGTTAAACGTGTTGCGGAGGAGTTTGGTTGTCGGTTAAGTGAAGAAGTTGGTTATGCCATTCAGTTTAAAGATTGTACTGGCCCGGAAACCGTAATCAAGTACATGACTAGAATTTCAATTGTTCCAAATAAATTTATAATTTTCACCTTGGTTGCTTGCAATAACATGGTTACGTAAACTCACCTTAACAAAGTATTAAGTCTCGAGAAATAGAATATGTGTAGCCCCAAAGTTGCCAATTACAAGAGCTTATAATCAAAGCTTCAATTGTAGAAGTAATAGACTATAGAAGAAAAGTATGAGGGAAAGTTTAATCGGATTGAAACAATCGATTTAGAGGTGGCAAGTGTAATGGTTCATAGGTGGGTTTTTATACTAGTTTTGGATTCAATTAGCTATTAAAATTGGTCAACACCATAAAGTAAGGTTTTATGATGAATTGACTATTTGACTAGGACTTTGACTGTTTGACTAAGACTTTGACTAGGACTTTGACTATTTGACTCAAGGCTTTATTTAAGAAATAAAAAAAATCATTAGTTTGAATTAGAAAATAAAAAACACCGTCTTATAAAATGACGATTTTATAAATAGAATTAGGATAGGACATATGTCATGATTGAAGATTTTTTTTTAAGTACAATGATAAAAGAAACTTAGAAAAATAGAGTGCACGGATAAAGATAAGAATACTTAGAAATAAGTTAGACTTTATATCATGGATCGGGAAATACTTTAATGCAAAATAAATGGGAAAATTCGTGAGAGAGAGAGCAGAGAGAGAGAGAGAGAGAGAGAGAGAGGGGGGGGGGAGAAGAGGAGGGTTTTTATAATAATAATAATAATAATCTATACTATATTATAATGCATGAGGCAAGGGTAGTTTAAGATACCCAAAAGTTAAGAACTTTATTTTCATTTACAACCCTAAAATGAGGGTAAAATAGTAATTCAAACACTTTTACACTTTAGTACCTCATTTTAATTATTTTAATTTTCTCATTTTTAGTTAGTAGTTACATTTTTCTCCTCTCCCCTACAAAATTATAATTCTTTTATATAATTCTATCATAACTTTTAAACTATTATGTTTTAAAAACATTCAAAAATACCGTGATGACTTGCTCATTTTTTCGACGTTTCGATGTTTCTCTTAGTTAATATCGACGTGTAGATTGAAATGTACAAGAAGTGAATGTGTTATGTACAAGTGATCATTGCATTTTTATCTGAAAGAATCCAAATTTCATCTATAACTAATATTGTTATAAATGTACATTTCATTAACGCAAAAGTAAACGTAGTGCAGCTAAAGTGATGTTTTAGGATAAACTATTTTAAAGTTTGAATAGACGTTAAATTAAAAGGTTAAAATGCAAGTGAAACAAGTAATACTCTTTTAACTAAACAATATAATTTGTTTTTGTTAATTATACCAAGAAAGGTGAAAAAATGTCCATAAGTCACAAAATATTCATCATAAAATACGTTTAATAATTTAGTTTTTATTATTTGTTTATTTAATGCATAAGCTACAGGGTAAATTATTCAAACATGAATTACATTTTATTCACCTCATTTTTAGTTAAGTTATAGTTAATTAGTTAGTAGTTACACTTTTTCCGTTAAACTCTCAATTTTAACTTTATTATTTTGAATTTTGAAATAAAGTCTTCTTTTTACCAACAATTCCTCTTTTATCTCCACTATTTTTGGTCTTTATAGGTATTTTGAAGGGGTATAACACTTGAAAACATATGTACAACTCAATCAATGAAGCTTTTAATTCCTCCTTCCTTACTTTTTAAAGTCAGCTTTGAAAACACACCCAAGACGATTTTGAAATTCAAACGCCCGTCCAAATATTTCTCTGTCTCTCTAGATGGCTGATGAATCATCAAAGAAGGATATGGGTTTGAATCAGCGTCACAATCACTTGCTCAACGCTTCTCATTCCAAATCAACTTGCTATGGTTTCCTTTCTGGTATCTTCTTACCATCACTTCAAACCCTAGATTTTGTTTGTGCTTTAATTTGACTGTTTATTAAACAAATTGTTGTTTGTAACCTTAGATTCATATTGTTTGTGCTTTTGTTTATGTTTAATTTATTTATATGGAACAGTCGTTTTGAAGTGGTTCTTTGCGAAAATATCATAATCAATGAGGGTAAAACGCAGTCTTCCGTCATCGTCTCAGATCCCCAAAAGGGTCGCAGGCTCGGATTCTCCAAAGTCAGTAAGTTCCCCACTTTGTTTCTCATGCTAATTGCTTCAAATCATCTTTCCTTTTTCCTGATTTTGCTCACTTTGTTTTCACGTAGATGATGTGGTTCAAGCCATCGATTTCATCAAAATCCAAATGAGCATGACTTTTTTCTAACTCTTTAGCCTGATTAAAGTTGCTTGCATTGTATAGAGTGATTTCTTTGTGCATTTGAATATTGGTTTCTACAAAATAAATGTGTTTTAAGGTTTTTATTATACCATTTGTACTCCAACTTAGTAGTCGTTGATTTGCGGGTGTTTAGATACACTGCAAAACTGTTGAAATTTTGAGTTTATTTATCTCATTATTTTTTAGCGTGTAAGATAAAAACGGAGGCGATTTTAAGTCGATGCTATATGAAGAGAGAAGTACCACAATGGATGTTCGTATCAGATAAAACTCCTCTTTTTATTTTCTATTTTGTTGTTACTCTTCATTGGTGCCTAATTAAAGCTATTGAATCATATGCAGATGCAAAATGTTACTACATTGATACTTGATAGTGTTGTAGTGAAGCAAGAGTAACTTTATGCTTATGGAGGAGGGCCTTTTGTTCTTGCTGGGGTATATTTATTAATCAATTTTGTACATGTACATATCATGTACTTATTCAATACACCAAAAACATTATTAGTCAAAGTTCTAAGAAATAACTAGGGCTGTTTTTTTTACTTGTAGATTACTAACAGCAACCATTTCTTGGCCATATTCCACAATCATATACATAGGAATCATTCTTTCAACTATTGGTGCTGGTCTATAAAACTTAACATGAGCTTCACGCCTGTTAGTAGCAAAACGCAAAACTCAATGGTGACATTCTACATATAGGCCAGCTTCCTATTATACATGTCATTCTCATCATGTTTGATAACATCCTTCTTTATAATATATTTGCAGTTAGCAAGCACTTTGACATTTGAAGCTCTTCATGCCTCATCTTTGGATGTTGGATGCAAACCAATAACTTAGTGACAATCATACGATGCTAAAAGAAAAGGTAAAATATAAACATTAAAATACGTGTGGGTTAAGTAATGGATGAAAATGTCAAAAAACAGGTAGACGTTGTGCAGATTGTTGTGATACCAGTAAAACTTTTATAAATAATGGTTTGTCAAATATGATTACAAAAACTATATATTTAAACTCTACAAGAATAAGCTAATTCATTAACAAAGTGGCTCAAAAAGTTACATGCTTTAAAAATAAACTTTTGGTGATTTTTTACCCACTTGACTCGTTTAACCCAACAGACCAATGAGTCTATTTGTAAGAAATCGGGCCAAAGTTACTACTACTGGCATTGCTACATCAGTTGCTAAATGGAAGTGATATTTTGAACACTTCAAATACATGAAGTTTGTTTATGTGCACTCATCGATGGACAATTTTCTATAATATGTATAACTGTGGATATAGGAGCAACTTTGACTTGTGGGACTAGAGCGTGTGTAGTTATTGTTGCTGTAATTCAACCTTGAGTTTGTATACACACGATGGACATTAATACCTGTTTATATCACATATGTCACTTTTGTTGGGAAAGCATAAAATTGTCAATCTGTTTGAATGAAGGAGGTTTGTTTTTGTTTAAAAGGTACTAAATTCAACTCTTGGTGGGTGGAGCATCTTAATAAAGTTGTTTACATTAAAATGGTTAGCACATATATTTACCAACTATACTTTAAAAAGCATACTACACAGCTCGGTTTGGCCACGAGTCTGTTACAGCTGGTGAATGAATCTAGGAAAACCTCCTATCATCAATTAATTAATGAACACAAAAGCAGTATATCAGGGACCCTAGGGATGAGCTCGGGACGGTATCGGTACCGAACCGATACCGATCCCGACAATACCGATACTGAAAAGTCCAAAAAACCAATACCGATACCGATACCGAACACATACGGTACGGTATCGGTACGGTACCGGTATGGTATCGGTATTTTACCTTAAAATACCGATACCAATCTACCATACCGATCCCGTAGCGATACCGATAATACTGAAACCGAAAATCCATAAATATGGGTACCGATACCGACCCCGAAACCCCTCGGTTCGGTATCGGTACGGTATCGGGATCGGGACGGGACGAGATCGGTATTCGGCCTTGTATGCTCATCCCTAAGGGACCCAGAGACGTAATGCCAACACGTTTAGGATTATGTTGAGTCTTTTGCGGATAGTTCAAGCTTTTTTTTAGAGTTGATTTTTGTCTTTTATATCACTAGCTGGTTCAGATGCTGCTGGCATGAAATGCAAAGCTGATCATGTTGAATTCCATGTGTAAATATATCGCAAATAGTTTTTTTTCTCTGTTTACAATTTAAAAGGTTATAGTTTACTTTGCAAATATAATATATGCTGTAAATTTTATGCAGAATTTGATTGGAGCAATATCAAGACTAGATTGCTATTTGGTTCAGTTATCCTCTTCTTACATTGGCACTGGATTTATCATGTGAGTTAAATAATACATACTTGTGTAACTTATACTCAAACTTTTCAAAACCCAACTACCCAAGCCCCCTTTCTAAGCCCCTTCACTCCCCACCAATGTTTTCAGGACCGGTTCGGACATTGAATCGGACGTCTTACCGGTTCATTGGTCGGACCGGTTCGACCGGTCGAACCGGATTTAAAAACCGGATTATATCATAAATAATAAAAATATATAATGTAATATAGAAATATTAGATATTGTAAAAATATTCAATTTTTGTACTAACAATCATGTTTATACTTCTAAATAGTTTACCTAAGGCTAAAAGTTGAAGTTAAAGGAATGCTAAAAGTTAAAGTTTCCTGGTAGCAGAAGGATTGAATGAGCTAATGCTGGATTTTTTGAAGGGGGTTTATTAAATCTACCATTTAACCTAAAAGGTTCATATATAAACTAACACTTTGGAAAGACAACCCTTATGTTTACGGCCGCTGCTCCTCTTCCAATCCTTTCATCCTTTTTTCAGAAGCTATTCATCATCTAGAGAGGTTTTGAGTAGATTTTTTAATGGTTTTGTGTTTTTATGTTATTCGTTAATACATAAATTATTATTTTTTTTCTTTCAACTTTTGTAATTCTCTACGTTAATCTTAGTTCCGGCGGTCTACTTTGCTACATGATGACTTTATGCCGCTGTTTTAGGGAGAAAAAACAAAGGAAGAAGCAAGCTTACCGGTCTGACCGGCCGATTCAACGAACCATCGAATCAGAAAACCAACCGGACCGCCCGATTTTTTGTGCACTTAACGAACTGGTATGACCGGATCGGCTAGCTTGGCGAATCCCGGTTCAACCGGTCGGACCGGCCGGTCCGATCCGGTCTTCAAAACCCTGCTCCCCACCATTTTGGGGGCTTGAAAATTGGAGTCCACATGTGCCACATGGCGCATCATGACCCCTTTCCAAGTCCCCCACTCCCCATAGTCTAAATGTGATTGAATTTTTATTATAGTTTGACCTAAAAAGCCAAATGAAATTTTGATTTTGTAAGTATTCATTGATGCAGTTCATATATTGCAGGAAACATTTGTAGAAACCATATAGCAAGAACAATAATTTAGAGGCCAATGTTAACTGGGTAGCATATTCATAAAGGGTAATGAATTCCCGAAGGGATTAATATGAATTCTTTTTGTCCCTGGTTTTTTCAAATTTCTTTTGTATTCTGTCCATTTAGTCTGAGCATTGTTTTTGTCCCCAGTTTGTTCACACTTTCTATAGTGTGTTCCTATGGTATTTACCAATGATTACTTTATATATTGTTTGTTCCTATGGCATTTACATATAAGGTGATATTAGTGACGATATTGAAAAGGATTTGATAATTTGACTCTACACTTGGAATGCTAGAGATTTGATCTATTTACCTACACAGTTGCTCGAATGATTTATTGTGTGTTTCTTTTAATGAAGTCGGTCGCATTATAAATTGTTATTGCCGCAGCATCGCGCGGGCTTCGTACTAGTAATAATAATAATAATAATAATAATAATAAGGGGTAATAATAACAATAAATTAATAATAATAATAATAATAAGGGGTAATAATAACAATAAATTAATAATAATAATAATAATAATAATAATAATAATAATAATAATAATAATAATAATAATAATAATAAGTTTTGTAAAGGTCCCTTAAGATTTACATTTTTGAAAAAGGTCCCTTAAGTTTTGAAAACTCAGTTGCCACGTCAGCCATTTTGCCACGTAGGATAACCAGGTTAGACCTCCATTAGTTTGGAGGTGATAGAACATACTAACATACAACTTGGTAGTGTTATACGCCAAAGGGATAGTTCGGAGTATTATCCGCCAATGGGTGAAAATTGAGAGTATTTAAATCCATTTCCTCTTTATATTAATTTGGGCATGTAAGTAATATGGGATGTGAATGCCACAAGGAACGCCACCTTGTGTTAAAGTTAAAAAAAAAACTGACCAATCAAGAGATGCCACCTCATCCACCCTCAAGCCCCACGCCGGTGAAAATGCCCCCACCCTCACCTCCAAGCCCTCCCCTACGCCAAGTTGGCGGCGATGTTCCCGCCCCAAATGGCCCTCCACGCCATGTCTCCCGCCCCCACTCCGGGCAGCCTTAGGATATCATGACACCCCTGGCTTTATTTTGACACACCCAATATGTTTCATATTTGCAAATATAAAGCATATTGGGCGCTAAAAAAGATAAACCAATATGCTCCATGTGGTCTAATATAGAGCATAGCAGGGTGAGTAAAAAAACAAAAAACAACATATTGATTTGATTTGCAGGGACCACCGATACGCTCTAAGGGGGAAGGGGCACAAGCCCTATGTAGCCTCATCCCAACCAATGAAAATGTTCGACGTCATTTTTACCCTGAAGTAGCTCAAAAGAGCCCCAACACTAGAAATGCCCTAGCCTAATGTAGTCTAATTTTTTTTCTTTTTTAATATTAATTAATTAAAACAAAATAAAATCAAATAACCATTAAAACAAAATAAAACCAATAAAAAAATACAACTAAAATTTTTTTAAAAAAATACAACTAAAAATATTAAAAAATTAAATTACGCAACATCGTTGGATTCTTCAAGATATGGTAGGTCTTGAGTTGAAATATGTTCGACTAGGTCAATGCAAAGTCGGAAATGCGTGTGTGGATCCATAATTTCACGAAGGGCGTCCTCGTCAAAAACGGGTTGAACATCTAGATCCCTAATGTGAACCGGCGAGAATGCATTTCCCTCGTCTTTAAGGATCATGTTATGCAATATCATGCATGTATACACCACGACTCTAATCTTGTCCACCGTGTAGGCGCGCATGTGTCACCTTAAAATTACCCATTTTCCCTTCAGATCTCCAAAAGTGCGTTTAACATCCTTTCTTGCGCCTTCTTACAATCTCTTCCACTTCTTTTCATTTGGATTCGTTGGATGAGGAAATGTTTTCAGAAACAACGCCCAAGTACGGTATATCTCATCGGTTAGATAATATCCACAGTTGTATGTGTGCATGTTGACAATAAATGGACATTTAGGCGCCGTTCCATTCCGTTCATTTAGAAAAATAGGAGAAATTTGGAGGATATTGATGTCGTTGATTGAACCGGGCGCACCACAATAACCATGCCAAGACCACAAATCCTGTGACGCAACCGCCTCGAGTACAACCGTTGGGGGATTGTAGGTACCTTTCGTAAATGTTCCTCTCAACTCTCGTGGACAATTCCTCCCTTCTAGATGTGTACGATCAATGCTACCCAACATGCTGGGAATATGATGTTTTTCTTTGTGGTTTTGGTCTAAATTTGCAACATCGTGGCTTGTGGGTCAACGCATAAACTCCTCGGTGTAATTTTTAATTACGGCGTTGCAAAAAAATAAAGGGACTCACGTGAAGTCCATTCAGACGTGCACAAATACCTGTCTTATTCGTCCGGTGTGTTACCGTGTGCAAATTGTTTAATGGCAGAAGTGATTTTTTGAATAGGTGTAAAACTTTTATTCATCCTTCCATCGTAACCCTCTTGAAACCATGGATATTTGGTTTTGATGTCGTCAACAATTTTTAAAAACAATTCTTTCGACATACGAAACCGATAGCGAAAAACATCAACATTATATTTGGTTCAGCAACAAAATAGTTGCTTATAAGGATTTGGTTACCTTTTTCGCGATCACGTTTAACAACTTTTTTTGATGATCCCGTGTCTTCTCGTCAACTTGCTCGATCACATCTTTAAAAAAAAAAAAAAAAAAAAAGACTACTATCGTTTAAAATATTGTCATCCGATTCCATTGGTTGAATAATCATAGGTAATTTATTTGCCATTTGAAAAGATAATCGTGAAAGTGTGAAATTTGGTATGAGAGAATAGTGTGATATTTTGTGTATGAGAGAATGGTGTGAAATTTGGTGTGCTATATAATGTTTAAAATATGTTAATTTTTTATTTTTATTTTTTTTATTTAATGCTTCTAACGGTCAAGTGACCATTGTGTGAGGTAGCCGATGGATCCAGGGGAAGCCTCATTTTCAAGCCGCTCAACGAAGCCCAATGACTCGGGGCAATGTAGCCGCAAGGCTAACCAATTGATTGCCCTTAACCGCAAGTGCCTCGTCCCCATTGACCAATATAAAACATATAGGTGATGCGGTATTTTATTATATTTGGGGTGTCTCGATAAACTAATTACCTAATTTAATAAAAAAAACAAGTGGAACAAAAATGTAGATTAAATATAAGAATTTAAATCGTCTTTTTTATATAACACCACTATCAGGTTCTTTTCGAGTTGCACGTTTTATTCGTTTCACGTTTTATTCATTGTTTTGCAATAAAATGTTTTTATTTTTTAATAACCATCCTTTATATATAGTCACTACCCCTAGATCATCATATTCACCTTCATCTCTAATATCCTAATCTAAAACACACACGTAGAGAATAGAGATGGATGCATTGCTGAAAAATACCGAGAAGAAGCCTCATGTAGTTATGGTACCACTTCCAGCACAAAGCCACATAAAGTGTATGCTGAAACTAGCAAGACTATTGCACCACAATGGCATTCAAATAACCTTCGTTAACACCCAATCGAACCACTATCGCCTTTTTAAGTCCGCTGATCCCAGTTGTGATGCCGGTTTTCAGTTTAAAACAATTCCAGACGGCCTCAGTTCTAATGCGGATGTATGCAGGGATGCACAAAACCAAACCGTGCATCAAGTCTCCCGGTATCTTCATATCCACTTCGTGGATTCCTTTCTTGATCTTGTAGCTGGGCTAGAAACTCCAGTCACGTGTATCATTGCGGACGCCATGATGGCCTTCGCGAACACCAGTAGCGCAGCTGAAAGGCTTGGAGTCCCTCTCATCCTTTGCTGGATATTTGCTGCTTGTGGTTTTATGGGGATTTACCAAGCCAAAGTTCTCATGGAAAAGGGAATTATCCCACTTAAAGGTTAGTTTTTTGGTATGGGACAAGTTTTATTATACGGGGATATATACCCTTATTTTGCATGCATCACGAAGAGGTAAAATCTAGGCCATGTTTCACAATTTTGTATTATACATGATTATATTTGTTTGGTAATTAGGGGCAACATATATATGGGTCGAGTATAAAACAAAAAATGATGATAAAATAATATTAAACTATGCTAGACAAAAATTAATAGTGTCGGCACCAAGTATTATGTCATGATCACTGAATGCAATACAACACATCAGGTAAATTTAAGTCTTGATTCAGGTGCATCTGATTTACAAATGATAGCCAAAGTCACAAAATACTCACTAGACCATTTATGAACCACGACATAAACCAAAATATGCCCAAAAGATTTTGTAGTCACCAAGTATTATGTTACGCGTAAAGTACTACTTTGCGCGTGACTTATACAGGATTGTGCACAGACACTTTACAAATATACCAAAGTTTGGTACGTTACATTTTGAGTTACTTACATGGTTAGTATATATATTTGGTTTACCCATTTTATTACTTTCATTCCTATTCATTGGAAATTACACAATTAATACCAACTTTATAAATTGTTTCACAATTAGAAATTTGAGTATTGGATTTAAATAATTCAAAGTTCAGCTATTGGTCGCTACTAGTCACAACTAACGAAATATGTGCTGGCGGTCTTACCATTTAACATATTGGCCATCAACAGACTATGACTAAAAATAAAGGCAAAATAGATTTCAATAATCCAATCTTTCTGTTTTTGGCGGATAATAATCTCACCTGAGTTTTTTCCCTCCACCAGTCCTACCTTTCAGACATTTTGCTCTCAATGGACCCCGTTAACTTTCACTAAAGCTGTTAGTTGAAACTCACAATTCTAGGCGATTATTCATCGGATTTGAAAGAGGGAATCGAGACGATAATATATGTATGTTCAATTGCAGAATTGAGCATGGTTCGATGGTTTAATAGTCGGTTCCGGCCATCCCATTCGAGGAGAACATCAACCTACAACCGACAAACCATGCTTATTTCTACAACTGAACATACCAATACCGTCGTCTCGATTACCTTTTTCAAATCCTGTGAATAATTGCCTAGAATTGTGAGTTTCAGCTAACGGCGTTAGTGTGAGTTAATGAGGGGTCCATTGATGGCAAAATGTCTGAAAGGTGGGACTGGTGGAGGGAAAAAAAACTCAGGTGAGATTATTATCGGTCAAAGAGTTAAAGGTTGGATTACTAAAATCCATTAATCCAACACTCCTTAGAAATTCGTTGAGACTGGTGGCGACCAATTGCTAATAGTTAGGATTATTTAAATCCAACACTCCTTAGAAATTCGTGGTGTCTTGATGGTGTATTTAGAGAAGTAATTAAATGGTTAGTACTTGTAGAGTGCTAATGGTGAAACCATTTGTAAAAGTTGGTATCACTGGTGTAAATTCGAGTAAATAGATACGGAAATAACAAAATGGGTAAAACACATACACTAACCAATCAATTATTTTTATGTTATTCTTTCATTTCCTGCGGTACGTGGAAACTAATACTTTTTCTAATGGCGTAGACTAAAATAGTTAGACAAAAGTTATAAACATTGGGGAATTGGATTTTAGTAATCCAGATTTTGCCGGATTGGCTGTCATTAATTCGTACTTGAAGAAACAATAAGTAACACGATGATTAATACTAATCACCGGATGGTTTATACTTATGTTACTACATGTTTAATCCTTTACCCAAACCGTGATGGTAACCCGTTTGAAAGTTTAGTTGTGGTGAAGTGTGTGTATGAAGTGTATAAGAACACGAGATATAAGTGGTTCGGTCGGTAATGACCTACGTCCACTGTAAACACCGGAATATTATTGAGAGAGAATGATTACAAGGATTATATCTAGTTATGAGAGCTATTTTCTGAATGAATTTACAAGGAGAAACCTATTCCTATTTATAGGCATAATGGTGGGCCGTATGGAAAGGCCCACAGGTGGTATCCTTGGCTTGGGCCCAACTGAGGCCCAAGTCCATGCTCCTTCTGAAATTGGCGGGAAGCGGCCGATTACTGTTGATGACGTCATGCTACAGTGTGGTCGTTGTTATAGCTGGACACGTGGCAGGTTTCTGGTGGTATACAGTGATGCTGTATTTGCTACAGTGCTGAGGCTACCTCTGTCGTCTGACCGTTGGCGAGGTATGCCTGCTGGTCACTGTTGATGACAGCGTGAGTGCAGTAGAGCCGTTTAGCTTTTGTACTATCTATCACATGTCATTCTCCTGTTCGTGTGTACTCTGACACAGATCTTTGTGAATATTCCTTTTGTTGTCCTTCGTACCTCGTATGAAAAGTGTTAAGGGAAGATTCCGCGCGTGCTGGTACGCGCGTATCAGGTATTGTTTGTTGCTTATCAGCTGTCTTGACGCGCGAGGTTGTTGACTGCTTGCTCCCGCGTGAGTAGATCACTGCGCCGTGGTCTGGCGCGAGGATCTTGTTTATGGGGATAGGGACGCCTCTTGGATTAGGCTCCCTATCCCTTCAAGTCCCCCTAGTCTAGGGCTTCTCCTGCTCGTTGGTGAGTAGGTGGAGTGCTAGACTCAAAGTACGTAGTCGCGGATGAGGGCTCATCTGCTTGCTTTTGGGAGCTCTTGGATGTGTTCCGCCATGGATTTATGTAAAGTTCAGCGGGGAACGTCTTTTGCAATTTTACGTCAAGTTTCCGCCGAGAAGGACGTGTTCCGCCTTACCTTTACAGGAGTTGGGCGGGGAACGTCTTTTGCTATTTTACGTCAACTTTCCGCTGAGAAGGACGTGTTCCGCCTTACCTTTACAGGAGTTGGGCGGGGAACGTCTTTTGCTATTTTACGTCAACTTTCTGCTGGAAATTAAATGTTGGCTGAGTGATTAATGCGGGTCTGGAGTTGTGATAAATTCCAAATCATTGGCATTCAATTTGTCTCTCATAAATTGAAGTTAATGCGCCTGGAAATCCGTTCCTTCTGATGGAAGTTTAATGGTTGCTGACGTGTTGAGTGGTTGTCTGTTTGTGCAGGCTGAGACACGTCACGTCATGGTTGCAGTTACCAATATTTCGTCTGGTGTCAGGCGCGTGGGATGTCACGCGTCTGACGTTCTGTCTTCGTGGTTGAGATTGTGCCACGTGTCAGTGGGCACATGCTTTCTACTAGGCGCGTGAGTTCCCACGCGCCCACTTTTGTTGATAACGTGAGATCTGGTGACACGTGTCGTGCATCCGGTGCGTGTGTAGTGTGAAGCTGTCTCACACTACCATCTGAGTCGTCCGTCGTCAACGTCGACACGTGTCATCATCCTGTCTCTTGAATTTGAAAAGGTGCGACGGTTAGTGCCTCTTTGGTGGGTCCCATTGCCATTAATGCGATGGGTATATAAGCCTCATTAGGGCTTATGTGAACGGTTACATTCCCATAATCTTCTTCTTCTTCCTTCCTTGTTCTCTCTTTTTTCTCTCAACTTTCCGGCCACCGTTCTTTGAAGTTTCCGTTTAATCTTCATATCTAGTTGATCTTGAAGATTCATTGTTGAAACTTCAACTTCTTTGTCGTTTGTCTTCTTTGTTTACCTGTTTCTGTTTTTGAAGTTTGTTTGATCTTCAATTCTCTTGAAGATTCCGGCGAATCTTCAAGTTTTCCGGTCACATTTTCCAGTTTTCGACAACTTTAGTCTTCAAAATGTCTGATGCTCCTGTAAGTCCGTATCCGTCCGCCGAGGATATTAGGATGGAGCCGGCTGTGGAGGAGGTGGTGGAGGAGGAAGTTCTTGTCGAGCATGGCAAGATAAAGGAGAGGAAGTTGATGTCCAACACATATTGTGTTTGGAGTCAGGAGGCTTTCAATCAGTTTTATACTATGTACAATATCCTGCCGGAGTGGGAGCCTACCCTTCCGTCTCCGACCAGCACCGTTCTTTCTGCCGGGAGCGGTCGGCTGGCCTTATATGAAGCCCACTTTACTAAGTGTGGATTTCGCCTGCCGTGTACCCGCTTCCAAATTGATACCATGGTAGCTTACGGCGTTGGGCCCACACAACTAACCGCCTTTGGGCTTCTGAGGTTAGTCCACTTTGAGGCTTCTTGCCGCGCCTTGGACATTGAACCAACCGTTGAACGATTCAATGTCTTCTACTTTATGGCGCGAGACGAGATGTGGTTTCGTTCAAGCCGCGCCCGAGGGTGCCGCCCATGGCCACTCATACTCCTAAGTCCTTGCATTGGGCGAAGGAGAAGTTTTTCTTTGTGAAGAGGGGTATGATCCCCATCAGTCTCCCCTGGAAGGTTATAGGGGATGGGCAGCGTGTGGCGGACATGGCTGTGCCCAAAGATTTCAAGAAGCAGGCTTGGTTTATTACCCTCACCTCTAACGCTACCAAGCTGGAATTCAAGAACCTGACAGAGGGCATCTTTTTCCTTCTGGGGATGAGCCGCCTTGGTATTCACGCGGGCAAAGAACCCTACATTGCGGTAGAGGGTACGTACTTTCCTTTTTTCCTTTTATATTTTTTGCGCAATTTCCCTGATTGTTTATTGTTGCAGGTGTGGATAAGTTCCAGTTTTATGCTGCCCGTGAAGAGAAGGGTATTAAGTGGAGGCCGGTGGCGGAGGGTCAGACTTCTTGTATAGAGGCGTTTGCTGACCGCTTCTACTACCCTGATCTCACCACTGCGCCCAAGCCTTATTACACAACCGGTGAGTCTTTGGATCCCTTCGTCACTAGCATTTTCGGAGATGATTCTACTGATTCTTCAGTAGAGGTCGTTCCACCTCTGAACCCATCCACGGGGCGTGGACGTTGGAAACACGCGCCGCGGAAACATAGGTTTCGAGCAAAGGTTGCTCTTTCTGACTCGGGTTCTTCCGTTTCAGCAGGAGAGGTTGTGAAGGGACGCCGACGGCGGAAGGATGGGCCGCCCTCGGATGATGAAGAGGAGGCTGAGTCTTCTCAGCTGGAGAGGAGGAAGAGGGCGCGATCGGACAGCGTCGCGGCCAGTAGTGCCGCCACTGTGGAGGATGTGTCTCCTGCCTTGGCTGGCGAAGGCGGGAGTGGGGATGCTACTCAAATCCCTGAGTCAGTGGCGGCTCCAGAGACTGTTGTTGAGGGTGCTGGCAAGCAGAAGGTCACCTCAGCTGGGGAGCAAGGAGGGAGCGCCCCCGTTTTTTCTGTGGGGATTAGCGCTGCCCCGACTCGACAGCCTCTGTTTCAGAAGCTGATAAAGAAGAAAACCCCGGGTAAGCAACACTTATTGTCTTGTGGAATTTTTATCTTTGAGTTTCCTTTTAACATTCTGTTTTCTTTTGATAGTGTCACCCAAGATCATCCCTACCCCTCCTCCTGCGTCTCCATCTGCGGAGGCGGCTCGGGTAGAGGAGGAGAGGCTTTGGAGGGAGCAAGAAGCGGCTCGCAAGCAGGTGGAAGCCGATGAAGCCTTGCAAAAGGCTGAGGCTGAGAAGATAGCCGCTGCTGCGAGGAGGCAGGCGGAGGTCGATGAAGCCCTTCGGAGGGCTGAGGCCGCGAAGGTTGCTGCTGCCAATGAGGCAAAACGAAAGGCTGAGGCAGAGAAGCGGGCGGAGGCGGAGCGTCTTCGCCTCCAAGAGAAACAATTTCTTGAGGAGAAGGCTCGGCTTCTAAGGGAGCGCGAAGATCGTGAGCGCGCTGTTGCTGCGACCCAAGAGATGACCCATGAATCTGATGGGTTCGAAAGGGCGCTCTTGGAGCAAGGCGCTGCTGGTACTAGCGGTGGCTCACGCCAAACTCGGCGTGAGTCTTCTAGGGTTGGTGGGGAGCCATTAGGAGTTTATGATGGTTCCTGTTGGGCTGGTGGTGACGCCATCTGGCGCCCGCACTGGGCGATCAGGGAGAATACCTTGTTTTCAAACTCCCTGGCCGCCCTTGAATTTGTTAGCGAGGTGGTGCCTCCCTACGAGCGCACTTACCAGGATTTGCTTAGTCGTCCTGAGCTCATAACTGCTCTGTGTGTAAACCAGGCGACTCAGCTATCTTTGATGGATTCGCTTCGCCGTCGGGATGCGGCGGTGCAGCGTGATTTTGAGCAACTGGAGGCGGAGAAGGCAGACCTTGCTGAGAAGGAGGCTGCCTTCAAGGCAGAAATTTCAAAATATCGCCTCCGTGCTCATGAAGCTGAAGCCAAGGTGGCGAAGCTTGAGGTGGATGCTGCTGCGGAGAGGCGCCGGTGGTCAGAGTCTTGGAAGAAAGCTAACGATGAGACGATGCGGTTGAAGGAGACTCTGGCCGAGGCGCAGGAAGAGAGGCGGGCGGTGACCCGCAAGTTTGAAGAGAAGAGCAAGGCGCTCACTGAAAGAACCGCAAAGTATGTGGAAATGCGCAAGGAGCTGGAATCCAAGGATGAGGCTCTTGTTGCAGCGACTGAGCGTGTCTCTCTTCTTGAGCAAGAGAAGGTCCGGGTCCTTAATGCTAAGGAAGATCTGGAGCGGGACCTTGACTCTTCTGATCAAGCCCGTGTTGCGGCCGTCAAGGAGTGCCAGGCGGCCCAACACTTACTGGAGGAGGCGGTTACTGCTCAGACCCAGATGCAGAATTCCATCCATTGGCTGATGACGGACGGAATGAATGGGGTAAGCCATTGCGCTTTCTTTGTTATTGATGCTTGTTGTTTGCAATTAATTTGCTAACTTTTTGTCTTCCCTCTAGGTCTTTAAAAGATTCTGGCAGGAGCCCAAGCTGGGCGATCAGTTTGCCGCCATTGCCGCCGCCGCACAAGATTTTGGATACGGCGAGGGTTATGCAGATGGTTTCTTGCATGCCCAAAGTGATGGGCGACTTGAGGACGCCGAACACTATGGGAAGCCGCTGAAGGAGGAGTATGAGGCGGAATTGGCCAAGTTTGAAGAGATTGACTTCCCTATCCTCCAGGTCATTGCTGATTGCAATAACAACGCGGATCCCCTTGCTGCCCTGAAATACTTCATCGACAAATCTGACGAGTTGGCAAGGGCTTCTGGCGGGGGTCATTCTGGGGCGCATAGTGAGTAGGCGCTGCACTTGTATTTTTCATTTTAACCTTGTAAATATGAAGGGTTTTTAAGTCCCTCTTTTAATGAAATTATTAGTTTGTTATATCGTGTTTGTTCTCGCTCCAACCTTACTTATTTAACCAAGTCGTCACCCGGTGTGTAAGTATAAGTTAGGGCGCTTGCTAGGCTAGACAGTCCGGCGTCTAAGTGTTGTACTTTTGCCTTGAAGACTGTTGCGGAGCGCGACTTGTGCCATTAAGTCCGAGTTAGGCGCGTAGGAGCCTTGCCTAGAAGACCTTTTGGCCGCGTTTTGTGTGGCGCGCCTTCCTCTTGTCCGAACTGTGTAACAGTTCTAGAAGACAAGGGATTTTGCGCGCACATGTGCTAAGCGGGCTGACAGGTCCGACAAGTAAATCTGTCTTGAAGACCGTAACGCGTCGTCCAAGTGTAAGATGTATAAGCCCGACGTGCCTAAGGCGCGTCTTGAAGGCTCATTTTACTACGTTGGTCTGCGGTTTTGGTCCGACAGGATTTTGCCTAAGTCTTGAAGACCCTTGCGCGGAAAAACAAGTAGAAACACAGATATATATGAAACTTTTTCATTGATAGTATGGCATGTGTAGCCATGTTACAAGTTTACAAGTAACAGCGTCGCAACTGTGCGCCGTTCCAAGATCGCGGGATGGGGGTACCATCTAGTCTTTCCAACGCGTAGGCGCCTTTGCCTAGCACTTCTTGTATTTTGTATGGCCCCTCCCAAGTCGGAGCTAGTTTCCCTGGCTTTTCAGCGTTGGAAGCTTTGTTGTTGCGGAAAACGTAGTCTCCAATCTTGAACGTAAGTTCTTTGACGCGCTTGTTGTAGTATTGTTCCAGCTGAGTTTTGTATCTTGCCTCTTTTATTGCCGCAAGGTCGCGGCGTTCTTCTAACAGGTCAAGGTTCATGCGGAGTTCTTTATCATTGTCCGTTGTTTCGGCCATTAATACTCTCGCGGTAGGATAGGTCATTTCTGCGGGAATCACCGCCTCGGAACCGTATGTTAAGCTGAACGGCATTTCACCGTTGCTTGTTTTTGTGAGGGTGCGGTAGGCCCATAAAACATGCGGCAGTTCTTCTACCCACCCTGTCCTCTTGGTTCCGAGCCTTGTCTTGATGCCTTCGACAATTGTGCGATTGGCCCTTTCCACTTGACCATTGCCTTGCGGATACGCAACTGATGTGAATATTTGTTTTACACCCATTTGAGCCAACCATTCTTGAAGGGATTGGTCTTCAAATTGTGTGCCGTTGTCGTTGACCAGTTGCATTGGCAAGCCGAATCGGCAGATAATAAACTCCCAGAGGAATTTCTTGACGTGTGCGCCGTCGATCTTGGCTAGAGGCTTTGCTTCGACCCACTTGGTGAAGTAGTCGATGGCGACGATTAAATATCTGACGTTGCCCGGGGCCGTTGGGAATGGTCCGACCAAATCGACAGCCCATTTCTGGAACGGCCACACCGCTGTAACGGGCACCAAGTTGTTCTTGGGGCGCAAGGTGTTCGGAGCGTGGCGCTGGCAACTGTCGCATTTGCGCAACTCGTTGACCGCGTCCACGTGCATGCCCGGCCAATAGTACCCTGCGTTCATCAATTTCGCTACTACCATCCTTGGGCCGGCGTGTATCCCGCATATTCCCTCATGTATGTCTCTGAGGAGGAAGGATGTGTCTGCGGAGTCTACACGTCGTAACAGTGGCCCTAGGTAAGATCGGCGGTACAGAGTGCCGTCTGAGTTGGTAATGTAAAGCCTTGTGTTGGATCTTTCGGGCCTCTGATTTGTCATCAGGCAGGATGCCGGAAGGTAAGAAGGCTTTGATCGGGGTCATCCAGGACGCGTTGCCTGTTTGGATGACATGGACTTGTCGTAGCGGAACAGATGGTTTTTCAAGGACATGAACTCGTACCTCTTTGGCCATGTGTGCAAAGACTGTGGATGCCATTTTACTCAGCGCATCGGCTGGCTTGTTCTCACTGCGCCGGATGTGTTTGACGGTGCATGAGTCGAACCGTCACATGAGTTGCTTGGCTTGTTCTAGATACAGGGCCATGGTTTCGTCCTTTGCGTCATATGATCCATTGATCTGTCGCGCGACAAGCAGTGAGTCGATGTGTGCCTCCACATGCCTGGCCCCCTTTTTTTCCGCAATGCGGAGGCCTGCCAGCAACGCTTCGTATTCCGCCTCGTTGTTTGTGCTTTTATAATCGAGGCGGATGTCGTACGTGAACTCGTGTTTATTTGGGCTGATGAGGCTTAATCCTGCGCCGGCGCTGTCGTCATTGGAGGCCCCGTCTGTGAATAGGGACCATTTTTGTGACGGGTCGTGTCCTGGCGCGGGTGATTCTTCAGCTTTGCATTCTCGAACTTGGTCTGCCGGTATCTCCGTGGCGAAGTACGCGAGTATCTGGCCTTTAATTTCGGGCCGGGGTTTGTAATTGATCGTATGTTCCCCCAGCTCGATGGCCCATTTTGCCAGGCGGCCAGACAGTTTGGGTTTGGCGAGAATGTCGTTTATCCGATAGTCCGTGAGGACGTTTATCGGGTGGCCTTGAAAGTATCTGCGCAACCTTCTAGATGCATGGACAAGTGCTAGAACCAGCTTTTCCATTATTGTATACCTTGTTTCTGCATCTAACAATGTGCGGCTGATGTAATAAATTGGCGTTTGCACTCCTTTGCGTTCGACCATTAGGACTGCGCCTATCGCTCGCTCCGTGACGGAGAGGTAAAGTGTAAGCGGTTCTTTAGGAAGCGGCGCTGTTAGTGTCGGAAGGTTCATTAGGCATTGCTTCATTGCCTGGAATGCTGATTCCGCCTTTGGAGTCCAGCGGAAGTTGCTCTTCTTTAAGCACTTCTTCAAAGTGTCCACGAACGGGAACGACTTTGAAGCGTAGTTTGACAAGAATCGGTTTAGGGCCACAAGGCGACCCATTAGTGTCTGTACTTCTTTGACGGAAGCGGGAGACGGCATTCTTTCGATAGCTTGTACTTTTTCTGGGTTGGCGCGGAAACCGTCCCGCGTTACCATGACGCCTAAAAATTTGCCTTCTTCCATCTCGAATGAACATTTGCTCGGATTCAACTTCATGCGCACTTTGCGCAATTGATTGAACGTCTGTTGGATATCTCGAAGCATGTCACCTTCATCCTTGCTCTTGATGACCAAGTCATCAACATACACTTCAAGTCGTATGCCGATTTCATTAATGAAGGCCGTGTCCATGAGACGTTGGTATGTGGCGCCCGCGTTTTTCAGACCAAAAGGCATCTTGGTGTAACAGAAGATGCCCGCGTCAGTTCGGAACGCCGTTTTGTCTTCATCTTCTTTGGCCATTTGGATCTGGTGGTAACCTTTGTATGCGTCCAAGAAGCATTTGAACCGATATGGGGCGAGGGAATCCACCTTTAGATCGATTTCTGGCAGAGGGTAGCAATCTTTGGGACACGCCTTGTTGATATCTTTGTAATCGACGCACATGCGTCAGCCTCCATTGGCTTTGGCGACCATAACAGGATTGGCTACCCAGGTTTGGTATCTGATAGGGCGAAGGATGCCCGCGTTGAGCAGCTCGGTGACTTGTTCATTCTTGGCCTTTGTTTTCTCCGGGCCCATACTGCGCTTCTTTTGCACTATGGGTTCTATGGAGCGATAGACGTTAAGCTTGTGTTCCGCTATTTCGCGAGGAACACCAACCATGTCTGCTGGTTGCCACGCGAAGACGTCCATGTTGCTGATCAGAAGTTGTTTCAAGTGATTGCGTATAGTTTCGGAGATTTCATGGCCAATGACCACCGTTTGCTCTGGAAATTTAGGGTTTAGTGCCCATTTTTTCGGCTCAGTGTGGGCATTTGTTTTGACCATCTTTGGAGGCTTGGCGGTTTCAGTGGTGTGGCACTCTTTATTGGCTCTGATGAAGGCAATACCTGTCTTGGTTGGGAAGCCGACCATCGCGTGCGCCGTTGAAGCATTGGCATTAAAGCGCGCGATGCCTTCCCGTCCCAATAGAATATCATGATTAGAGGTGGTTGGCAGAACCATAAAGTCACATATCTCCGTGCGCTCGTGGGTGCCATCGGACCATGTGACTGGCAAGGAGAGCATGCCCCGCGGCATGATGGTCTCATGAATGAAACCTGAGATTGGCTCATTGAGATTGGCTCATTGACTGGTACGAGTTGTGCCTTGTCTTCTGCATCCAGTTGTTGGAAACACTGCTTATACATGATATCGGTGCTGCTGCCACCGTCTAAAAACATGTATCGCGTTCGGTAGTGTCCGAAAACGGCGGTTATGACTAGTGGAGTAGTGCAGGAAGCGCCGCCTCTGACTTTTGGCATGCGGACGTCGGCCTCTTTCCATGAGTCATCGAGTGGTTGTAGGCAGGTGCGCTTGCCATGCTGGGTGTTTTTGCCACGTTTAGTCATGTTGCAGTGATGGCGAGGGACGAGTGTGGCGGTATGAGTGTTAAGGTCCCGGATTTTCTTTCGTGACCCCTCCCCTTGATTTTCGTCGCCCGCATTACCCTTGCCAGTGCGGTGGACGTTTTTTACTATGTGACCGAGTTGTCCCGATTTCAGCGCGGCCTCGATCTCCATCTTCAGGCTGTAACAGTTGTCTGTGAGGTGACCAAAGTCGTTGTGATACTCACAGAACTTGCTTCGGTCCACGTTCCTCCGTTTCCCCAAGGGGTTGGCTTCTTTCAGCGTGACTTGCTCTGTTTTCAGGACCTGGGATGGTGTCTTTGTTAGCGGGGTCCAATCGTGGTTTTTCTTCGAATGTCCACGCTGGTCTCGCGATTACTTATTGTTTCTTCATTGGCGCCATCCAACGGTTAGAACAGCTTTATTCACTCATCTTTTAACCCACCCATGGCTGAACCCAACCCCTTCCATGGTAACCGGTACTCGAGCATTCAAACTCTCCACCAACTGTTTCGTTCGCAACCCATGCAGAAACCCAGATATCCTCATCTTTTCGTCTGCATCCCTTACCTGAAGGGATTCCTCCTTATACCGGGTCACGAATTCTTTCAGAGTCTCTCCTTCCCTCTGCTTGATGTTATGCAATTCCACCGGATCCTTCATGTGCTTCCTCTGTTGTCGGAAGTGCTCTAGAAATCTGACTTTCAGGTCATGGAAGCTATCTAAACTTCCCGACGGAATGCTGTTGAACCACACCCGAGCCACCCCTGCCAATGTTTGCACAAACATGTGGCACCAAGAAGGCATGTGCCATCCTTCGTTGCGTGCCAACTATCGAATAGCAGGATATGATCCTCCGGATCGGCCGTTCCATCATACATCCTCATGTTGGACGGCATCTTGACTCGCACTGGTGGAACAAAGTCTGTTATCCGGTCGGTAAACTTTGATCCCTTCGGGGGTCTGTACGGCCTATTCAAATCATTCTCGCCACCAGTTTCAAACCGTTCGGCTCTGGTGATCGGCTCTGGCTCATGAGTTGTAGGTGCTACGACGGTGGCCTGACTGGTACTGAACGTCCGGGCGTTCCAATGTACCATGTCAGTCAACCATGACGCATGTGTCACGGCTGGCCCTTGACTTTGGGGTGGCAGCGTACTAACATTGGGAACCTCTTCTTCGTCAAAAGATAACCGAAGGGCCAGGCCTTTAGCCCTTTCCTCCCTTACGTAATCATTCATGAGCTGTCGTATCTGCAGAAAATTAGATCGGACCATTTCGGGCGACACGGTCAGACCAGTACCCGGGGTAGCATTGTGGTTAAATGGTGCGGCAACGTTGCCCTCGTAAGGGGTAACATTGCTCGGATCCGGCAGGTTGGATGAAGACATGGGGGGACAAGGTATCCTCGAGTGGATTGTCTCTCGGCCCCACGGTGGGCGCCAAAATGTTGAAGTCGGTATGTAGGGTATGAGTTAAGAGGTTTGATCGGAGGCAGAGTGATTGCCGATGGAAGTTAATGCCCCTTTAAATGTGGCCAACCACCCAGTATTTATAGCCTGGGCCAAGGCTGAGCATTAAATGAAGAAACAATAAGTAACACGATGATTAATACTAATCACCGGATGGTTTATACTTATGTTACTACAGGTTTAATCCTTTACCCAAACCGTGATGGTAACCCGTTTGAAAGTTTAGTTGTGGTGAAGTGTGTGTATGAAGTGTATAAGAACACGCGATATAAGTGGTTCGGTCGGTAATGACCTACGTCCACTGTAAACACCGGAATATTATTGAGAGAGAATGATTACAAGGATTATATCTAGTTGTGAGAGCTATTTTCTGAATGAATTTACAAGGAGAAACCTATTCCTATTTATAGGCATAATGGTGGGCTGTATGGAAAGGCCCACAGGTAGTATCCTTGGCTTGGGCCCAACTGAGGCCCAAGTCCATGCTCCTTCTGAAATGGGCTGGAAGCGGCCGATTACTGTTGATGACGTCATGCTACAGTGTGGTCGTTGTTATAGCTGGACACGTGGCAGGTTTCTGGTGGTGTACAGTGATGCTGTACTTGCTACAGTGCTGAGGCTACCTCTGTCGTCTGACCGTTGGCAAGGTATGCCTGCTGGTCACTGTTGATGACAACGTGAGTGCAGTAGAGCCGTTTAGCTTTTGTACTATCTGCCACATGTCATTCTCCTGTTCGTGTGTACTCTAACACAGATCTTTGTGAATCTTCCTTTTGTTGTCCTTCGTACCTCGTATGAAAAGTGTTAAGGGAAGATTCCGCGCGTGCTGGTACGCGCGTATCAGGTATTGTTTGTTGCTTATCAGCTGTCTTGACGCGCGAGGTTGTTGACTGCTTGCTCCCGCGCGAGTAGATCACTGCGCCGTGGTCTGGCGCGAGGATCTTGTTTATGGGGATAGGGAGGCCTCTTGGATTAGGCTCCCTATCCCTTCAGTACTTAAGAAATTTCTCATAACAGCCTGAATTTTTAATATATATTCCTCCAACATAAAGAAATTAACCCAGTTAGTGGATGATAATGTCGACAATAACATGGCTTGCTAATGCATAACAAATTATCAGCTTTTTGATTAATCATTTTCTATTTTCACCACCACCATCCGCTGTCACCATACCACTTGCACCACCTTCACAAGCCCTAAACCTAATTCCACTTACTACCACCACTAACCTCTGAAACCACACTTCCACAACCGTTGACCACTACTCTGAAACTCTAACCACTTGTTGTCACCATCTACCACGCACTAAAACCCTAGAAAAATTGGGTAAGAAAGCTTAGAAATAATAAATTATAAAGATTTTTTGCCACCATCTACCACTCACTAAAACCCTAGCAAAATTGGGTAAGAAAGCTTAGGAAATAACAAATTATAAAGATTTGCAAGTCCTCCAAGGGTTTATATCATTTCAGAGTGGTGGAAACATGTGGCAAATTCGATTAATTTGCTAGTTCTCTCTATTAGTATCAATTTGTAGATATGGAATGGTGGCAACAAATGGTTAGGGTTTCATAGCGATGGCGAAAACTGTAAAGATCTGATTTCACAAGTTCCTAATGGTGAGGAGTGGTAGATATTTGATTTTGGGTGTGGGTACGTAGGTGGTGAAATTGTGGTGGTAGAATGTGGATGTGGGTGGTGGTAGCAGGTGGGGTTAGGTTTAGGGCTTGCGGTGGTAGTGGGAGCGGTATGGTGTGGCAGTGGGTGATGGTGGTGGTGGAGGCGGTGGTGGGTGATGGTGGTGGAGGTGGAAGTGGTAGTGGGTGATGGTAGTGGCCGAGATGGAGGTAGTGATTGTGCTACATAACAACCAAGTCATCATATAACCAAGTTTAGATGCCACATAAGCAAAAAACTAAGTGGGTTACTTGATCCTTAGTTAACAAAAGGTCATTGGAAAAAAGTACTTCGAAAGTTGAGAGTATCATGAGGAATTTCTTACATACGGATTAACGTCGACCAATAGGGAAAAGTTTGAATTATTAATATCCAACCCCTTAAACATTATATAACAATCGATATTGGTAAAGTTAGTATTTAAGGGGTAAAGGGTCTCTAATACGGCCGGTACTAGAAATAAGATAATCTTAGTTATTGTATAAAGTCTAATCAATCAATGCGGTAGGTTTTTTTTTTCAATGATAAATTAACATAATTCTTATTATTGTATGTGTACATAATTTGAACCCTATACCTTTTAGATAACGAGGATAAAACTTACCACGGTAATTATGTATAACTTGAGTCTAAATTATTGTGTAAATTCCATTCATAATAGTTACAACTGCATGCAACGGTTGCCAATGTATAAGTATGTGTGGTGTATTATGTAAAATAGTTAAGGATAAAAAGGCTTTGTTGTGATTATACCATCGTTACTCAATAAATCCGATTAATCGTGTTGTTATTTTGTTTTGGTAGATGAAAGTTATTTGACAAATGGGTACCTTGATACGGTGATAGATTGGATTCCTGGAATGGAAGGAATCCGCCTAGGGGATCTACCTCTTAATATCTTAGCCACAAAACATGATGATCCACGACTAAATTATTGTCTGGGGGCAGCAAAGATGGCTGATAATGTCTCACATATGATCATACACACTTTTTACGAATTAGAGGCTCCTCTCATCGATGAGCTTCGATCCATTTTTCCTCATATCTACTCGGTTGGGCCTCTTCAGTTACATCTGAATCCAATTACGCAAGCAGGAACCAGCACTAACTATAGTTTATGGAAGGAAGAATCCGAGTGTATCAAGTGGCTTGAGTCGAAAGAACCTAACTCTGTGTTGTATGTTAGTTTTGGAAGTGAGACAATAACTTCTTCACAAGAGTTACTTGAATTTGGTTGGGGACTTGCTAATAGCAACCATTATTTTCTATGGATCAGCCGAATAGATTCGGTTTTCCCCGACGAACTTGAGAAAGCGATTAAGAGGAAAGGCTTTATTGCAAGCTGGTGTTCACAAGAAGAGGTTCTAAACCATGAATCGGTTGGTGGGTTCTTGACACATTGCGGGTGGGGTTCAGTGATTGAGAGCTTGTCGGCCGGTGTTCCAATGATATGTTGTCCAGGCACAAATGATCAACGGGTTAACTGTAAACAGATATGCAATAAATGGGAGGTTGGCATGGAGATTGGAAATGTTGTGAAGAGGGATGAAGTGGAAAAGCTTGTAAGGGAGTTAATGGGTGGAGTTGAAGGTGACAAGATGAGAAACAAGGCTTTGGAGTGGAAGAAAATGGCAGAAATGGCAACACTTCCTAATGGATCATCATCTCTTGATATCAAAAAACTTGTTGATGAAGTTACTCTCATGTCAAAAAACTAAATATTCTCTCTTCTTCATATTGAAACGATATCAACACGTGTTCAGTATTTGTGACATCCGTCACCTTTCACTATCATTATTATACAACTCTAGTCCCTATTATTTGTAACTCTTTGAATCCTTTTGTAATCTTCGCAATTTAATAAAACTTTTCCGTTCATTGTTCATTTTAGTATTTATTGTAATCTATGTCACATTTATTAATTTATAGTTTAAATAAATTATTTATATTTAAAGTAAATATTTTTTTATGAAATATGCTTAAACCCAAACCACTCGGCCAAAGCCTATACTTGCCACATTTTGGATTCAAATTTGTTATATACAGATCCATTATTCATCCAAGTCAAACACACATTCAAATGTCACGCCTTTGATCTGATTATGGAAACTATTTTCGAATTTAATTGTATATAATTGATTGAATCCTTCTTTTCCGTCGATTACAGCCCACAATTACGCAAATAAACAGCTCGATTAATTCCTTTTTCCTCAATTGTGATGCTGTTTGACCATATCTCAGTCAAACAATCAAGACCTTCCAATTACAAAACCTTTGTATAAATTCGACCTCCTTACACATTCATAAGGTACCGATTTACACCAATATTGTAACAGTACTGATTTCTGGGAGATTAACATGGACCTTTGTATGACACCCTAGGCAACGCGGACAATATTGGTGATGAGAGGGGCGGGGTGTTACAATTATACCGTCAATCGATCCTTTTTCACTCTAAATATCTTGAATTTAGAGCTCTTTTGGCCGTGACTTGCAGCGGAAATTGCACCATCTTTCGGTACGTGATAATCCTGATTTATACATACGTTAGGATTGAATTATGATGGGGATTAAAAGCCCTATACTTTTGTTCATTATCTCTGTCGAAATAAGGGTCTATTAGATCGATTGGTGGTTAGGGTTTATAAGCTTAATTTGGGGAATTTTTGTTGTTTCAGGTTCGAATATAAATAAAACTAGGATCTGAATTAATCAACAAACCAACACCTAGACCAGTTGGTCTGGGCGTGACATTCTACACCCTTGGTCCTAAGTTCGAGTCCCTCAGTGGGGCGGTTTTGTCAATTGATTTTTTTTCCAGTTTTTATTCTTTTATTTCTAAATAATCAATTTACATATAAATACAATTAATTATTAAAAATAGTAAACTTAGTCCAAAATTTTTATGAACATTTTCCTAGCTTATCCAGACCCTAAAGTTTATGTTGATAATTTTATTTTTCTAAAAATATTTATTTATCATTTTTAATGTATTTATTTTGTTTTAAAAATAATTAATTAATAAAAAATTCATTCCTAATCCTTTTAATACCAAAATTTTTGTGAGGTTATCTCTAACCATATAAATTTTTTTTGGTAATTTTATTTTCTTTAAAAATAATATTTTACCTATTTTTTATTATTTATACTCATTTAATTGATTATATTCAATTAAATTCTGCTTTAAATGAAAATAATATGAAAAATAATTTTTAAAATTATTTTTCACTTACATCACATATTACCTATTGCTATAAAATGAAAATAATATTATTTTCACTTTATTTGGATTTATTTCCAAATTATTGCATTTTTATGTTCATAAATCAATTTAAAGTATAAAGATATCAAAATTTTAAGTCCTAAAAATTCTAAAATTATTATTAGTATCTCAGTATAAAATGGACATATGTTTTTCATATTTAATTGATATAATTATTTTTTATTTATTTATACTTTAATTTCATATTTAATTGCATAAAATTAAATATTTATATATTTAAGCCATTCCATTTTTACGCTTTTGATTATTTATTAAATCTCCATAATTTGAAACAATTAATGGAGTTCATAATATTTTCATTAGATATTAAAAATTATTTAAAACCAACTATAGTTCAATTCAAAAACCCTAGAAACCCAAATTCTAGCCTAGAAACCCTAAGCGCCTAATCCTAGATAACTTGGACTTTAAATTCATTCCCTTACTAATTATTTATTCCTTTAGGTTAATCCTTTGGGATAATTCTAATTCAAATTTCGTGGTTCGACGTATTTCAAGTTATTACACAAACCGTGAGTATACTTAGCCCCCCTTTTTATCTTTTAACACGTTTTGGGGTGATTCATGTACACAATTATTCCAATACACTACACATTACAATTACACAGTTTTACATATACAATTCATTACAGTGTGCAAGTGTTTACATTTTATGCATTATGCTTAGACAATAAAATACACATGATACCTTAGCAAAATGATTAACTTAGCTAGCCGAAGTTAATAGTGGATAGCGCTATTTGGGATTGGCACCTGCCTAGGTTGTTTCTCCCCCTTTTCATCGAAGAATTCGTGGTTACTTGTTACATGCTCGATTATGCCCTATACACAAGGATTGGTTTTGCCATGTGAATTCATTACATGTTTTACATAACTGCATAGATAACATAGCACATGAATTGTAAAACTTTCTACAATTATACTATATGTATCCAAACCTAGGTATACTCACCAACATTTTTATGTTGATAAAGTATTTGTACATGTTTCAGGTTTTGCATGATGCTACATATTGGACTTTGGATCTAGTCTTAATTAATCAATATTTCATCTCATGTTGTTTTTGTACATTCCAATGTAATTGTATGACAATTGTAAATCAATTAATATTATTTCAATTTCCATTTAGTACCATGAGCTATTGAACCATCGTCACTATGTGACACCTCGATGATTCCACCATCGGTTGGGGTGTTACAGATTGGTATCAGAGCCATGGTTATAAGGAACTAGGTTATTTGATAAAATGGCCTAGACTATAACCGAACTTCAACTTTCATGCATAATATTCCCTAAATTTTCATTCCCCCCTTTTCCTCTACTTTCCTCTTTCTTCTCTCTCCATTCTTCTCGTCCTTTATCATGGTGCTTTGAAGAGGTGTCTTACAAGGAGTATAAGTCTACATCATCATGGAACAGGAGCAGTACCTTTCGTAAAAACACTCTTAGGCATGATGCCTACTTTAATTCGATGATTTTATTTTCCTCCTTCAAAGTGTTGAGGTTTAATGTGTGTGATGGGACACGCGCAATCTGAAAAGGTGGATGTCTGTACATTGGGTTTTCTGGCATAGCCAAGTATAGCGTATAAATACGAATAAACCGACGGACCTATTATGCTGATATGGGGATTCCTGGAGTAAGTGTCCACTTATAGACTAAAGCATGTCTTCTTTGATCACCATTGGCTTCAATCCCTTTGAAAAGTCAATGTTCTAGTTGGGCTTTATACCTAGACAAGGGCAATCCAAGTGTTTTATGCAAGTTTTAAATGATACATCTCTCAATTTCATGATGTTTTATTCAATGTTTCATGATTTTCAAGTTGACATTTTGTTTACAAGTTCATACTTTCATAATCATTTGTGTAACCATATAATTTACATTATGCTTCTATGATTTATACTAATCGAAATCTCATAATTATTCATTGGTTAGATATATGCCCGCCGCATGCTACGCGACTCCAGCCGATGCACTGTCCGTGCTTCTGGAAAACATTCTGATCGTCGCCTCGCAGCCTTAGTCGCTGAGCAAATTGCTGCAGTGATCCCGAATCTTGTTAATGAATTAACCAAGAACAGTAACAACGCCAACATAAAGGGTGCGACTCATTTTCGATGCACTTTCAAACACTTTAACTCTTGCAACCCAACAAAATTCACCGGTGAGGAGGGCGCTACTGGCCTTCTCTAGTGGTTCGAAAGCATGGAGAACACCTTTATAAATAGCGAGTGTCCTACTGACCTTTGCGTACGTTATGCTACCAGCGTCCTTCAAAAGGGGGCACTAACTTGGTGGAATGGCGAAAACGCAATCGGGGCACTAAAGTTGCTTTAGACTGACTTGGGAGGAAGAGTTGATGATTGCAAAGTTTTGCCCTAGAAATGAAATCAATAAGTTGGAAGATGAATTTTATGAGCTAAAACAAGACAGTGGAGAAAATCTAGCGTATACTACCAGATATCATGAACTCAGCCTACTTGTTCCTCATATGGTTACCCCGCTATCTTGAGCAATCGAGAAGTATATTGAGGGTCTACCTGACCTAATTGAAGACGCTGTCACCCGTAGCAAGCCCACTGCAGTAGAAGAAGCGATTCAGCTCGCAGCCACTTTAACAGACAAACATGTAAAGAAACGAAACTTGGTTAGGAAGGACACTAAGATAATTACTGAGAAAACCACCACCGCTGTTGTTGAATCCCCTAAAGCCGTTTCAGCTAAGGCTACTACTACTTCCAACAACAAGAAGCGCAAAAACAACAACAGCAAGAATTATGTTGTGGTAACCCCTATTTAATCAAGTTCCAATGGATCAAGCTCCTCCTACAAAAAAAGGCTTATGTGGGGAAACTGCCTAAGTGTGATACTTTTCAATATCATCATCCAACAACCCTTCCTTGTCGTCGGTGCACCACTTGTGGCCGTTATGGTCATTTAGCTGTTTATTGTCGATCATCAAACAAACCTTAAGCTAACCCTGAACCTGTTGGTCAAAACCCTTAGCCTACAGCTTATGTCCGTGCACGCTTTAACTATGGTGACCCTAATCATTACAAGCCTCAATGTCCAGAGATCAATCCAGCAAACTAACCGACAAATCAAGTGGCACGTGGTAGGGCGTTCAATATCAACACCCAAGAAGATGCTGGCCTCAAAGACACAAATATCATTGATCAAGCTTAAGATTAGAAACTCTCTTAACTAATGGATTCAATATCCACGTCTTTCATCCTCTTGCTTCAGTTTTCCTTGAATTTTATCTTAGTTTTGGAATAATTTCAAGTTATCATGTTTGGATATTTATTTTGGAAATTTAATGTTTTGTTTTCTATTTTTGCATGCAACGTTTGTATTGAAATGCTATTAATTTCTTTTTTTATATAAAAGACGATTACACCTAAGGTTGGAAATTGATGATCTAAGAAACATGATTAACTATAAAACACATCAGGAGAACTCGTTTAACTAACAAATCTATGTCGCACAAAACCAATACTACAAGATACAAACTAATGGTTAAATTAGTTAATATATTCTAGTGTGTGCAGATTACATGATCTATCCTATGTAGTTCTATATTATCATATTGCACTATATATTTACTATTTGTATGTTTTTACTTATGTACAAATTACATAATTTATACCATATTCGTTCAAAATTTCAAATTACATTCTCTATTTGTATTACAATCACAAGCTGATTTACACACAACACAATCTTAGCTTATACAATAGTCATCGTTCATGTGCATTACGTTGAACTATAGACACCTGATACACTAAAAAGACACTGAGGTATGTGAACTAAGTAATTGCTCATATCAAAGTCGTCGTGTTAAAGTATTCTTTTCAACTCGGCACTTACAAAGAAAGATAGTCCTAAGGTTGAAGTATTCATTTTTTACTTGAGGAATTATACAATGTTCTACTCTGTCGCGGTGCGTGTCTAGTGTCTTATGTTCCAACACATGACACCTAATTTTCATAGCTCACATGCTCTGAGTTACTGTAACACCCCAACCGATGGCGGAATCATCGAGGTTCTACGTAGTGACAATTGTTCAAAAGCTCATGGTACTAAAGTGTAAATATTTTATTCAATGCTTCAAGTTACAATTACAGATATCATCAAGTACAAATACTATTCCACACGTTGTTTAGGTTAAGTCTTTGATAACTCCAAATGACCTACATGAAGTATCTCAATAAACAACCTGAAACATGTACGAAAATATTTTGTCAACATAAATAATGTTGGTGATCATATTTGCTTTGTATACATAAAAAATATGTTTAAAGAATATGTTTTACAACTCATGTGTCAAGATCTATCAAGGCATTATATAAACACGTAGTAAACAAACATGATAAAGTCTAACGAATATGATTCACATAAAGCATCCTAACACGTTTCACAATGATTTAAGCACCGTAACATGTGTTACGTATTTTTGAGCATTTGAGCACCATAACCTAACTTACGTCTATTTAAGCATTTGTTCATTTGAGCACATTAACCTTAGTTAAATCTAGATAACAATTTCGAGCAACCATTGTAAGTAAACTATGTTTAAGTCTAACATAAAGCACAAAGATAACGAGACATGAATATGAAGTGTAAACGTATAAAAGTATATGTGTAAGTTTGTATATGTGTACATGTTTCACCCCAAAAGTGTAAAAATGAAAAAGGGATATATATACTCACAATTTGCGAAAGCGATCAAAATCCAACTTAAGCTGTCGTGAGCTAAGGAATAGGAGTTCCGAGGAATTCAACCTATAACGTATAAGAATACTAATAAGGAAATGTCTAACAAGTCTAAGGTATCTAGGGTCTAAGGCATTAAGGTTTGCTAAGTCGATTTGGGGAATTTTTATTTTTATGATAAATCGAATTTATATAGAACTTGTATATAAAAAATAATATGACAAAGTTTATAAATGTGATTAGGTAATATAGTTATTACCCATTGAATTTTTAGTTAAAAAGTAGTTCCAAATAACTGGACAAAAGAATTAAATTAATTGCCTTAAACTATAATTGTAAATAATTACAATTAATTAGAAATAATTTAATGAATAAACACAAGTTACACAAATAAAACAAATAGTTATGATTATGACTTTGGAACATAAAAATACTCTTATTTTATAACACATTAATTTATAAAACGGATTTTATGGTTTATGAATTTAATAAATGTTTTATTATATTTAAATAGCATAACGATAATTAAAATACAAGATATGGTTCAAAATTGATATTTTGTAAAAAATAAATACACTCTGATGAAAAGTGATCAAAATAAATTTTTTCATAATTTTTCTCATTTTATTTGCATATAAAACTAATTTACTGAATTTAAATCACGTTTAAATGATTAAAAAAATAGTAAAATCAATAAAAATTAATCATTTTAATCCAATAAATTAGGATTAAGTTTCTGATGTACAATAATAATTTCACAAAAAGTTTTAGATTAAAATCATTAAAAATAAATTTTTAATCAATTAAATACGATTAAAAGAATTTAAATTGATAAAAAAAGGAAACTAAGATATTTTCTAAAAAATAAAAGTGTGATAATTTTCTTTATTGTGTCAAGATATACACCTCCATCATCATCATCATCATCATCATCATCATCATCATCATTATATCATACTCAGTTAATCCTACCAATAGCAAAAGCTAAGGTAGGGTCTGAGGAGGGTAAGTTGTAGACAACCTTACCTCTATCCCGTGGGAATAGAGAGATTGCTTCCAGTGAGACCCCCGGCTCAATAGTGGTTTTTTTTATCAAGCCTTACATAATAAGGCACATAACACTTAACAATCCGGATAAACCCGACTGGTGCATGTACCCCCTTGTCTTTTGGCTATCAACGTCACTACTTGATGCATGATTAACCTTCTGTCATTTTTAATGTTATTTTCACAAAATTAGTAAAACAACGTTAAAATTAGTGCAACTTTACTTTTTCCCCCGAGGGCCACACATATATACATTATATGCGCACAGCCGTAAGCAGGGCTCCTATAGTGTCAAGATACTACAACTAAATTTTTATAATTTTTGGATCAAATATTAATTTATTATGTATTTTTTTAAGTTTTAATCATATTACATGAATTCTAAAATAATTAACACGAAATATAAAAAAAAAATTATGTCTTGTGTGGTGATCGTACCCGACACTTTACTGGACAAGGAGACCTACCCGACCACTACACCATAAGAACTTTTGTTTATTTTAGTGGATTGTTTAATTATTTATATAAAAACAAAACCCAACTTCATCTTATTCTCCAAATAACTTTATTTACTAAGAACCCTAACCCTGGATTCTAAAATCACCAGAATGCAACTTAAATGATGCCCAAAACCATAGGGCTTTCAGTTGCTGCACCACAACGAGTAAAACGACACAAAATTAAAGAACTTATGGGTTCAATTCAAGCACAAAAAGAGGAATGACAGCAGGAAGTTTAAGCACTGATTTGAAGGTTTCTGGACATGATTCTTGCGTTCACATTGTGGGTTTAAGATGGTTAAAGGATTTTAAGTGATTCATAATGGTTAATTTATAGAATGAATGGGAAATGCTAACGTTTTGATTAGCTTATAAATTCCGGTCGGTTACACCATAACTCCATGATTAAATCTTAATTAATACATGTTAAAGTCGCCTATTAATGCTTGAAACCGAAAGTTAGTGATAGAGAATGGCAGGTATGCAAGGATAAACATATTAAAGAATCAAAATTAAAACGGTTTAATGAGTGGCCGGAATTCAAATTACCGACCGGAATAGTAATGATGTGTGAAATGTGTAGTAAATAAATCTGTTAAGTTACGACTTGTGACATCCGGTAATTTCCTTTTCGTTCTGTTCTTTTTTTGTTTCCTTCTTTTGGGGCTTTGCGCAATTTTCGGGACGAAAATTCTTTCAACGTGGGGATGATGTGACACCCGGCATGTTTGGCTTAAACATATTAGTAAAATCTAAGTCTACCTTAGCGAGAAACGTTTATAAACAGACTTAACTGGGTTAGTTGAGTCGGGTCAAGTTAGGATTGTCCATGGTACAATGATCTGGAGGATCATTGGGAGTCGTTTTGGTAATACATTAGTACCGGGTTCCGTTGTTGGTGACATTACATGAACTAATTAAGTATATGTGTAAATTATGGATCGTGTGGTGGATTATATACATAGATGTGTTTAAATGATGTGTAAACAATTATCAGTGCTTAAATATGTTAAATATAGACTAAGGATGCATGCTTATGTGTTAAGTTGTGTTAGAATGCGTTAAACACGACAAACTGGAAAACTAGTTAAAAGGAGTGCTGGTTCGACCACTTCGAGTGGTCGAAGGAGAACATTGTGCCTGGTTCGACCCTTTGTAAACGGGCGAACCTGGGGAGTGAAATTGAAAGAATTCCTTTCGACCAGGACATGGCTCATTCGACCCTGTGGAAGGGTCGAAGGAGACCACCTTCGACCATTGAAATGAGGCGAAGGAGGATTAGTATAAATACCAACCTTTGTCATTTTTCATCATTTCACAAACCCTAACCGTCCCAAAACGCTATCAAACGATCTTAATCACTAAGGAAGGAGTTTTTGCTCTTCTTTTTCATAATCTAACCTATCTACAACATCAAAACAAGAATCCAAGGTGTGTTCTTAATCCTAAACCTTTTTAATAGCATTTTAATTCGTTTTCATCTAACCCTAATTGTCCAGATCTGTTCTAAGGGTGTTTTTATGATTAAAAACCTTTTAAACATCTTTCTAAATCAAAACATTATCATTAACATAGGTTTCATGGTAAATAACATATGTAAATTGTGTATTATGTGGTGTTATGTTTTGCTCAATGATTTGCTGCTGTATCTATGATAGAAACATGATATAGGATTGTTGTTGATGCTAGATTATTGTTGTTTAGGGTTAGGATGGGATATGATGATGTATGGGTGTTTGGGGGTTTTAACGAATCTAGACTTAATGCATGATATTTATGATCAATAGAATTGATAAGAAAAGATCGAACACTCAACAAACTGAGCATTTCAAGTTGAATATGAATCAATTTCAAAAGTTTCCAATTTAGGTAAATTATTCATGCATGAAAGTTATGTTTCCATAATCTTTACCATTTTGGGAAAGGGCTGAAACAGACGTGTTATCGGGGGAAATCGGTGGGGTTTTGTAGGGATAAGTTATCCATGCTTGACTGCTGTGTTTGATGATGTTTCGAGTCGTTTTGAATGTGTTTGAAGCGTTTTTAGGAAAATTTGCACAACAGGGGCGAACCTGGCCTCCTTCGACCGATCGAAGGTGCGAAGGAGGGAATCCAGGGTCGAACCTGGGTTTTGTTGGGCGAACGTGGTAAAACGGGCGAAGGAGGCATCAAACGGTCGAATGAAATGTAAAACGGGCGAAGGAGACTGAAAACGGGCGAAGGAGACTGAAAACTGACTGGTTCGACCGTTCTGATGCAGAAATGAGATTTTTGATACAAACTAAGTGTTTTATGCTTGAACCTTGTATGTAATCTATGTGTACTTGATTAGTTAGGGTAATGGGTCCCCAACGGGATATCGGGTCGGTCTAGTGTGTCGGTTAAACATTCAAACACGTTTTAAAACATACTTGGTTACGATCTGGACAATCGAGGACTAGATAACCTTATGGTTATTAGTCGGAACACTTATGTGAACATTTTGATAGATCTTCGGTAGAGGGATTATCAAGGGCTAAACATCTTTACTTGTAATCGAAGAACGCTAATTAAGGTGAGTTCACGGCCCCACTTTTACTGCTTTTAACTTTTGGGGGAGAAAACATGCGCTAAACTATTTTGGTAACACATGTCATACTATGGTTTTAACTTTGTATTGCTATACGATCTTTGGAAGTCCCGGGGGAAACCATGAATGTGCGGGGATGCACAACGGGGGAAATGTGGATAGATCTATTGGGCGTGACCTGCCCCACTCGTCGGCTTGGAGGGCCGGGCGGGTGCATATTGTCTCGAACAGGAACATTATCATGCTGAACATACGGGCTGCTTAAACATGCTAAACATTGCTAAACGTGTCTAGTAATGGTTTCCAATCGTAGTAGTAATAAAACCTACGCCTAGTTAGCGTACTTGGTAACATTAATATAGTATGGACATGGTAACGTTTTGGTAACATATTGAACAAACCTGTGAACTCACCAGCATTATATGTTTACATCTTTTTGGCATGTTTTTCTCAGGTCGCTAAGGTAGCAACAAATGGAACTAGGCGCACGGGTCTGCATTGGCGTCTAGGCATAGTTGCACGTTTTGTAATAAAAAGTGTTTTGAATACTTTGGATCATAGCATAGCTGTTTAAATACTTCTTGAATGCTTCCGCTTATAAAATCGTTGTTTATGGTTTTACGTTTTTCATATAGAGTTGTTTATTGTGATCGTTGACTTGGATCCTGGTTTGTCATGCGCCTCGTGGTAAAACCCCGCAAGTGGTAATTTGAGGGTTTGACAGATTGGTATCAAAGCCAATGGTTATAGTGAACTAGGACTGCATGTAGAGTCTGGTCTATAGCCGAGTCGCACACACTAGACGGTCACATACTTTGGGTCTATTAGTGGGATACGTACTAACGTTGTCGGGGTGTCCTTACATCATCATCATGCTTCTCCGTTACATCATCCGCTTTTATTTGGGTTCTTACCTACTCTTGTTTTCTTCTTCTTCTGGATTGAAGAAGGAGGGGTTGATTTGTTGGTTCTAGCACACACATGCCTTCTTACACTTGCACCTATCGTCACACATTACTAGGCGACGATATTCGGTGACTGGGGTCTGGATTAGGGGTACATCTGGAGGACCATGTAGAGCAGTTTATCATTTCGGGTGCACACGAAATAATAAACTGGAATGCATGAAATTCCCGATGGACTTCGAGTTTGGATGTATAGTCCTGGAATTGTCCCTAGGTTAACTCTTGTAAATTTCTAGTGGTTGACACTGGAAGTGAATCTGAATCCCTCGATTTCTTGATTTGTTAGATCATGTCTGGTACTCGCGGTGGTGGACGTCGTGATGGCGGTGGTGGCCGTGCTGGCGGTGGTGGTCGCGCTGGAGGCGGTGGTCGTGGAAACATCAACATGACCCAAGCTGAACTGAACAACTTGCTACAGCAGCAAGTGAACATGGCTATGGCTAACTTCCAGGCTGGGATTAATGCCATAGGTGGTGAGTTGATTTCTGTCGACCTTGCCTCATTTTCGGGTTTCGTGTCCTTTCGTTTGTGTTTTACTCGTGTACCGTGTTTCAGGTGTTGGTGCCAATCCACCCCCACCTCAGTGCTCGTATAAGAAGTTTCAGGACTGTCAGCCCCATAACTTCGCTGGAACTGAGGGAGCGGTGGGACTGCTCCGATGGCTGGAGAAGGTGGAGTCTATGTTTGTTATGTGTAACTGTCCTGCTGGGGACCGGGTAAAGTATGCTACTGCGACATTTGAGGGGCCTGCACTGTCATGGTGGAATGCTACTACACAGAACATGGGATTGGGGGAGGCTATTGCTATGCCTTGGGCGGAGTTTGTGCAGCTGTTGAGAGGTGAGTACTGTCCGAGAGAGGAGATACAGAAGTTAGAGCATGAGGTCTGGAGCTACAAGATGGTTGGGTCTGAGATTGAAGAATACACTGTGAGGAGGAATGAGCTGGCGGTGTTGTGCCCTGATTTGCACACACCTGAGTACCGAAGGATCGAGCACTATGTGTCTGGACTGGTGCCAGAGATTGCTGGGTTGGTGGCTGCTGGGAATCTTCCCACTATTGCTGAAGTTGTCCGATCAGCTCATCGGATGACTAACCTGAAGGTGGCAGAAGGCGTTTTGCCACCCAAGGGTGCTGCTGTGAAGGTTGCTGAGGGGAACAAGAGGAAGTGGGATAGTGTGGGGAGGAGTGTGGTGCGAGCTCAGCCAGCGAAGAAGTTTGATTCATCTGGGTCTTCTTCTGGGCAGAAGACGAGTGGGTATGTTGGGAAGCATCCCAAGTGCAACAAGTGTGGTTTTTACCATTCTGGGGGTTGTGATAGGGCTCGTTGTCATCGGTGCCATCAGTTGGGGCACCATGCTAAGGATTGCAAGGTGGCACTCACCCCAACTCAGACTCCTGCGGCTACTCCTGCTCCTACTGCTCAGGGGACTCAGGGGAGGTAGGGGTGTTATAACTGTGGTGATGCGGGACACTTCAAGCGTGAATGTCCTAAACTGAGGCAGGGCGATAATGGGAGGGGCGGGAACGGTAACGGGAACAACGGCGGTGGAGGCAGGACTGCACGTGCTTTCGTCATTGGATTTGCGGAGGCTAGGCAGGATCCAGACACAGTTACCGGTACGTTCCTTCTTAATGATCGCTATGTTTCTGTCTTATTTAATTCTGGTGCCGATAAGAGTTTCGTATCTTTGGATGTTATTCGATTGCTAGATATAGTACCCACACCTTTAGAGGCTAAGTACTTAATAGAATTGGCTGATGGTAAGAAAATCGAAGCGACACACACCCTTAGGGAATGTCGCTTGGAACTGTCGGGTTTGTCTTTCCCCATTGACCTTATGCCGGTACCCCTGGGTAGTTTTGATGTCGTGGTCGGCATGGATTGGTTATCGTTGTATCGCGCGGAAATCGTTTGTTTTGACAAGGTTATTCGGATCCCTCTCCCTGATGGAGAGATCCTTTCGGTTCGTGGCGAGAAAAGCGGTGCTCCGCTAAGTATCATTTCTAGCATGAAAGCCCGTAAGTATCTTCGGAAGGGCTGTTCGGCCATTCTGGCGCTTGTTAACGTTTCTACTGACGATGAGAAGAAGATCGAGGATATTCCAGTGGTTCGTGACTTTTCTGATGTATTTCCTGATGATTTACCTGGTCTTCCTCCCCATCATCAGGTTGAGTCTGGTATCGATCTTACTCCGGGCGCAGCTCCTATTGCCCGAGCTCCGTATCGTCTTGCACCTCCCGAGATGCAAGAGTTGTCCAGCCAGTTACAGGAACTCTTGTGTGACATCCGTCACCCTCGTCTTTCGTCAAATTACAATAATAATCCTTGAAATATTTTCATTATAGTCCCTACGAGATTCGTCGTTTTTGAATTTAATTTTGAGCGAACTAAAATTTATCATTCATTTAGGACCGAGTATAAGTTTTAATCGAATGAGTATGTGTAAACGTGTTCGTAAAACCTTTTTAAAAAAAAATAAGTTAAAAAAAAGTTTTATAAAAGTTTTAAGTAAAGTGGTTAACTTAGTTAGTGGTTATAAAGGGAAAAACTAACTAGAAAGCATTGAAACTAACTAAGGTTTAATGAGAGGGGCCATTCTGTCATTTTCCCAAAGTTTAAAAAGAAAAAAAACATCATACTGCTGCTGTGCTCGCTTTTCCGGCCAAGAATTTCCGGCGGCCGGAATTTATGTCCGGCGATCTGTTTCTTTGGATTCCTTGGCGTTTTTAACATCTAATTATGTGGGTTTACGTTTCTCCTTTAGTTATTGATGAATTCTCATCATTTAATTGAGTTTTAACGCGATTTTTAGTGAGTTTTAATCCGGGTTTTAGTGTGTAACCGCCGGAACTTTAAAACAAATCAAACCATGTGTTTTACACGATCTCTATATAAATCAACCTCGCCATTTCGTTTCTGCACCTTCACATAACAAAACCCACACAAAAATCAGTCCGGAGAGGCGTTCAGAAGCGTGTTATCGGCCCTAGAAGTCCCGAACTTGTACCTCTAATTTTCGAGCCCCAAACGTCATTGTAAGCCTTTGTTTTTAAATCCATTTCGATATTTAATTCATCATCTTTAAAAGCCCTATGATCTTGTGGCTTAATCATGTTTGAAACGGGTTATTGTTAAGAGCCTAGGGTTAGGGTTCTTGGCTAGGTGAATTGGGGAAGATGATGAACATGGAGATGATATAGCCTAGTGGTGGGGTCTGATTCTTGGGAAGCAGCAACCCGAGTTCGATTCCCCCCATAAGCATTCATGCTTTTTGCTGATTTCCTTTATTTATGTTTAATAATTTCAGAAATTATATAATAAGTTTAAATCTTTAAATATTCATAATAAATTCATCTTTTGCCCAAAAATTATGAAAATTTAGGTGTAGCTTCTTGACATCATAAAGAACATTTCCACATTTTTATTTTATGAAAAATGTTTTATTTTTATATTTTTATTGAATTAAATTGTTTTAATCATAAATAATGGATAAAAAATTCATTTTTAATGATTTTAATCTCAAACTTTTTGAGTAATTATTTCTAACCATTCTCAACTGAAATAAAAATTATTGGTCAAGAAAATATTTAGACTGAATTACAAGTTTTGTCCTTTAACTTTGTACCCTTTTTCAACGCATGTCCTTTAACTTCAAAGTTGATTGCTTTTGTCCTTTAGATTCTAAATTCTTGCACGTTATGTCCTTTAGTGCTAACTCTGTTACTTTTTGTCGTTAAATTACATCACGTGCAATGCACACGAGGGCACAACAGTAAATTCATCTTCCCCCTTTTATTTCCCCCCTATTATAACACACCAGAACCCTAATTTCCTAATTGTGTCTGAAGATTGAAGATCGAAGCTAGGGTTCCAACAAATCCAAATGGTTTATTGTCGATGTGGAAGGGAAGCAGTCATCCTCACATCATGGACTGATAAAAACCCAGGTCGACGATTCTATGCTTGTAATCAGGTATGTTATTCTGATGACAAACGGGTTGATTCGTGAAGTACCTTGATTTTTGAAATTAACAGGTTGATTCGTTGTTGTTAGGGACGAAAATGTGGATTCATTGGCTGGGTTGAGAAAAACAGATGTCAAACTTGCACAGAAACTATTCCCGGTTTGATTAGGGCTAAGAACCAGTTGGAGTCAAAGAATCAGGAGGTTGAGGTGTCAAACAAGGTTCTCGAGCAAAAATTGAGAGACAGTGAGGCTAAAAGGAAGATGATGAAGAAGGTTTTGCTTATCAGTTGGATCTGTTTTGTGTCGTATATGATATTCAGTTAGTGTAATGGTCTAATGTAATGTATTACTGTTTTTAGTGTGTAATGTATCTGGTTTGATGTATAAAAAGTGCAAAACAAGCACAGTTAGTTGACCCATTTTGAAATTGTTGTCTTATATGATCTTCAACATTACAAGTGACCAAATGCAAGTTTTGTTTTGACCCACTTAAGAACAAACACAACTGACCAAATGCAAATCAATGACATTGTTTTGTGGACATTTTGACCCATTACAACTGATTACACCAAATGACATTGTTTTGTGGACATTTTGACCCATTACAAACATATCACTGCAAATCAATGACACTGCAAATCAGTGACACTGCAAATCAATGACACTGCAAATCAGAAACATTGACCCATTACAATAGAAACCTGCAAATCAGAAACATGCTAAATAACACATAATTGACCCATTAAAAACAGAAACATGCATAATAACCATAATAACCTGCAAATCAGAAACATGCATAATAACCATAAAAACCATCCAAAATACATAATAACCATCCAAAATACATAATAACCAACTACTACCAAAGTTTAAACCAAAATACCAAAGTATAATAACCTACATAATAACCAAAGTACCAAAGTTTAACACACATGTTGTTCAGCAACATGTCACTTACTGCCCTTCCTGTAATATCACACATTAAGTGGTAAACACTAGATATCAGACATTAAAGGCTAACAAAATAAGTAGAATGACATACCAGTGAAGTGTGACCTGGTCCAATGTAAAGGTGGGATCTTTGATAACCACAAATGGGCCTGCTTATTGAATGCTTTCAATGTGTTCATTGCAGTGGTAAACTCAGGAACTGTTGTGGCTGCTGCACATTTCCATAACATATCTTTATAAAGTTTCCCTCTCCAAGATCCCTTCATATTTTCATGGATATGTCTAAGACAATATCTATGTTCTGCTAATGGAAACAGCTTTGAAACAGCAGGAAGGATGCCCTTTTGTCTATCACTAATGAATGTGAAATTTGAGTTGCTATCTAGATCTAAGTCATCAGCCAACAGTTCTAAAAACCAAGTCCAAGAACTAAGTGTTTCTGCCTCAACAATTGCATAACATACAGGATACAAACCATTATTGCAATCTACACCTACAGCAGTTAACATCTGACCTGGGAAGGGGCCTTTCATGAATGCACCATCAAGACCTAAGAACCTTCTACCTAGTGCCTTGAATCCTTCTTTTAAAGGTGCCAAACATACATACATTCTTCTAAACTGTCTGGTTGGGCTATCTGGATCTGGGGATGGTTCAACATCAATCTTGACTGTGCTTCCTGGATTCTTGTCTAAAAGTTCACTCCCATAATCCCTAAGTAAAGAGTACTGTTCTGCATAGTCTCCTTCAAGGTGCTTCTTAGCCCTAATCTTAGCCCTGTAAGCCTTCATTCTTGAAACCCCAAGTTGGTACTTTCTTTGGAACTGCTCCTGTACTGCTCTAACAGGGATGTCTGGGTTCTCTTCTATCTGCTCTAACATTTCTTTAGATAAGAACTTAGATGTACAAGCATAGATCTTTCTTGTTTGAAGACAGGTGTGGTGGGTGTTTAAAGTTCTGACCACCCAAGATTCTGTGTCCTTGTCTTTTGAAACCAGGATGGTCCAAGGGCATTGATATAAATGTGGATTTGTCCTTTTGCCCCTCCCACCTACATTTACTGTTTCACCTGTCCTTTTTGGTCCCTCTGATTTTTTCTTTTTAACAACAGGCCCCTTAACTTCTGTTTTTTTAACACTTGGCCCCTTAACATTACTTTTATCTTTTGTTTCTTTCAATTTAGTGGCCACCTTTTCAGCCCTCTGTTTGGGTTGGCTAGAAATGTGGACACCAGTGTCATCAACATCAAAATCTGGCTGTGAACCTTGACAAACTGCCCTGACCCTTTGATGATCATCTTTAATAACCTTGATAACCCTTCTAGTTTCCACAGCATGCTTCTTTATTAGCTGCTTTGCTTCCTGCTTGGTTCCAAATATTTGGCCAACAGCAAAGTTAGCTAGATTCTCACTTGCCCTTCTAAGTTTATGCAAATGTTTCTTCCTTATGCTTGTCTCATTATCATCTGATTCAGACCCACTATCAAACCTTTCATTGTCAATGACATCCAATTCTGAGTCACCCTTTGCTTCATCTGATAACTTGTCCTCAACTTCTGGATCAATATGCATCCTATAATCAGACATGTCCACATCAGGTTCATCAATAGTGTTGTCAGCATCCACAATATAATCACTGTCACTATCATCCTCATCCATCTCTTCAGCCTTGTTTACTTCTTCAACATCATCAGTCTTGTCATCAACATTCTCTTCAAACAAGTGATCATCCTCATCCATGTCTTCAACATTATAAGTTTTGACTGTGTCATCAACATTCTCTTCAAACAACTGATCATTAACCTGGCTAAACATGTCATGAACCTTACTTGACTCTTGACTGGCCCTCATAAAATCTTCATTAATGCCACTCTGTTCCCCTCTGTTCAAATTTAGATTGTCCTCAACTTGGCTAAACACTAGCTTTGAGGGGACAATTGCATATGGGCCAGGTTCATCAATTTCCTCTATTGTAAGAGTAGATTTGCACTTTGTTGGTGATAAAAGCAGATCTTTAATGTTAGTTAACCCATGTGTAACATAAACATCTATGAACTTATGCATTTCAATAAGCTTAGCCAAATCCCGACAATCCTGATCACTACTTAGATCATGAAGACCATTATCTAAATTTTTTCCAGGATATAAATACATGTAATACATTGCGTGAGTTCCATTATATCCCAACAAATCCATCATCAGACCCACCTCGTGAATAGAAAACTGATCAATATCTATCAAGTCCACATATTCAACCTTACCTGCCACATATTTACGGCCTGGAGGAGTTGTTAGCCTACCACTATAATGCAAGATAATGGTGAACAGATTCGGATAACAATCTGCATAATGTAAACAATCAACATCAATAATCAACATTATAAACAATAAAACCCTAAAAATTAGGGTTTTCAGTCGTAAAAAAATTTAAACTTTACCATATATCTCTATAACGTCTTCATCCTTCATAGATTCTCGAATAACCCAGCCTTGTTCCAGTTCATTGTTGGCTACTCTCACCATTGTGTGGAATTCGAATTTTCAGAAACGTAAAGGGTGGATTGTGAGTAATGATCTGATATTAGGGTGTTGGTGTGTTATAATAGGGGGGAAATAAAAGGGGGAAGACGAATTTACTGTTGTGCCCTCGTGTGCATTGCACGTGATGTAATTTAACGACAAAAAGTAACAGAGTTAGCACTAAAGGACATAACGTGCAAGAATTTAGAATCTAAAGGACAAAAGCAATCAACTTTGAAGTTAAAGGACATGCGTTGAAAAAGGGTACAAAGTTAAAGGACAAAACTTGTAATTCAGTCAAATATTTATTTTTGTTAATTTTCCCATTTTTAATCATTTAAACATGATTTAACCTCATTAAATCAGTTTTAAATATAAATAAGTTCATATAAATTATGAGAAAATTATTCTAATATGTTTACATCAGAAATCATCCATTTTCTATAAAGTAAATATTTTTGGATCACGTATAGTAATATTAGTCTTATGTGTGTTTGCTTGTGTTATTTTATGTATCTATGACCTGTCAAATCATTAACCGCTGGGCGGCCTGGCATTTCAATGAATAGTACTATGGTTTATACCCTTGTGACTCTGTTGAGAGTCCTCGTCATTGCTATGTATTACATTACTACTAGCGCATACTATATATATATCTGCTTTCTTCTCTTAGGGTTGATTTGACCCGGATTCCACTTATTACATCTTGCAAAATAACACACGAATTGCTAAAGTTTACTTTACTATATATATCAAACGGATGTACTCACCAATACATTATATGTGTTGACAAATTATTTTGTACATGTTTCAGGTGACGTTTGATGTTTCATGCTTTCACGCTTAGACTGGACCTAGTGCTTAATTAAAAAGTTGAACATTTAATATTTATGTTTGAGATTTCTATTAAGACTTTTGTATTCCCTTTTTGGATAATGGAAGTTATTTGCTATTAATATTTACAAATTTAGTCCATGTGCTATTGAACAATCGTCACTACGTGACACCTCGATGTTTCCGCCATCGGTTGGGGTGTTACAGATTGGTATCAGAGCCATGGTTATAGGGAATTAGGTTATTAGTAAATGTTTTTGACCTAGACTATAACTAAGCTACCCATTATATGCTTTCTTTTATTCTCATATTTCTTTTGATATATTTTCTCCTTTTACTTTTCATTATACTCGGAGAAGATTTTTATTCTACAAATGGAACGAAAACACCAAGTTAGGAGTGATATCCATACCTTGGTGAATAGTTTCACTCTTTATATGTTTTATTTATTTTATTTATCTTGGAATATTTTCCTTTCGAGATAGGAGACGTCCAAATCTCAAGGAATCTATTCCTCCAAAAGAAACTTACTCACTAAGCTAGGAGTGACATCCTTATCTTAGTGACCAGTTTCACTCCATCATATTTTTACTATTTGGAAGTATATCTTTGAGTTAGGAATGAAATCCACATCTCAAGGATATATATATTTCCATATCTCAAGTTCCGCTAGAGTTTTGCAATTTATTTGTGACGGGGCACGTGCAATCTGGAAGGGTGAGCGCCTGTATTCTGAGTTTTCTGTCTAGGTTGGTAATTCGCATAAATCCCAATCAGACGAGGGACCCGTTTACCTACCTGGGAATTCTCGGGATGAGCATTCACTTATAGGCTAAAGTACGCCCCCACAAGTCACTAATAATATTTCAATTACTTTAGTCAGTCAACAGTTTCTTTAGAAACACTCTTATATCTCGTTTTATACTTGGTAAGGTTTATCATTTGGAGTTTTATCATGATTTTCTTTATGATATTCATAATTTTTCTTATATCAATTTATAATTACTATATCTCATGTTATGTGTTACTTGTCTTGATATAAACTATGGCATTTCCAAGATTTTTGGAATCAAATCTCATAATTATTGTTCACTTTTGTAGATGTCTGATCGCGAATCTCGTAAGAGAGCCTCGAAGCGTCAGGCTAAACTGAAATCTGATCAGCGTATCGCGACCATGCTCAATGACAAGTTGGAAACACTTGTTCCTAACATCATTAATGCTATTATTCCAAACCTTAACCTGAACGGTAGCTCGAATGGGAACTCTAACGGGAATACAAATGGAAATGGTGGGGCTAGTGAGAATAAGTGCACTTTCAAGCACTTCAACTCATGTCATCCCAACAAGTTTAATGGCACTGAGGGAGCCACTGGGTTACTTGAATGGTTCGAAAGCATGGAGAATACGTTCATTAATAGCGACTGTCCAGACAACTTACGTGTTCGTCATGCCACGGGTGTTCTTCAAAAGAGAGCGCTTACTTGGTGGAATGGTGAAAAACATGCTCGAGGGACGGAAGCTGCTTTAGCTATGTCTTGGGATGATTTCAAAATCGCCATGACCACTGAGTTCTGTCCTCGTAGTGAGATGAAGAAATTGGAGGATGAGTTCTATCACCTCCAGCAGGATAGTGGAAATAATGTTCCCTACAACAACCGTTACCACGAGTTGAGCTTACTGATTCCTCGTATGGTAACCCCGGTATCCTTGGCTATTGAGAAGTATATTGAGGGACTGCCACCTCAAATCCATGATTCGGTTATGGGAAGTAAACCTGCTACTGTAGAGGATGCCATTCGTCTCGCAGCCTCTCTTACTGACAAGCATGTCAAGGATGGTACTCTAACTCGTAAGGGTACTAAAAGATCTACTGAAACCCCTGCTACTACTGAACCGTCTCAAGCAAACTCTGTCTCTACCTCTAGTTCCAATAAGAAACGAAAAGGTGGAAACCAGAACTATGCTGTTGTTACACCCCTTAACCAGGTTCCTGTTGCAAACACATCTACTGCACCTCAAACTCAAAAGGTTCAGGGAAACTATTCGGGTTCACACCCTAAATGCATTTCATGCAACTTTCACCATCCAACTACTCGACCCTGCTATAAATGTGACACTTGCGGCAAAGCAGGCCACATTGCTTCTCACTGTCGGGGAACTGAACCTGGGAATGCTCAAAACCAGAGGACTGGTCAACCCAGAGTTTGCTATGCTTGTGGTGATCCTAACCACAGGCAAGATAGGTGTCCTCATTTAGCTGCTTTCATTCAGTCTCGTCAGCAAACCCCAGCACTTCCAGCAGCTCCAGCAGTTCCAGCAATTCAAGCAGCTCCAGCCCGTGGTCGTGCTTTCAACATCAATGCAAACCAAGATCAAGCTACCAACGACGTTGTCAATGGTACACTTCTTATTACTAACTTATATGCTTCGATTTTGATATCGGTATGGATAGGAGTTTTGTCTCGTTAGAAATTGAACCTTTGCTTGCTCGTATTTGCCTTCACCTTATCCATCCTTTTACTATGAAGGTTGCTAGTGACAATCTTATTCTTATAAAATCGGTGGTCCGTAATTGCACGTTGAATCTAAACGATTATAACTTTTATATAGATCTTAGGAATATTATGAATCAAGTTTGTAAACCTTTCTTGGACCAATTCGTAACTGTTTTTCATCAATAACATGCACACATACACCAGAAACCTTCACTTGAAAGAAATTTCGAGACGAAATTTTCTAAAGTAGGGGAGCCTGTGACATCCGTCACCCTCGTCTTTCGTCAAATTACAATAATAATCCTTGAAATATTTTCATTATAGTCCCTACGAGATTCGTCGTTTTTGAATTTAATTTTGAGCGAACTAAAATTTATCATTCATTAAGGACCGAGTATAAGTTTTAATCGAATGAGTACGTGTAAACGTGTTCGTAAAACCTTTTTAAAAAAAAAATAAGTTAAAAAAAAAGTTTTATAAAAGTATTAAGTAAAGTGGTTAACTTAGTTAGTGGTTATAAAGGGAAAAACTAACTAGAAAGCATTGAAACTAACTAAGGTTTAATGAGAGGGGCCATTCTGTCATTTTCCCAAAGTTTAAAAAGAAAAAAAAAAAACATCATACTGCTGCTGTGCTCGCTTTTCCGGCCAAGAATTTCCGGCGGCCGGAATTTATGTCCGGCGATCTGTTTCTTTGGATTCCTTGGCGTTTTTAACATCTAATTATGTGGGTTTACGTTTCTCCTTTAGTTATTGATGAATTCTCATCATTTAATTGAGTTTTAACGCGATTTTTAGTGAGTTTTAATCCGGGTTTTAGTGTGTAACCGCCGGAACTTTAAAACAAATCAAACCATGTGTTTTACACGATCTCTATATAAATCAACCTCGCCATTTCGTTTCTGCACCTTCACATAACAAAACCCACACAAAAATCAGTCCGGAGAGGCGTTCAGAAGCGTGTTATCGGCCCTAGAAGTCCCGAACTTGTACCTCTAATTTTCGAGCCCCAAACGTCATTGTAAGCCTTTGTTTTTAAAGCCATTTCGATATTTAATTCATCATCTTTAAAAGCCCTATGATCTTGTGGCTTAATCAAGTTTGAAACGGGTTATTGTTAAGAGCCTAGGGTTAGGGTTCTTGGCTAGGTGAATTGGGGAAGATGATGAACATGGAGATGATATATAAATAAAACTAATTTCAGATTTAAAACAACATGTGTTGTATAGCCTAGTGGTGGGGTCTGATTCTTGGGAAGCAGCAACCCGAGTTCGATTCCCCCCATTAGCATTCATGCTTTTTGCTGATTTCCTTTATTTATGTTTAATAATTTCAGAAATTATATAATAAGTTTAAATCTTTAAATATTCATAATAAATTCATCTTTTGCCCAAAAATTATGAAAATTTAGGTGTAGCTTCTTGACATCATAAAGAACATTTCCACATTTTTATTTTCTGAAAATTTTTTTATTTTTATATTTTTATTGAATTAAATTGTTTTAATCATAAATAATGGATAAAAAAATTCATTTTTAATGATTTTAATCTCAAACTTTTTGAGTAATTATTTATAACCATTCTCAACTGAAATAAAAATTATTGGTCAAGAAAATATTTATTTTTGTTAATTTTCCCTTTTTTAATCATTTAAACATGATTTAACCTCATTAAATCAGTTTTAAATATAAATAAGTTCATATAAATTATGGGAAAATTATTCTAATATGTTTACATCAGAAATCATCCATTTTCTATAAAGTAAATATTTTTGGATCACGTATAGTAATATTAGTCTTATTTACGTTTAGTTAGACATAATAAAACATTTATTTATTTATACAATTTAAACATCTATTATAAATGATTTTCTTATAAAATAGAAATACTCGTGTGGTTTAATTAATTATTTTTTTTTTTGGTGAATCGTTGTGTAACACAAAAATTATTTATTTATATATTTATGACTATCGTATTATTTTAATTTAGTTAAAGTAACTAACTAAATTATTTTGTCTTAATTATTCAAACATACTGTTGTCTAAATATTTAATCGGTAATAATTATATGACCTAAATCATATTACAAACTTTGGTATATTATTTTTAATATACAACTTTTACATTAATTCGACTAATCATAAAATCTCTAATTCCCCAAATCGACTTAGCAAACCCTAATGCCTTAGACCCTAGATACCTTAGACTTGGTAGACTTTACCTTACTAGTATTTATATACGTTATAGGTTGAATTCCTCGGAATTCTCACTACTTAGCTCACAACCGCTTAAGTGGATTTTGATCGCTTTCGCAAACTGTGAGTATATCTTTCCCCTTTTTACTATTTTACATTTCGGGGTGATTCATGTACTTACTATCAAGTTTATATTTCCTTTTACTAAAATACCAATTCTTATGTGTGTTTGCTTGTGTTATTTTGTGTATCTATGACCTGTCAAATCATTAACCGCTGGGCGGCCTGGCATTTCAATGAATAGTACTATGGTTTATACCCTTGTGACTCTGTTGAGAGTCCTCGTCATTGCTATGTATTACATTACTACTAGCGCATACTATATATATCTGCTTTCTTCTCTTAGGGTTGATTTGACCCGGATTCCACTTATTACATCTTGCAAAATAACACACGAATTGCTAAAGTTTACTTTACTATATATATCAAACGGATGTACTCACCAATACATTATATGTGTTGACAAATTATTTTGTACATGTTTCAGGTGACGTTTGATGTTTCATGCTTTCACGCTTAGACTGGACCTAGTGCTTAAATAAAAAGTTGAACATTTAATATTTATGTTTGAGATTTCTATTAAGACTTTTGTATTCCCTTTTTGGATAATGGAAGTTATTTGCTATTAATATTTACAAATTTAGTCCATGTGCTATTGAACAATCGTCACTACGTGACACCTCGATGTTTCCGCCATCGGTTGGGGTGTTACATCTTGGAAAAGGGTTTCATCTGACCGAGTTCTTCCCCGTGGGGAGCTCCTATTTTGTTTGTGAAGAAGAAGGACGGATGTCTTCGCATGTGTATTTATTATCGTGAGCTGAACAAAGTGACCATCAAGAATCGTTATCCTCTTCCTCGCATTGATGATCTCTTTGACCAGCTTCAGGGCTCCAGCTACTATTCAAAGATTGATTTATGGTCCGGTTATCACCAGTTGCGCGTCAGGGAAGCTGACATTCAGAAGACTGCTTTTCGCACTCGTTATGGCCATTTTGAGTTCTTGGTCATGCCTTTTGGTCTCACTAACGCACCGGCGGTGTTCATGGATTTAATGAACCGCGTTTGCAAACCTTACCTTGATAAGTTCATCATCGTGTTCATTGACGATATTCTGATTTATTCCAAGAACAAGGCGGATCATGAGGAACATCTACGGTTGATCTTGGAACTTTTGAGACAGGAGCAGTTGTATGCTAAGTTCTCAAAGTGTGATTTTTGGTTACATGAAGTTCAATTCCTAGGACATGTGGTGAATGAACTGGGAATTCATGTCGATCCGGCTAAGATCGAAGCTATTAAAGACTGGGAAGCACCAAAGACGCCATCTGAGGTGCGGCAATTCCTAGGTCTTGCAGGTTACTATCGTCGCTTCATTGAGGGATTTTCGAAGATCGCTCAACCCCTCACTGCTCTTACCCAGAAGGACCGAAAGTTCGACTGGGATGAACCACAAGAATCAGCATTTCAGATGCTGAAGCTTAAACTTTGTTCTGCACCTATCCTATCCTTGCCAGAGGGTACGGATGACTTCGTTGTGTACTTTGACGCTTCTATTCGTGGTCTCGGTTGTGTGTTGATGCAACGCGGGAAGGTTATTGCTTATGCTTCTCGTCAACTCAAAGTTCATGAGAAGAACTACACTACTCATGACTTGGAACTGGGTGCGGTAGTCTTTGCGTTGAAAATCTGGAGACATTACTTGTACGGTACCAAGTGCGAAGTATATACCGATCACAAGAGTCTTCAGCATATTTTCGACCAGAAGGTGTTGAACATGCGGCAGCGTCGCTGGGTAGAACTCCTGAACGATTATGACTGTGCCATCAAATACCATCCTGGCAAGGCGAACGTTGTGGCGGACGCCTTGAGCAGGAAGGAGTCTGCGAATCCTCGTCGTGTTCGAGCCTTACAGCTCACCATTCATTCGTCGTTGCCTGACCGAATCCGTTCTGCCCAGTTGGAGGCCTTGAAGGAGGAAAACCTTAAGGCTGAAACTATGCACAGTGCCGACAAGCATCTTGAGCTCAGGACCGATGGCTTACACTATTTTGCGGGACGTGTTTGGGTCCCATTGTTCGGGGGATTGCGCGAGCTGGTTTTGGATGAAGCTCACAAATCCCGGTATTCTATTCACCCTGGCTCCGATAAGATGTATCAGGATTTGAAGATACTTTATTAGTGGCCGAACATGAAAGCTGATATAGCTTCTTATGTCAGCAAATGTTTGACTTGTGCTAAAGTCAAGGTGGAGTATCAGAGGCCGTCTGGTCTCCTGCAACAACCAGAGGTTCCGGAATGGAAGTGGGAACGAATCACGATGGATTTTGTCACCAAACTGCCAAGATCGCCTAGTGGTTTTGATATGATCTGGGTGATTGTTGACCGGCTGACAAAATTGGCACGTTTTATACCTATTAAGGAAACCAATGGACTCGAGCGGTTGGCTCGACTTTACCTTAAGGAGGTGGTTGCTCGGCACAGAGTGCCTGTTTCTATTATCTCTTATCGTGATTCTTGTTTCGCTTCGCGTTTCTGGAAGTCTCTGCACAAGGCTTTGGGTACTCAATTGGATATGAGTACGGCTTATCATCCGCAAACTGATGGACAGAGTGAGCGGACGATTCAAACCTTGGAAGACATGCTTCGGGCATGTGTTATCGATTTTGGCAAAAGTTGGGAGATCCACCTGCCGTTAGTGGAGTTCTCCTACAACAACAGCTATCACTCTAGTATCAAGGCAGATCCGTTCGAGGCTCTTTACGGACGGAAATGTCGATCACCACTTTGTTGGGCGGAGGTGGGCGATAACCAGCTCACTGGTCCGGAACTCGTGTACGAAACTTCGGAGAAAATCGTGCAGATTCGTCAACGTTTGGCTGCTGCTCGGGATCGTCAGAAGAGTTATGCCGATCTCCGTCGAAAACCTTTGGAGTTCCAGGTTGGGGACAGGGTACTTCTGAAAGTTTCACCATGGAAGGGCATCATACGCTTTGGAAAGCGTGGCAAGCTCAACCCTCGTTATGTCGGACCATTCGCAATCCTGGATCGGATTGGACCGGTAGCATACAGACTTGACTTACCGGTGGAACTCGGTAGTGTGCACAACGTCTTCCATGTGTCTAACTTGAAGAAGTGTTTGGCTGATGAATCTCTCATTGTACCACTGGAGGAGATCAAGGTTGATGATCGTCTTCGTATTGTGGAGGAACCTGTCGAGATTCTCGACTACAAGATTCGTAGCCTTCGTCGGAGTAAAATCCGCATCGTTAAAGTCCGTTGGAACTCGAACCGTGGACCGGAGTTCACATGGGAACGGGAGGATCAGTTGAAAGCAGAGTATCCTCATCTTTTTCCGAAACGCGCGTTTGAATCGAGCCATGTTACTGCTGAAGCGGAATGAATCTCGGGTCGAGATTCCTTTCAACGTGGGGATGATGTGACATCCGGTAATTTCCTTTTCGTTCTGTTCTTTTTTTGTTTCCTTCTTTTGGGGCTTTGCGCAATTTTCGGGACGAAAATTCTTTCAACGTGGGGATGATGTGACACCCGGCATGTTTGGCTTAAACATATTAGTAACATCTAAGTCTACCTTAGCGAGAAACGTTTATAAACAGACTTAACTGGGTTAGTTGAGTCGGGTCAAGTTAGGATTCTCCAGGGTACAATGATCTGGAGGATCATTGGGAGTCGTTTTGGTAATACATTAGTACTGGGTTCCGTTGTTGGTGACATTACATGAACTAATTAAGTATATGTGTAGATTATGGATCGTGTGGTGGATTATATACATAGATGTGTTTAAATGAAGTGTAAACAATTATCTGTGCTTAAATATGTTAAATATAGACTAAGGATGCATGCTTATGTGTTAAGATGTGTTAGAATGCGTTAAACACGACAAACTGGAAAACTAGTTAAAAGGAGTGCTGGTTCGACCACTTCGAGTGGTCGAAGGAGAACATTGTGCCTGGTTCGACCCTTTGTAAACGGGCGAACCTGGGGACTGAAATTGAAAGAATTCCTTTCGACCAGGACAGGGCTCATTCGACCCTGTGGAAGGGTCGAAGGAGACCACCTTCGACCATTGAAATGGGGCGAAGGAGGATTAGTATAAATACCAACCTTTGTCATTTTTCATCATTTCACAAACCCTAACCGTCCCAAAACACTATCAAACGATCTTAATCACTAAGGAAGGAGTTTTTGCTCTTCTTTTTCATAATCTAACCTATCTACAACATCTAAACAAGAATCCAAGGTGTGTTCTTAATCCTAAACCTTTTTAATAGCATTTTAATTTGTTTTCATCTAACCCTAATTGTCCAGATCTGTTCTAAGGGTGTTTTTATGATTAAAACCTTTTAAACATCTTTCTAAATCAAAACATTATCATTAACATAGGTTTCATGGTGAATAACATATGTAAATTGTGTATTATGTGGTGTTATGTGTTGTTCAATGATTTGCTGCTGTATCTATGATAGAAACATGATATAGGATTGTTGTTGATGCTAGATTATTGTTGTTTAGGGTTAGGATGGGATATGATGATGTATGGGTATTTGGGGGTTTTAACGAATCTAGACTTAATGCATGATATTTATGATCAATAGAATTGATAAGAAAAGATCGAACACTTGACAAACTGAGCATTTCAAGTTGAATATGAATCGATTTCAAAAGTTTCCAAATTGGGTAAATTATTCATGCATGAAAGTGATGTTTCCATAATCTTTACCATTTTGGGAAAGGGCTGAAACAGACGTGTTATCGGGGGAAATCGGTGGGGTTTTGTAGGGATAAGTTATCCATGCTTGACTGCTGTGTTTGATGATGTTTCGAGTCGTTTTGAATGTGTTTGAAGCGTTTTTAGGAAAATTTGCACAACAGGGGCGAACCTGGCCTCCTTCGCCCGATCGAAGGTGCGAAGGAGGGAATCCAGGGTAGAACCTGCGTTTTGTTGGGCGAACGTGGTAAAACGGGCGAAGGAGGCATCAAACGGTCGAACGAAATGTAAAACGGGCGAAGGAGACTGAAAACGGGCGAAGGAGACTGAAAACTGACTGGTTCGACCGTTCTGATGCAGAAATGAGATTTTTGATACAAACTAAGTGTTTTATGCTTGAACCTTGTATGTAATCTATGTGTACTTGATTAGTTAGGGTAATGGGTCACCAACGGGATGTCGGGTCGGTCTAGTGTGTCGGTTAAACATTCAAACACGTTTTAAAACATACTTGGTTACGATCTGGACAATCGGGGACTAGATAACCTTATGGTTATTAGTCGGAACACTTATGTGAACATTTTGATAGATCTTCGTAAGAGGGATTATCAAGGGCTAAACATCTTTACTTGTAATCGAAGAACGCTAATTAAGGTGAGTTCACGGCCCCACTTTTACTGCTTTTAACTTTTGGGGGAGAAAACATGCGCTAAACTATTTTGGTAACACATGTCATACTATGGTTTTAACTTTGTATTGCTATACGATCTTTGGAAGTCCCGGGGGAAACCATGAATGTGCGGGGATGCACAACGGGGGAAATGTGGATAGATCTATTGGGCGTGACCTGCCCCACTCGTCGGCTTGGAGGGCCGGGCGGGTGCATATTGTCTCGAACAGGAACATTATCATGCTGAACATACGGGCTGCTTAAACATGCTAAACATTGCTAAACGTGTCTAGTAATGGTTTCCAATCGTAGTAGTAATAAAACCTACGCCTAGCTAGCGTACTTGGTAACATTAATATAGTATGGACATGGTAACGTTTTGGTAACATATTGAACAAACCTGTGAACTCACCAGC